>VTPC01090733.1:62481-111897 GCA_011009095.1 Ignelater luminosus
TTGCTGTTTTCGTTATTGTGAGATTCTGAAAGTTCAAAAACTATTGGAAAACAAAGCTATCTATAGACAAAGCTGCAGATTCCAGGAAATCTTCCAAAAGTGTGGGTTCTGATTGGTTTTGTCCTACAAATGCAAAAAAAATTTGACAACATTTTTATTGATCGACTGTGAGCTATATGAGAATTTACGTGCGTGACTCAGTAGATGTTAGCGGATCCGCCTAACTTCTACTTTGCAAAACAATTTTTTAGAGCAACATAAAGGGACGGTGTGATAGAGAGAGTGGATCTTATTGTGCTTTTACGCACTGGCGATGTTTCTTACAGCGCTGTCCGACCTGGTGTTTCCTGTTCAAAGAACATGATAGTACACCCACGCGATGCGGTAGTCTGTTGATGGATGATACCCAGGAAGATGTTTCTCCAAGTATGCAGATGCTCCACAAGGTGGAATTCCGTTAGGCTATTCCTTCACGTCTCTGGCAATAGATGGGTATCACAGCGCCGTGGCGTGTCTTCTTCTGCTTGAAAGAAGCCCAATACTGGACATGGCGATGAGAATCCTGACTGAAACGTCCAATCAGCGACGATAAATGTCTCCAGATGCCCATTAGGGTTACCTATCTTAAACTCGATCGGATAGTATCGGACATACGGGGGCAATAGTTAACAGTCTATATGCTAGACAAAGAGGTCCTTTTATATAGCGGCCTTCACCAGTTGAGCTGCAGTTAACCCAGTTCGGGCATATTCCTGCTCAGTAGGAATGAAAGTGGACGGTATTTCGACCTTAAGCAAGGATGGTATTTAACTATTTAACTCGACGTCAAGCTGGCAGCTCTCGGTTTTGGGATACTCTAATTCTTGTTCCTCACGCATCGACTCCGCATAGATGCCAGGTTGCATGTTTCTTCTACAGGATAGAAGCAGTCTTGATTGATCTAAACTGACCGGCAAAAAAAACCGGCCACCCTGAATAATTTCGCAAAACCAGTTTGAAAATTGTTAATTTCAATGCCAGGGTGGTTGAATGATGTTATTCAAGCTCGAGGAGGACATAGACACTACTAATAATTATCAGGAGGTCCATTATAAATAGCCACATTTATTGTTTTTAATTAAGAAAGTAGCGTACTTAGACTGGTTTTGTTACTGCTTAAATTTAATTTAATTCTGTATTAATTTGTCTCTTTTTTAGCTAATCTGTGTATCCCGTGTTAACAGTGAATGGTTCTTAAATCAAATAACAATCACTGATTAAAATAATAATTGTTAAAGTGGTTTTGGAGATATTTCAGGGTGGCCGGTTTTTTTTTGCCGGTCAGTATAGATTGTATGATGAAGATGACCCTTTCCTTTCAAAAATTATGACTCCAGTTGGATGAAGGTTTTCTAAGCTCGCAGATATGCGATGAAAAGGATCAAAGTGGGACGTTCAAGAAATATCTAAATTTTAGACCAGCATACACCCGAAATACCGTTCAAGCATATTTCGGTTATAGTTATCCTCAGCAAAACATACAGCATTTGTGCAACGGCTGCGTTGCTTTGTCCACGGAGAAATTTTGATCTTCTTGCTCGATTATGCATGTTTTTTGGGACGTAGGTGAACTTTGGAAGACTATAAGAGCAAATGTTTTAGATTATAACGTTTGTTAGTAACCAATGTCATGCATCTTTTGAGTTTTCTCGGGTCGTTACTGATAAGTCTTTTTATCTTCTCTAAGTGTTTTAGCTTTCATTATGTTATTTCAGCTTTTCCAGTCTTTTGCTAATCGATTTGGTTTGTTTTTTTTAAATTAAATATTGGGAACTTAGGGGGTGCACTAAATCTGAATTCTTACCCCGTCAGATTTGCAAAAGTGATGCGGTTGGTCAGGGTTATACTACTTCTAGAAACAACTTGCTATGCTTTATTTATCTTTCTTCTATGTGCAGTAAGATATAGAATAACCTTGGTATCATGTGTTGACTTGTAATGGCAGTTACTAATGACATCCGACTACGTGTAAATTTGTTATAGTAGCGTATATGAAGAATATCCTAAGCGCAGGGTCATGGGACTAATTCAATAGTTTAGTTTTCTTTTATATGGATTTATTATAGAATATCTGGGCTAATTAGTGGACGCTAAGAGAACAATGGATGATATATTATTAACTCGCTTTGAAAGTTAGAACAATGATGGCGGACTCTGAATTTTTAGGTATAATTTTACAATTTGGGACTGGAATCAATCACTGGAGACGTGCTTTACTTGATTTTGCGATTATTATTAAAAAGGTTGTCATGTATTTTACATTGATAATAACATACTTGGGACTTTTCCTATTTAATAAATATGAACAAGCACATTTTTCTTGAAACAATCGTAGAAATTAGTGACTTCATGAATGACAAAACACTTAAATTATAATTGGTTTAAATAACTCTAATAAATTATTAATTTTCTAAAAATAGAACAATTTCAACTTCGAAATTCTAACAAACCCTATTTATACAGTTAATAGTATGACAGATTAAATCTCTAGATCTGTGAACATAACTCACTACAATATATGTACATACATAAACTATTATATAACCTCATGTGTTGACAAATTTTGCTCGACAACAAATAAACAAATCATGACACCAGAAATTTGTGGTAAAACACGCCCTTGACCTCATAATTATACACGCACCCCCCTGTTATAAGGCGAATACACTATGAGAGTTGTTAAATATTGATAATGCTCTCATTACTACACGTAATAACTCCGCTTTATTTATTGATTCATGCTCATTTCCACAGGTTTATTATTTGCTCCTAAAATAAAGGGACACCGTAATAAATTTATTTTATTTATTATTCGATGTTTTCCACTGTAATTATTATTACTATTATTATTATCATTATTATTGCTGACAAATGGGTTATTTCTTTTTAAATAATTGACTCAATTTGTATGTTTTAAAGTCAAGTCACAGTTTAATTACAAAACGTTGGAAAATATAAAACCAATAAATGTCGATAAGATTTATTGACTAGGAATAATTAAATAAAAGTTACTAGAATATTATTCAACAGAAATATTGTTTTCGAAATGTAAATGAAGAAGCAACAAGTAATTGTAACAATAATTAATGTTTACCAATTCCAGATTAATTCTCACAATAATCATTTCTTGTTTTCTGTACGCTTTGGGTTTCTTCATTTCACATAAATAAAAGAAATTTCAAACACGATACTTTAAAAATTATTAAAACTATCAACTCTATTTCATCAATCAGTAAAATAACTAAAAAAGTTAAATTCTCTAAAATATTCTTACCTTCACCACTTCTTGCAAATGTTAAAAACAGAAGAAGTTTGTTCAGAAAATTTCAGAACGCCAGAATAAAATATAAACAAAAACAGTAGAATAAAGTTCGACAAATTATAAAATTAAGTGCCAGTTAAATATTTTCTGTTATAAATCAGAAGATATTTTGCTTTATGTCAAAATACATTTCACGAATACGAAAATCACCGGCTACCGTGCGTCACGACGAACGTCCTGGAACAGGAAAACCGCTAAACTGACGGGCGTCGCGGTGCTCGTTTTACGTAACGCATGCTCGTCGCCGCAACCCTTCCACTCTTTTCCACTGCACTGCTATGAATAACATTCTTTGCCTCATTATCGAATATTAGTTGAATAAGTTAAATTATGTGTTAGTTCGAAGTTGGTGCAGTTAAAAAGTTATGATTTAACTTTTTTTTAACAAACTGTAAAACAGAATTTCATGCGAATAATGATATCACGCGTAAAGTGCTGAAAGAAGTGCCTCATTAAAAGTGGAATAAACAAAAACCAAAAAGTTTAATAAAAGAAGGCAAAACAGCTGCTTCCATTTTATGTATTTCCTTTATATAATTCGTTTAATCATATCAGATGTCTAAAACCTTGATGACTAGTTGAGAACTTGCCATCCATCCTTTATAATGCATCAAAGAACTTTTTTATCATCCTTTTTATGACAACAAAGGTGATTGAATCAGATTCTTCAGTATCGACATAAAAATAAAAAATGACGGAAAAATTGTCTTCAGTGAAACGGAGAAGTTAGATAGGTTTGGCTTTATCGAAAATACAACCACTCGAATGAATGATTCGTTTATGGTTTGAAGGCTTTTACCCAGACCAAAAAGACTGACTTTACAACTTGAGTTGGCAAAAGAAAAACAAAAAACAGTCTCTAATCGATTTGAATAAAATGAATGGGTGGCAGAATCTTAGATGACATGTTTGTAAATTTACTTACCAGGCTGATATAGATATGTTCGCCGATATTTACCAAGCCAGCTAGTCGTATCTTGGGCACGAGAGGGAATAGCGCCAATAGATGACCATACATAAATTACAAAAAAAAATTGATTTATGTTTTTCCTGAACTGGTTTGTCTTCTCACCATTTAAACTCATAATAAGTAGTACTCAACCAAAAAATAAAACTTGAACAATTTCCAAAGTTGCCAATCATGCACGATTCTTTATGTACTTATTTACAGGATGAAAAAGGCACTATTTTACAACCATTTAGCTGTAGGTACGTAAGTTAAACGTTAAATAATTCAGTTTGGTTAACAAATAGAGAATTTAAAAGGTGGAATAGCCGAGAATCACAAATACCAGAATCCGCAGCAGACCTGATGGTAAATAATGATTGAAGATAATAGCGATGGGTGGCGCATGCAAAGCAAACGAAACGAAACTAATAATTATTAGTTTGTTTTTTTTTCCTCAGCCAAGTTTGTTCAGTCGCGGTAAGCTAGAGCAAGGGACAGAGTATAGTTGAATTTGAGCATTCACAAGCGTGGTGGTAGATTCGCCGGTTCACCACAAGACATTTCCTTCGCGGATCTCTAGGATAGTACTGCACCTGATCTCAAACACTCTTCCTCTGATCCAGGCGGTGACCAAAGTGGATGACAAGGCAACTTGCTCGCAGCCGGACTTTCTAGATTCTCCAGACGGAATGGTAAACTAGCTCGAGTAGTGGTGATTAATGAAAGATGAATAGAAGATAAATATGGAGTGCCAGCCAAAGTTCTCGTCTGTCCGCACAACACAGGACACTGATCAACTCGTAATAAATATTTGCTTATTCGGAAGAGCAAGTGGAAATCTTTGTCATATGCCGGAACTGCGCATGGTGTACAACCCAGGAGCGTTGTTCCAACGATTTGTAATATTGTAAAAGTGATTATGATTAATGTAGTGTCAAACAACACCCAACCAACACTTCTAATGCAACGGGCAAGCTGGATGTTCTCGGTCACGCGTTTCTCATAGATGGCACAAAGATTGATACCTTCAAAAAGACCAACTAAAGAGCCAAGACAGGAAAACTCTGAAACTCACGGTCGATTTTAAAGTTCTGAGTGGTGCGGATCAGGAGCTTAGTGCTCTCCTGGTAGCGACGGATCTCGCAGACCTTCGTCCGTTCAACCTTTGACTGTAGGTCTTGTTACTGTCTTTAGCAATCTAAAGGTTTCGGAAGAACAAAAAAGGCATCTGCAAAAGAAGTCTCAGCCTGAATTGCTTCCATCTCTGGGTAAAGATTCATGGACGGGCTAGAAAACTTTTGGTGGATAGACGCTTCAAACTCCAATGGAACCGCTACCTAAAGGAGGCAATTAAACAAGCCAGAGTACACATTTCGAAATAACTTCGTTTCAGGGCAAAACACTCTTAACTATCTTCCTTTTAAATGCAAATATACCTAAAGACCTTGAGTACACTCAAGATTTGATTTCACTAGCTTATCACTAAACTCTGCTTGCAATCAACTAGCATAAAAACATCATCCATACCCTTTTCTGACTAGCCACGATAGTCATCTGCACTCTTGCGGACTAGGATTCAACTCGCATACCTTCATTGTCTTGGCAGAAGAAACACTGCAAAATCCTAAAACGCTCACTACTTCTTCGAAACCAAAACACATCACCAGTAAAAACAGCCCAAAACAGAATAACAAGCTGACTTGCCGACTCGACTTCTATTGCTGCTGACAGCGCGTATATAACTGTTCCTTTCCGAAATATATTAGCACACACATCGCCACCGACAATACCACTATGCATTACCATAGCGACTTTATAACCTATTCTAAATTTCGTTTTTGTTTGGCTTAGAACAAGTAGTTACTAACTTGCCCCATTAGGAAAATCTAGTTTTGTTGTTACTCAATTACCAGTAATTTGAGTTTCTGTTATGGTGCAAGACGTTTCGGCAAGTAGCACGGATAAATTTCTTTTCTAAATAATACCTCCAAGAGAACTCTGTGTAAAAAGTGACTTACTGACCGTCTGATTAATCTTCATGCAACTCGCATAATCGATAGTAGAAATTGGGGATACTTTAGAATGTGCGTGGTTTTTTAAAGCGAGTATTTCCAAAGCAGCTGGTTTGAAAAGAAAGATGATTAAGAAGAAAATTGTAAAACGGAGTCGCTTCTACAAAATACAAGTATTACGGTTTTTTTCTCAAACGTGCATTTTATGATTTAAGCTTTTTTGCATGCCATCAGTGAGGTAGAGAATTTTGAAGCTTTTTTTTTGTGACTTTTCCTATAGGTTTGTTGCACTTGAATTTTGTCTGATTTTATTTGTTGGAGGATTCATTTTCGATTAATTCCTTTTTGGCAGCTCAATTTAGCCATCCTATGGCTGAGCAGTGCAAATCACTGTTGGCACAGCCGTATCTTTTTTGCAACCCATTCTGGAATGCTTTGGTTGCACAAACAGACTGGTGTTTTTACAACTAGGCGAATATTTTCTTCTTGCTGAACTTGATGAAATACTTGACAGGAATGTTGCTGTCAAACAGCACATGTTGTTGGAAGTTTTGATAAAATCATAGCATAACTCAGTTGACCTAGGTTTTTCTAACAAGGTAATCAAACTTTGAGAAATTAGTACAGTTAAGACCAAACAAAATGAAAGACGTAAATAAAAGAGGTCTCATTGCAGATATTACAGGGGGAGTAATGACTGTGCAGTTCTTATCTTCTCCTTTCTTTATTTTTTGCAGTAATCATATTCAACATATCTACGAATTCAAGTCTGTTACTAAATTTGGATCGTTGAATGTATTTTAGGGAACAAAATATCCTTACAAACTATCGAATTCTGGTAGCAAGAGATTTTGAACGCTCGAGGCAAGACTGCAGTTTTTAGCTTGCAAAGTGTTACCGTGATTATGTTTCTTGCGCAATTATCAGTAAAATTCATAGCAATTTAATTTATTATAGTCTGGAATTATAAATTGAACTGACACTAAATTATTCTTGAAGTGCTGAGTCATGTTTAGTTCTCAAACCACACACCACCAAAGAAGTTTAAATGTCAATTTTTTTAAATTGTAATTGTCAATGTATCGTAAATGTCGTTTGGCAACATCTAGATTGTCAATAAATTTAAATTTTTCATAATGACAACAGCAAATATGTGCTCTAATACTTAATTAAAAATAACATGAGCTACTTGAGGTACTTTTTTTCGAACATACTGTACAAACTAATATAACTAATAAGATTGTTAGGTATATTATTTCCTAAACTAGCCGGTAAATTAGTTTAATTATTTGAAAATGTTCGGTGTAAGCAGATTATGAATTTCCACATGACAGAACATCCTAGTTTGGTGATGTTTATAGTTCAAAGTAGTATAACGGGAGTGTAGAACAATCTTAGACTACATCAGTTAGTACACTTAGTGCAACGCTTTACACATTTCACTGACCCATTTAAATCCTTCTGACTTGCAATTTTAAAGAAGACTTGAATAATTCGTCAGCTAAACACGATATCCTTTCTGAAACGTCATGAAGTTGACTGAATTTATTAAAGATTAATTTACCGTAGCTTAAAATTTTATAAAATACCTAAAATGTTCTGCAATATTAATTAAGTGCATAAATAAATTCTAAAATTTTATCCACTACAGGAAATTTCAAACGGAATTTATTCCGTGTAATGCAGAGTAGGTAGCGAGTTAATAATGCATGTAGGTGTCTCAACTGCATTAAGGCTATTAGTGAAGCTTATATCGATTTTCACAAAGTTAGACTATAATAAGAGAAAATCTCATCATTGTCATTTACAAAATCAACAAAAGGTATCTTTTTGATACTATTATAGTCACATATACGTGATAAAATATTGCGAAACACATTCAAATTTTAGAACAAGAGCGAAACGACGTGATGACGGTTATATATACCCTGATTGGAAATTATCATCTGGCAAAAGGACGTCATTTGCTGGGGATAATTAATATTTTCTCTTTGATATTGGAAACATGTTAAGGGCGTGAAATGTTCGCTTAATAGTTCAGGATGGAGGAAATGTCTACATTAATCACTGTTAATTCTGATGACGCCATTAATGTGGTAAATGTGGCATTTAATAATGGAATGCAATAACACATTTCAGCAAAGAATTGACAAGTTTATACAGAGAATTTAAAGTCTGTTTATTGTATAATTATAAACATAAAATTTAATTAATTTATAAGGGACAAAATAATATAGAAAGATAAAATAATGATAATATTTCACACCCAGGACTTATTTCATTTCAACCTGAAAAACAAATTTAGAATGATTCAGTTTGAATAAGTTAAAAATTGTGTCGAATTAGAAGGTACCTTTTTGTATGTTTTCTGGAGGACAGACTTCAATTCTTCGGCATGTTTAGCATCTTGAGTCTCACATATTACAGTAACCTGAAACATAACATGATATTAGAGATGGATGCGATATGCCTTTAAATGTAGTAAGATCTACAGAATTAGAAATTAGCTGATTAGAATCTTTACAGTAATTTTTACTGTCAGATTTTGACCTTGATTTCACACAAGATTTCTCGATTTCCACTCTAAAATAATAAATAAATAAAAGTCAAAAAGTTTGTTCCAACACTATTATACAATCTACTCCAATGAAAGTTGCTTGCTTTTAAATAAGTTTGTCTTTGGTCGGTATTGAGAAAAATCTTCAAACAGTAATGCTCCCCCAAAGCGCAAGTATGGTCATGTAATAGCTCAGTTGAAAACTCATTTCATTCTGTGTAAAAATGTATTAGTTAGAGGAGAAGTTTAAATCATTAAGATCACAAACAAAACAAGACAGAGGAACGATTTGGAAACACATACGCAAACAGACGAATGTCAATGCAATGCGTAGCACACCTGATTTTCAAAATGACCTCGACCAAACAATTTTGTGTTTCTGCGCAAATAAATCACACTGCCTTCTCTGACTAATACATTTTTACGTACGACCATCATAGGACTGAAGAACGAGCGTGTCAAAAAATAAGAAGTGGTCGTTTTTGGCCATAATAATTTTGTAAATCCTGTAGGTACCAAGCCAATCTCGATGATTCTTGGATATATACTGAAGTCCAAAAGGCATCATGTACCCTCATCCCGTCTCTAGTAGAAGAGTGGACAAAAGCTGCAAAAACCACCTAGACCTTAACTTCCAAAGTCGAGGTATTCCATATTTCGTTCCGCATCGAAACACTTTTGCTTTTTCTACAGTTGCTACCAAAAGTGGTTGCAGTAGAGGGATTTCCAAATCTATACACAAGAATGCATGGCTTGTCTGTTTAGGATGCCTGGCGTTTAACCTAAAGTAAGATGCACAAAAATCTCTATAATTCTTCAAATCCCTAGATATTAAAAATGATTGTAAAATAAAATCTTCCTAAAACTCAGTATAGTCTCTAGAACGCAAAATCATTTTGACATTAAACCTTTTTGCAACTCGACAAACGAATTGAAAAGAGATTGGATTAGCACTGCCGACGAACCCCAGAGCGGTTGTCCAAAAACGACAACCATAACAGCAACTATGAACAAAAATGAACCGTCAATTTAATTTGAGATAAACGGACAAATTAAATTTTGAGTGTTCAATTATATTGGCTCTGCAAAATGGGTACTGCGTTTATTAACACCAGTGCTAATTATCAACATTCTGTTTACTATTTGGAACGATTTATTACAATACATCAGAAAGTAAGCAGCAATCAAACCAACCAACATATCCTGAAAAACCATAAATTGATTTTAACAGCTATACAAAAATTAAGACTTCAATATATCAATAACTAACTATTTTCCAAGAGAACAAACTGTTACTGAAGCATGTTACGCTAATCTGTTGGATCAATTGAAGGCAGCCATAAATGGAAAAAGGCCAGGTTTGAGAGGAAAGGTAATTGTTTTTCATCAGAATATATTGATCTAGAATCAGATACAGCAAATAGTGACTACTCCCAAAGTCTTACTGTTAAACCAAGTCTGCATTTTGGCTTTTGATCTAAACTAAATTATTTTGTACGAGCACATCTAACTCAAAGTAAGTCCATATATTGGCCTAGAACAATAGAGAGCAAACCCCAAATACTGTGAAAGTTTTTTTATTAAACCAAGTCAGAATTTTGACCTTTGATTTGGACTAGATTATTCTCTAACTCGAAGTACATAAGTTCATATAATAATCTAAAACGAGACAGAACATTTTGTTATTGGACCAAGTCAGCATTTTGGCTTTTACTCTAAACTGGTACATTTACTTTGAGATAAGTCAGTATATTAATCTAGAACCAGACAGGGCACATAACAAATACTACCCCAAAAGTCAGACAGAGGTGCAACTGTAATATACAGAATGTTGGGAATGAAGTTTGAATTGTTTCCCCATTCATTTTACCTGATTTAGCTTCCTTAGACTGACTACCATCTTCTGTCGAGTCAGAGAAATTCCTTTTGAAAAGCTTGAAAACTGCATCTACCGTGAAGGAATACAAAAGCTTCATCGCCTTTGGACGAGATATAGTCGAGTTCAAAAGCTAATCAAAAGATTCTCGCTGTTTTAAAATAAATATAAATTTGATATCTTACATATGTTTTAATAAAATAAATAAAACAATTTTTTGTTTAAGTCAGTACAAGATTAAATAAGCTTCCGATTGAGATACATGACTATAATTGCTATTTGTGATTTTCTTAAAATAACTGTCAGAGAGAGGGAGAGATTATGTAACATCAAGAGTTAGTTTTCATTAAAATGCAGCATACATTAACAGTACCTGAACGCTAAATACATCCTGAGTAACCCATGCCCTAGAATGGAAGACATCCTTGATACTGACACCAATAGAAGCAATTAGTTTGGTCAATTCGGCAATACCAGCTGGTCTGTCGCTGATAGTAACTATAATTTTTACCAAGCGCTGATCAGCCGCTAAGCCGCGTTCCATGCATCTTCCCAATATAGAAGTATCAATATTTCCACCGGAAAGAATTAATACCACACTGAAAAGCAATAACAGTGACATTAAAAAGATGGTAGGGATAATATAAAAATTATAATACTTTTTTCCTTTATATTCATCCAATTGTCCTCCTATCACAGCTGCCAAGCCGCTTGCTCCAGCACCTTCTACTATACATTTTTGAGTTTCGATTAATCGTAAAATACCTGAAGCTATGTTTTGTTCTTTGACCACTAGCTAGATATACAAACTTGACTTTACTAAACTTGAAAAAAAACACTTTTATGATTTTTACCATTTTATCTATTAAAGGGAACGCTGTCTTAAAGGAATTAACACCAATGAAAGGTACGGCCAAACCATCAGCTAAAGTTGCCTTAACTTGCACCAATGTTGGTTTTCCAGCTTTTACAGATTCGGAGAAGCCAGGACAGTTTTCAGATTCCACTCCCTACAACACACATAAACGTTTATTATAAATATTATTCAGAAGTAGGCTGCTGACAATAATTTTGCAAGAAGGTTTTAATTCTTTAAGCGCTACAGCCACTCCAGCAATAAGACCTCCTCCACCAGCAGGTATAACAACTGCATCAACATTGGGGACTTGCTCAAGTATTTCTAATCCTGCAGTTCCTTGGCCTGCTAGGACATGTGGATGATCGTAACTGAAAGATGATTTTGTAATTTTATTGATTTTTTTTCTAATGGGTATTATTTTACCCGTTTATATAAAGAGAACCATTTGTCTTAGCTATTCTTAAAGCAATTTTCTTTGCTTCTGCCATATCTTTTCCTTGGACAACAACAGTCGCTTTTAAGTCACGACATTTTGATATCTTCATAATTGGTGCTACAACAGGCATTACGACGGTGACTGGTATGTTTAGAAGCAAACCGTGGTAGGAGACTGCTTGAGCGTGGTTGCCAAGTGAGGCCGAGACAATACCTTTCTTTCTTGTGGCTTCGTCTAGCATTAGCATTGTGTATCTTGCTCCTCTCTCTTTGAAGCTTTGAGAACACATAGATTTATTGAGTAACAGTAATAGTAATTGTAATTTACGAGCAAAATTGTAATTTTTCAAAGTTGAGTATTTTTGAGTACATAATGGGTGACCTAGAGACGTATTGTTGAAGATGCTCTAACCTCTAGTAGGAATCATTAAAATGGCATTGACACGAGGCCTACTATTCTACTTTCTTATCTGAGAAGAAGAACTTTTTCTACTCAAAAGAGTTATCACTAGAGTTGTAGATCAAATCCACGAAATTTTAGTTTGGAGGTAGGCATGTAAACTCTGAGTCACACGGGAACGCAATATTCAAGAGTAAAAAGTAAAATTGAATATAAAAATTGCCAAGTAATCAAAAATACACTATCAGAGTTTTAGAAAGTGAAGATATATCAAGCTCTATCTAAACACTATCAAATGGAAAAATAATAAGAACTACTCGATGAATAGAAAATTTAAAACTGGATAGTGTGATTATTACTCATTGTCAATGAATGAGTTTCCTACTTGTATCTTACCTTCCAGTAAACTGTTGAAATTCCATTTTCAAAAAAAGGTTTATTCCAAAATCATCAGACAATCTTGATTTCTAAAATAAAATAACTACAGCTCATCGAAGCATTTTTAAATAAGGCAATAGTAAATTTCTTACATTACAGGGTGTACGTACGATACCAGATTTAATCAATTCCTCCGCATGTTTAACATCAGAAAATTTTATTGCCACAGGTTTATCTGGATCGCAGAACGGATCGAGTAACTCTTCATCATCCTTTGGGAAATACAAACATTGATATCACATTTATGATTGGATTACAAATAACTAATTTCTGCTTACATCGGCCTCAGCTGTCCTGTACATTAATTCCTCCATTATTTATTTTTTATAAATAAACAATATAATCAGTTATATTAGTTGTATAAGCATTATATTTTAATGAAGAATAAAAATTTTCAACACATGTCAAAATGCGACGTTGTGTAAGATTTCAAAATCACGTATGTCTGTAAAACAAAGTTTTTCTTAGAACATTGGATATTTTTGGTAGTAGATGAATTGCAATTGAAAATTAAAATCGCTCGATATTTTTTGCCGGAACTAAAAACCTTGCATGATGAGACAGAAGCGAATTACTACTCAACAGAAAAAGATGGAAAATTCTATAACAAATGGAAGGTTTTGCACCGTAGTGCTTTTGGGCACAATGATAATGAAGCTTTGAGAGAAACGAGATTCTGAATAAAGTTAGAAGATTCTAACTAATGAAAATCAAAAACGAATTGTTTGATAAGAAGATAAGTAATCAAAGGTCATATTGGTAGTAGCAGGCAAAATGCATAAAACGGTAAGCATCGTAAGAGAAAAAGAAAAGAGAAAAGTATCATCAGTATCTACTATGGGTTTCTAGTAATTCTGTCTGTTCTTGCTAAGGCTTTTAGACCATAATGCCATATGTAGATCTTTTTAAATCAATGTTAGTAAAAATAATCAAAGGCGTACGTAAATTCAGTAAAGAATGTTTGGAAAAATGAACTTACGGGTCTATGTTGGTAAAAAGTTTGACTTGACTGTTCCACTTGGTGCAAGTCATATTTAAGCAAACAGATGCTTAGTAGCAAACGTATGTTTAATTCTCTAATCGTCATGTAATGCCGACGTCGCCAATATATCTTTCTTCAATGAAAAACAATAGTGACCCCGAAAAAGTTGACAAAGAACTAAGCCCAAAAGCCAAGTTCTTCAAGACGTTTGAAGCTTGAAATAATTTGACTGAAGTTTCTTCCTTCATTGTAGTTTTTGTACAATGAATGATTTCTGTGCAATTGTTGTATTGAGGAGGTTCTTGCTCATCTAACAGTACCCTGCTACTATTCCTACTAGTAGCTTTCTGTCTTGCTTACTTATTCTAAGTAGATTATCTGTCCCTGCTTCGGAGTCTTCTCCCAATGTTCTTGGTGACATTGCCTATGCAGAATTTTAACCTCCTGATTTGTTACGCCATACAACCACCCATGCCACAGGTTTGTTCTAGTCCAATAAAAATGTTTCCACTTATTTTTTGACAAGCCCCAGAAAGACTGTGAAGATTCTCATACGGTTGTAGCACAGTTTACTTAAGTAACTGGTATAGCTTAGATTTATACAGCTCTATTGTCGGTAGACCAAAAATAAAAGATACTGACATCAAACTATTTGTGTAAAAAATTAATCTAATTATCTCCATTAGACTTTGTTCACGTTTTCAATCTGCCTTTAACAGACAGATGGTGGCGAAAGCTGTTGTCTTATCTGTCACCATATAAGTGTATAGATGGCAGGGACAGGGTGTCCGTCTCATGTTTTGTCTTTGTAGAGCTTACTTTAAGCTTTTGTATCCCCCTCTAGGGGGAAAAAGAGTCAGATCTAGAATTTCCACAGCTGCAGCGTTCGTTGTTAGTAATATCGCTACTAAATACTTTTAAGCAAGCTGATTGTCACAGTTTATTCCTGCAGTCCTTTATCAGTGACCATACGAGTACTGCGTGCTTTATCCATTTATCCATTATCGAATAAATAATTCCCTGCAGAAAAAATTCTAGTTTTTATAAGACGTTCTCGTATGTAGCCAAAGGTTTGAAGTTGAAGTTAGTTTACTGTCCAGAATCACTCCTATATCTTTGGCTATCCAGATTGACAGATAAAAAAACATCCTGTACAATTTCTTAAAGGAAAGAACGCCTACCAGCGCCGCAGTTTAAAACGCATGTGCAGTGCCTTTGTGAACACTACAGCAGGATAAAATTTAATTAAAGTAAACTTAAAGTTCTTATTTTTGGCGATTGGGGCTGCTTTACTTATTTATCCCGAGAGAAGATTGTATACTACGGTTAAATTAAAACCAAAACTGCAAAGATGTAAACAAGACGTTTACGTTAAGTTTTAGTAGATTCTATGTAATCATAACAACGAAGACTTGTCAGAATCAAAGTAGTTCTACCAAAATTTCTGTAAGTGAACAAGATACAATAACAAAAGTAGGTATGGTTACTTTGTTTAAGTAAGTCATAATGGACTTTAACATTCATTGAGACATACTAGCCTTTATGATAGAACAATTTGCTTATACAAGTTTTTAGTAAACTTGGTAGATCTGAAATCAGAATTTTGCTGTTTTGAAATTAAAGTTTTCCTTAGTAAATGATGTTTATAACTCTCTGCAGCTTGTTAACCTTTTCAAAGGCGGTGGAAAGAATTTTTGAAGATGAGATCAGTTCAGTACTTTAGAGAACTGATTCAGCATTTTGTTCCGCAGACCAATTTGAATGCTTGTAGGATCAGAAGCAAAAGTGTGGCAATATAGCAAGTCCTTCCAGAGCTTTTATTGGTGTTTTGGTTCCAATGAGAATTCATGTTTTGTCACAATTAGCAAACTACTAGTCTAGTGGCCCAATTTTGAGTATAACGTTGATGGCATTCCGTCAAAGTGATATAAAGAGTTACTTAAAAATTTGTATCTGAATGACAATAATACGTAAAGCTGTTCAAAATGATGAAGTAGGATACGACGCGATTTTCGAGATTAGGACTCTTGCTGACTATCATAACATTAAATTCGAAACTGTATTTCGCCGCTCCACTTTTCTTGCCTTTGATGAACTCTTGTCTTCAAAGATTGAAGTAATTCGTGCCTTCGAAAATGGCGAAACAAGAATATAATGTGAGTGTCTTGCAGATTTACTAATTAAGTGTTTGTGCCAATTAGACATTTACACTGGAAGCAGCAATAATAAAGGACAAACAAGAAGTTTAGGGAAAAGAAGAATATATCACTGGAACAATGTAGTAGTGTTATTGCATCACTCCCCACGAATCAATTCCTTAGAAAAGAACGAAATATTAACTTGCACAGTTCGCTCATACATTAAACACAAATTTAACAATTCTTTTCAAATAACAAATGAATTAATTGTCTCTACGTTTTTGTAGATTTATTGTCATATAAATTATTTATGTACGATGTTATAATACAAATGTGACTTCATTTATGACAATATAATTAAAATTATTTTAGTTTTTTAATTTATTTTTATATTATCCTACGTTGCAAAAAAGAAGTAAACATTTACAATATTAAATTTAAATGAAAATAAATTGTACGAAACATTTTATAAGCTCTAGCCTTGCCTGTATCTAGCTTCAAATTAGATTTAGGCTTTCTAAAATTTACACTTAAAAAATAAACATACCACCATGATATTAATTGTTTGTTACAAAAAAAAACAAAATGATGTTAGGAATTTAAAAAGTTCGTTTTAAGTGTAATTACTAATAATACTTTACGTGAAACTTCAACATTCATCATCTATCATGATTTACCGAAAAAAGCACTTGACGTAGTAGAGCTATTACGTTGCAGTTTGCTTTGTTTTCATTCCAAAACAGGCAGTTTCCGCAGCATGCGGGTATTGGGTTAAGATAAAAGACATTCTTTTACTTTCACATTATTTTCTAAACTAAAGTCATTTCAAACTACAGAAAATAATGGTAACGTAAAACTAATTTTTTTTTACGAATTTGTTGCGGTTTATAATAGAATTTTGTTATTAGATCTCCCTGAATAAACCTTCCGACATAATTAAAAGCTCGTAAATATCAAAGCAGGTATCCAATTTGCTATATTTATTATAAAAGAAAATTGATATTATAACTCGCGTATACCTTGTTAAATCTTTTTTACGCCTTCGCAGGTATAAAAGACGCCATAAGATGAATACAAACAGCAAAGTAGTTCAGATGTCTTCGTTAAGCACAGCTATCAATTTGATTACATCATTATCACGTTCTTGCGTTTCCCTTTACAAAGGAAGTATGGAAGATAAATATCTTAAGTCCTGTCTAAACTGCTTTACAGCCGTCGCATTTTATCTTCGTCACACTTCTATGGAACTGCATTGATAAGAGTTTTGATGATGAAACGTAAAACCTTTCGAATATCACTGAAAACTTTACTCGCAAACTTCAAAGACAGCGTAATTATATTTCTAAGTAGAACATTTCTGTTTAAAATACTCGTAAGACGTTATAAATGACGCTCTTAGATTTGCTTACTTCGTAAATTTGACTTTAGGAGTAATGAAAAGTGCTATAAAAGTCAGGATAATTGCTAATATTATTTTTTATTATAAATAAAAATTATTATTTGTTATAATTTCACCACTATTGTTAAATGTTAAGTTTGCAAATGTTTATTGTTTACTGTTTATTAGAAAATAGTGTTGCGGCTATGCACAACGCAAGAAAATAGATTCAGCACATTTGCCACTATGACTTGTATTTTATTTTTTAAATTCCTAGATTAATTAGATACTTGTTTTTTTCCTCAACTTGAGCTGTCGCAGAACCCGTTTAAATATTCTACTTTTTTTCTTAATTTGTATAGACACCACCTATTTTCCAAAATTCGTGCAAAAGATGTTTGGAGTTTAGAAGTTTTAGAAAATCATCATCGTTGATAATTTGAAATGTAACTGCTCCCTATTTTTTTAATGGTTATTAACAGTTATGCGATTTTATTTACCTCGGTTGAGTGATATCGTAAATTCGTTAATTATTTTTAATAACAACTGTTGCAGCAGTGAAAATAATATAAAGAGGAAACAATATCATGATATTTATCCTAACAGCTACTTATAGTATAGTTTTCTTCACTTTTGCGTCAGGCGGGCAATACCTTTGGGATCCTAGAATTAGTTGTAAGGTAACCCTCTATTTTAGTTAATTATATTGTAACTTTAAAAACATTTTAGTACCCGGGCAGTGTGGAAAGTACGAATACTACAGTGTATGCGGATCAGTATGCAAGATAAACTGTTACACTTCTCAAATTAGGATTCCGTGTGATGACCAAAACTGTGTAGCTGTCAAAGCACGTATTTACGTTAATTTTTGAATTTTCAAGAACCGAGCTTTCCTCTAAAGTGTTTGAATTGCGCTTTGCATTTAGGCAAATTCAGTGGATCAGGATTCGATGCAGTGTTTGTGACAGGACTGCATCAAATTTTTTCATTGAGTTATGACAAGCCTCAACCCATCGCGGGTAAGCGGGTTTTGTTTTTGTTTTTGTGGCTCTCAGGGGAGATTTTCTCAGTTTTATTTAGCTTGTTCCTCGCATCTAAAACTTTAAGGGTCGCTTATTGAAAATATTTTTTTGGCACAACGTTAGATTTGTTGCTGTAATGACACCTGAAGATTCTTTTCTACTCCCGATCATCTTGTCCGACGTAGGTTATTTATCTCCGTTCAAGTGAATCTAAAAGTGAACATAAAATATCAAAGTACTCAATAATGAAAGCACAAAATAGCTGGTTGCTTGATTATTATAATGAAAGCAACATTATGCCGCTTTTGGTTTCTTTTTTTAGTATCCTGTACTTTTAACGTTAATATAAGATAGGAACCAATAACGTCACGCAAATAATTCCTTATCTTTATTTCTTTTTATTTGAAATAGATCAAATTTTAGTACCTGGAAAATAGCGAAAGAAATAATACTACAGTGCTTGTGATCGATATGCAAGCTAGATTGTTACACAATACAAGTTAGGGCAAAATGTGAAGGTTCTGCATGTATTAGCTTTGATATTATGTTCTACCTACCTATAATAATCCAATCAACCACATTTAAGTTTTAGCTTGTTTTACTAACCAACCAGGTTATACTCAACACTTTGCGGACTTCAACATGTTCTTGTAACCTGCTAACTACTACAAGATATTATTCCAGCATTATACTCTCAATTGTCAATTATCAGTAAAAATGTCTAGCAGATTTTATGGAAAGTAACTTTCTTTCTTGACACTTGCGCTTAAAACGCTCACAGTCAGGCAGGGGTATTTCGAAAGCATCATTAAATCGAAGGCAATGAAATTACTGATAAGTTGACAAACAAAAACATCCTACTTTGGTCCAGATCCTGCTTTGGGTACAACGAGTACACTCTCTGAAATCGTCATTTCTATTTTCAATACGAAAAAAAAACAAAAGAACAAAAAGTGCTCCAGTCAGTGGAAATATTATAGGAAAGTTTAGAAAATCCGATGTGATGGTGTCTGTAGCAAGAAAAAAACTTCGGGGACAGCAAAACCTATTAGAAGCGTCTGGTAAGCAGAAAACATCAAACCTGACTTCCTAAGAAATGGACGGTCTTCGGGCTACAACGCATGCAAGAGTAGCCGAATGCCTACACTCTTCCAGCTAAATTGCAGTTGGCAACGACATATTACAGTCTATTCCTACAATTCAATATGTGAGAATTGTATAACGTTCTATTTTGGTAGCAGTGGCTGCAAGATTTACATTTTTGTTAATTGGAAAAATAGACTTTGGATGGTATTTAACATATTGAGAAACTTCAAAATTCCGAACCAAAATCTAATATTCGAATCATATTTCAGGAAAGCTTACTAACCTATCATAAAATACATTCATTTTTATTAAAGCATTTATTCTAGCAATAATTAGAAAGAAAACGTGATGAACATCAATAAATTAGTTCTTTCATGAGAAAAGCATATAATCTGTCAGAAACGTTTGCTTCTTACATTTCCAAACTGCTCGTTTTCCTTAAGGTATTGCACATGAAAAGAGAAACTATAAGAAGGAAACTACAAAATGAATGATAAATCTTAAGATTAGTATTACCCGACATGTACCACATCGAAGCATCTGTGAAGAATAAATTCGAATTAACGAAGCGTATAAACGAAAATTTGATTATATTTCGTATTCGATATCAAACTTTCCTTAATACACAAACAGCTTGAGCGTTTCGCCAAAGTTTTATTAACAAATTTAATCAGTGCATGAAATTTGGGAAGATGCAAAATGGAAGGATCATCTCTCAGCGATTTAATCAAGTGTGTATTACGGGCATATTTCGTAATTAGATTAGTCTTGATAAAAATTCGATAGAGAAACGTTTTCTTCCTTTTTCTCTACATCTCACTTCGCTTTTAATAAATGTTCTTTTTTTATAGGTGTAATAAAATTTTAAACAAACTTTTGAACATCTGGCAATTACTTACATAACACAGTAATTAAGAAACTGTAGTTGAATTCCTTAACTTTTGTTGTTTTATTTAAATACTTAAAGCACTCGAACAAGCCGCAGAAACTTTAAGTGCTATATCTAAGTTAATAATAAATTTTAAAGTAAAAAGAAAAAAGAAATTTACTCCAAGTTTAAAATAGGAATTCTATGCACTACAGTATATTAGCATTTTCCTACTTAATGTAAAAGCATCAACATTTAACAACTTTACTGGTGAACATGGAACGTGGACATATTAGTGTTCAAATAAGAACTTTTATAGTAGTATCGTAGGTATCCCAACACACTTGCCTCCGTAATAAACCAGACTAACAAAAAGCAGAGAAAACTTTAAATCAGTTACTTACAGAATCTTTCAATTTTGTTACTAATACCCAAAGCGCTCTAATATACTAAAGTATAAAGATTCACGTACAGATCTTAAGCTCTCCTCATCTTAAATTTCTACCTGCAACAGTATAATACAGAAACTCACAATCAAAACATTAAAAATTAAAACAAGACGACTCTATTTATTCTGAGTCACGCAGGTACGATGAAACAGCACACTTAGGTACTTTAATGAAAAATATTACCATTTCGTAAATAAATAATGCTTTAGAAAGGAAAGCAAAGATACAATTATTGTCGTTCAAATGCACTTCAAGAAGTTTGTGATTTGAGCCTGCGTGAAGTTCTTAAAACTTTAAAACAAGTGTATGGAAAGAAATACCAAAACAATAAGAGTTGCTTTTGGATTATTATAAACTTATGTAGTAATGCCTAAAAGGTGCTTACAATAAATGAGTTTCTATACCGGCAGAGCTATATCTGTAGATACTATTTTAAGAGTAAAATAACGCTTCTCACTGACGATATGGTACCACAATTTGTAACACCAGGACTAGTTTCGAATTATACAACCTCCAATCAAATTAAAAATACTAAAGTTTTACAAAATAACCTAACATGCCCTTCTGTCACTAGAAGAAAACTCTGCACAAAAAAAGCTTCTTATGAACAAGAGATTTTGCTCTAAATATCTTAGAAATTATTAGCATCCAAATAATGGAAAGAGTATACAAGAGATGAAAGGAATGTAAAGGTGAAGGAACTAAATAGAATCAACAAAATAAGTATCCTCAAATAATAGGACAAAGAATTCACCTTTGTCAAAATTCAATTAAAGTTTGCTGTTATGTTATGCAATCCCACAATTCTCATCTTGTCAAGAACAGCCCAATTAGGACGTAAAACTTTTATGTTTGATGAATGACAACGCCCCTGAGCCTGTTGTTAAGGAAACATGAGAAATGCTTTATTCAAAATCGTTTATAAGAAAATAAAACCTTTGATGAAAAACGCATCTTGCATTTTAAGTGAGATTTACTGTATAAGAAAAGCTTGGTTGATAACTAGATGATTGCTTTTTTCAAATACTTGATTTATTAGTAATATCATAAGAAAGTGAGGTTTGTCATCAAAATATCTATCGAGAGCTTTAAGGTTTACTATAAGGTTCAACGAACTGTTTCTTCAACAAGGATTGATTTCTAGTTCCCTTGATTTTTTTTTAATTATACGAGAGTAATGGTCAGAGTCTAGCTGCATATATGGACCAATTGAAGATACCTTGTTATGACACGACTTTAATTAACTGTTCTTTAGACAAACCCTTTTTGGCTAAATTACTGACAGCAATACTTTTATGCACACATTGTTAATCGTAGAAAATCCTAGATAATACGGAAGGTGATTGCTCGATTTGTTAAGTAGAAAGTAAAGACGTCTGCAAGTCACTACTGTGATTCAACTGAAAGAAATCTTTAATTCCTGTTGATGCAAAACTATTAAATTCATTTTTACAAAACTTTGAAAGACAACTGTTTTGTTTATATACCATGGCTATCTCTCTAGAAATTAGCTAGTCTGTATTTAGCTTACTATACAAAAAACAAGATTCGACATTCTTCTCATCCTTAATTAACGACACAGTAGGTCGTTATTACTCATTTCCAATAAATCAACGGGGTATAATCTTGCAACAGGTCGACGATAAGCTCCATTATTGACCTCTACGTCTACCACACGCACTTTACCATCTTTATCTCGATGAACATCAACAACTCTTCCAAGAAGTCAATTATTTCTAGGTAGTTTACCATCCATAGCAACTACTATATCTTCTTTTCTCAAATTTTGTTTATCTTCAAACAATTGTTTTCTCTTGGCAAATATTCTCAAATTCATCTCTTTCAAAACTGTTCTGCTAGTTGTGAAAACTGCCATAACTCGTTGATTATAGGCGATAAGTGGCTTGGCGATGCTAAAGAAATGTAATATTATTTTGAAAAATTGCATATTGATCCGGTCTCTGCTTTAAATTTCGTTTGGATATTTTCATTTGGTAAAAAATTAATTGTTCTATCTCGTATAAATTCATTTATCAGATTGTATGTTCTATTAACAAGAATATTTTTGTCCAAGGCCTGTCGAGTCTCAAATTACCAGTTTGTATATGTCTTTCTGTATAACCTTCCTGTCGCCAAGCCCATTGGATTTATTGAAATTTTTATTTTTTTACAGATCGCTGCGGACGTCCGATTATAAATTACAATGTACCAACGGGCTGTAAAAACTTTCCATTTACCGTATAGTTGCCCATGTGTCTTTTTTTCTCCCAGGGTGGAAGCGACTCTACTTAGCTTCTTCGTCGCGTATAATCGAGACCGGCGCGCAGCGTAGGGTCTCGGAAGGGCGAACATTCTGGCTTTAGCTTCCGCAAAGGGTACAGATGTGGGCAGGCTTCACATATCTGTTGTTGCAAGTTCTTTTGTTTAAGAGTTGGTGTTTAGTGGGAATTCAATCGAAGGTGGCTTCATGAATTCCATAAACGGTCTTTCGGGATGGATTTGGGTAAAGTGCGAACTTGCAGACAATCAGGCATAATTTGCCAAGTTTGTGTTCTTGTGTAAAGGCAATTTAATTGTCGAATTGAGTCCGGAGCTTTCGGGATCGTGAAAAGTGAAGTCGCTCCGTCTAATTTTTTTCTTGGATCCATCCGAGATTTATTACTTAATTAAACACCTTGTGAGTAAGTGCCCGCGGTCTTGTTGTTGCACGGAAAGAACTATTCCGCTGGATAATCTCCGTTTAATTTCCGATATATCTGAACATCGCAATAGACATTGTGTTGTAAGTAAAGTTAAGTTTCTTTAAGAACAGTTTTGAAAGCGCTCTGAAATATTGCTACTTGGAAAAATCCCTTCTGGATTCAGCTGGCGAACTCCGAAGATAGCCCAGGAAGTAGTGTGCAAGAGCTTTGTTTATTTCTTTTAAACAGTGTAAGCTAGCCGGGGATCTTCAGAAGGGTTCGAATAAACATATTATTGTGCATAAGATTAATGTGATTTCAGCTAGAAATATTGATACATACGTGTGGCTAGCAAGCTCCAGATTGTTGCAAATTCAATATTTGTTTGGTAAGTAAGAGTGTATCAAGTCGATCACCCTAGTAGAATTTAATAATTAATAAATAAACTGTCTACTGTGAGCAATCCAGGTGCACCCATATACAGGGTGTTATTCCCTGAGGTACTTATGTACAGGGTGTCAGCCTACGAGATGCTGCGTAAGTTGGCTTATGGTTCCCTTTTAACCTTCAGCTTCTGGTGCCCTTTAATTTTTACTATCTTTTTAGAGTTATTGAGAGTTTCTGTGAGTGTAAGCTTGTCCTTTTTTTATTGAAGGTAAGATTAGATTGAACTACACCCATCTCTGACTAGAAATGTGGGATTGAACATCTTCCGACATCCGAAACGGACACTAGCTGTTTGCCTCTACGATCAGGTCTGATTGCAACGGATTCTTCGGGGTAAGTAATGTAATTTTTTTTTCAATGCTCGTTTCTAAATATTTTTTTCTTTATATTCAGATTAATTACTTATTCATTATTAAATTTTATTTAGTAAGCAGTATTGTTTGGCTTATTACAAGTAGAGATAAAATTGAATTTTAGATTGTATTGCTAAGTTTTATTTATTTAGTAGTTTTCAAATTTTCTCTCTTGTTCCTTTTAGATTGCCAAAAGTGTGGTGATAGATGATAATTCATTATTTTTATTTGTACCGCCTCCAAATTTTTAAAGCGACTGAGTGAATTACGGATTTCGGTTAAGACTTAATTGTTTTACTTTGTTATTTTAAAGTCAAAATAGCTTTATATTGTTACAGTATGTCAGTGAAACAGTTTTTCAGTTGTAATGCTTACAATAACTGATATCTGAAGGAGTGCAAGTCAAGAATCTTGAAGACTGGTTGTCACAAATAATTCTTTTTGTAAATTTTATGTAGAATATTATGTTTTACAATCTGTATATTATAATACAATAAGTCTTAGTGCTCTTATTAAATTATCTAATTTGTATGTTCTGATTGGATTATTCAATTTCGAATGAGGATATACTCCGGGGTTTATGACATAAGTGCTACTCTCTGGGAATTTGCATCTTGTTAATAAGTAGTAACAACAGTATTATTGTAATATTAAAAATATACATATAAATGTGTAACTAAAGACAATTCTTTTCATAAAAACGTAGTTATGTAATATTAATGTAAATACATAAATAAAACAAAAAACAAGTTACATTTCGTAATATTTTTAAAAAACAAAAGAAATATTTTTTAATAAAGATTTCGTCTTCTTTTTTCCGGACCATATCTCTTAATTTAAAAACAGGAAGGAACGTCAGATGTGCAAAGTTTGCTTTGCATATCAAAATTTACATTTAACTTTTAAGGGTAAAACTTTAAAAGGTTGTTTGCAATATCGAGTTTTAATGAAATTTATCTAATTATCTATTCGTTAACTCTTAGAGCAAATTTGCGTTACTGTTTATAATCGTACACATATTAGTTTAACGACGTAGTGAACCGTGGGGGTTGTTTTGATTTATAACAACCCTCGTTTGAAAACTTTCCGGCACATTTCGAATATCAAAAACATAACATCATCCTAAACCAACAAACTTCGTCCTGAAAACATTTTTATGCCCTTCAATTTATACCACATAAAAGTGACTGATGCATATCATGCATGTAACTTGACCACCGAGGTAAAATAAATTTTTAGCGAAAAACGATAGAGTTCCAGTCAGAAGGTAAATAAGGGTCCGTGCGTGGATAAAGGACTTGTCTAACAGAGTATATTCGTAGAAGATGGATGATGTTTTAACACGACATAGCACTGGTCGTTCTGATATATGACACCCTGGGATTTAATACAGCCTGGCGTCTAACATAAGAAAATTACTGAATTTCCTAGATATTTCCCCTCTTCTGACGTTCTTGTAATCTAATGGCACTTGAAATATATACAACTAAATTTAAAATCGATGTTTTCTATGGTTTTATAGACTCAATAATACTTATAAACATAAAGTAAGAAACTCCAAACAACTGTTATCGTTTAGATAAGCGTTTATTGTTGAGAACTTTGCTTGTTTAAATAAGCTTTTTAAGCTTTTTTAATAGATAAAATAAATTTGATAAAATTATTACCATTATAAAACTAGCAATGAAGTGATTAGTAATAATAATAATAATAATGTGGTGAGAGCAAATATATACCACTGAAATGCAATAGCACTCATTGGCATTCGTGACGAAATTATCTACAAACGTGTGTGATTCACACAAAACACGCTAATATATATTATGTATTGTGATAGAACTGCACGCCACCAGGTTAATGTTGCGTCTTAATCACTTAATGGTTTATACAGGATGTCCCACAAGCGCATGCATTCAGTTATTGGTTACAAACACCAGTACTATTTATTTGTTTAAACCAAGAGCTAAGGTTATGCGCCCATTTTTTAAGTATTCTCTGATAGAGTAAATTCGGATACTGGAACGGACCCTTTTGAAAATCACTTTCAATAATTACAGTCAAAAAAAACTATATGTTATAGCACGCATTCTAACAATATTGAAATAAGCGAGTTGGAATGCTGTACTTAAGGCATATGATTTACAGCTGAAATACGCAACCATTATTAAGTTTATGTTCAGACTTGTTCTTTGTACAGTGTGGTCCAATTTTGATGGGATTAAATGGGCAACTTTCTTATTAGCGCAGATAAATGAAAACGGCTTAGGTACTCGGGACCTCTTTTTTCATGCTTATTCCATTAGCGTTGCCAGAAATAAGCTGCCATCTTTTGTTTTTTTCCTAGAGAGACAAAGTAGAAAATGGGCCGATTCCTTCAAATTGCTGTAACTCCTTTATTTTCGATACTAGAACAAAATCATTTTAGCATTGTTGAGAAACTTTTCAACGTAGAATTCAGTGCAGTCAGTTGTTTTTTTCTAAAGTAAAGATTTTCGTAGTATCTTTTAAAGCTTGTATGGATCTTCTATCGTTCTTGTTTGTTCCCGTACCAAATGCCTATGAATATTGCTTCTTCTTCTACTCTTCTTAGCAACTTTTTTTATTCAACTCCATATTTCAATTATAAAATGTATGTTTCACCATCCTCAGAGTAGAAATAAACTAGTGGCATTACAAGAAAAAATGTTTTTCAGATTAAATTTTAGTAAAGAGAATGGGGCATTCGTAGGACAGGATAACAACCTGGTTTTAAAACAGCACTATTAAATAACTATGGAGTACAGCTGACTGGGTTCATACTTGAAAGGATAGGTACATACGACATGTCGACGCCACACAGAAGGAATAAAAATTATATATAGTTACTATGGTTAGGGGACGAACGGTCGTAGTTTGAACTTGTAAACGGATTGAACTCTCTTGAATCTTTTTCTCGTGATGTAAGTTTTAAGAAGCAGCTAGATCAGCGACTCCTCGAATGAACCTTGGATAAATTGATCATTCGTTTTTCTTTGGCAGATGTTTCATGCTGCTTCAAGATATGTTTTTGATATCCATTGATTTTTAATCTGTACAATTTTGGTAGCTTATCAGTTTCTGCTTTCTTGGTCTTCTCAAACTAAGATTTTCTAGAATGAGATTCCCATTGTTTAGTCTTTCTAAATTCAGATGTGAGACAAAAGTCCTTGCTCTTCAATCTTTTAAAGTTGGGAACCTCTCGGTTAAAAATCTTTTTTATAATCTGTGACTATTCTATGGATACAAAAGCTAACAAGTCAATAAGTCTAAAGTTTACTAAAATTTGGTGCTGTCGAAAAATCTGGTACGTTAAAAAATAAACAAGAACAAACAGTTTCCATTCAACATTTCCCTAGACAAATATTGTTCATCATTTGGCTAAACAGATACGGTAAAAAGTAGAGACTTCCTTTTAGCCTGTTCTTTTTTTCTAGTCTTTTTTGTAAGTTTTTCTGCTTAAGTGATGTTCCTCCAAAACACAGTCAGATAGTTATCTTCTTATGAAAAGGTTAGATCTCTACGTGTATTTGAAAACTGAGTAGAAAAACCACACAAGTCTGTTCAGACTGTTGCACCAAAAAAAATTGAATTTTGAAGCCCAAGTATAATCAGAGTTCCGATTCAAATGCTGGCAGTTTAAATGCAAAGCCAGTAGTATGTCATGATTACACAGATGTAGAAGCAATAGAAACTCCACAAACGCTTAAAGATACATCAAACGGTTTGTGACTTCTTTCTAAGAAATCTGTTCGGTGTATCCAGTATAAATACGTTCCTTTATGTAAATGGAATATCATGATGGGTGTCAGCGCTTTCCTACAGAGAGTATTATATAGAAGTTAATTAACCTTGATGAGCATACAATCCTTATCTTGCTTATAAGTAATACCAAGACAAGAAAAAGAAAATAACCGCGAATTTATCTTGTTAACCTTAATTTTGTAACACTATTCTAACTGTCCTTATTATAGGCATTGACTTAGTTTGGCAAAAAACATTGCTACATTTCATGAAGCACACTATTATGGAAGCTTCAATAAAAATCAAAAAACTCAAATTTATAGAAATTTGGGAGAATTAGCACGGTAAGAATTTATTGGGACTAGAGCACACTATCCCTGTAATGAACAGCTATAGGTTTCTATCTGTCTAGAGTAGTCTTAGATATCACTTTTCTGTACTTGTTCTTAGTCTAACAGTCTCAATTTGTCATCTTTTTTCCTGGTATTACTTTTTGAAGAGTTTTCATGAGTTTCCTTGTTTACTATGGATTTTGGACTTTACCCGGTAGGGGAACAAGAATTATTTCTGTCAGTGAAAATACGAAGACGGGCGTAAGGAAGATAAAATATACAGTTAGTGTTAAGAAATCTAGTGCGTCAAGGATAAAGACACAAAATCCGTGAACATATCAAAAAGATTGCTTCTCATAGGATTATTGTAAACGCTTCCACAGTGTACCGCCGTCGCTTTTTGGAGTGTGATCACCACGCACAGTGCCTTGTCAAGAAGTTCAAGTTCTTTACATCTACTATGCAAAAGGAAACTACAAAGGACAACAATGTGCAACATAGGGAACAGACCCCAACAATGCATGGACGGCTTCCTGACGATCACAAATTGTTCCAGCAAGATCTGTCTTCCTGCCACAATCTGCGCATAGAGTCACTTTTTATATGTCTAGAAATAGACCCATCATTATGTCATAACAAGTAAAGCAGAAGATTCAAGCCAATCGGGGTTTTCTGTAGTAAATCAATAAGTGTTTAACACGCTCACCAAGCAATTCCAAACCAAAAACGACGGCATCTATGGTAGGTTGTAAGACCTTCCATAGCACACACTATTAAATTTTGGATTTAAATTACAGAGATATTCCATTTTGTATACTTAAAAGTAACCGATAGAGCTAATATGTTACGTTCTACCGTAAGAATGTGCTTGAAAACTAACCTATTAAGAATATGACAAAAGTTCAATGATATCAATTGTTTTAGAAAATTAAATAATTATGTATGTTTTATAATTTAGAAAGATTTTTTATTCTTGCTATATTAAACTTGATTCTAGTAACAATATTATCATAAGACTATTTGTAAAACTTTGAACTATAGAATAATATCGTTAAGTTGTCGTCGAATTTCTAAGATTTCTATTAAGACCAATATTGCAAATGAAACCGAAATAATAATGAGCTCATCTCAAATTCTGAATTATTCCATTTGTGGAAGTTTATCGACTTTCCCCCAAATAAGACGAATGCCCTAGGGATTCTTAGTTTAAATAGAGTTTAGTTCGGCTTTAAACGGTAGATTAATTGCGAATATACCGAAAGATATTTACCTCTTTCGAATATATTAATACTCAATGGGTTTTATTATAAGAATTTAACGATTTAATAATAGAATCTGTTATTTTAGAAGTTAACCAAAACATATTAAGCAACCCACAAAGGTAAACAATTAAAACGATTTTGAATTTGTTTGAAAACCAGAAGATTGTTAGGAGGGTTTGAATGTTTAGAAGTTTTTGGTTATGATTGCACGTTGTATTTTTGGAACTAATAAAACAATCTTTGTCGGAAAAATTTAGTTTGCAGAGTTGCTTGAACGCAAAAGCATTTTCGACATGCCTATTAACCCTTTTAACACAGAATAATTAGATTGAGTTGAGTGTACGCATAAATATTCAGTTAAATTGTAAATTCTGGTACTATACATGCCGAAGTTGCACACATTTAACCATTTAGCTAAGTTCACGTCACTATTAACTCTCATTAGCCGTTTCTGTTTCGTAGTCATTCGTATTTGCTGTCACTATTAATCCCAGACGGCAGCAACATCTCGCCTCCTGCTTGATCAAGTTATACTGGGATTTTGTTCCGAATTCTATTTTCTTCGCAAGTTCTGTGGTTGTTCTAAATAATTTATCAGCGCTCCTTCTACTACGGCAGGATACAGATGTCCGTGGATGGAAAAAGGAAAATTGGATGGGGGATATTAACTTACACGGTCTTGATGGTGACGGAAAATCTTTAACGGTTGTCTTGGTGAAAAGAGTGCCGTGAAATTTGTTCTGTTGTTGTATAGTAAAACTTAAGTGAATTGAATGCCCGGAAAAAGTTTTGATAAATCGTATGCTGACAGTAGAAATATATTTCTCTAGATGAAATATGAAAATTTGTAGGGTTTTTTATGACCGTATGTCACGGAATGTTACCTAAGTCTGTAAATATATAGAACTGTTCCTTCGTTCCCTATTGTTCAAGTTTTGCTCCACCACACTCGCATTTCCTATTTATATTAATGTAGTTACGCCGGGCACAATAAAACGTAATATTTTATAAAACTTCCTTTTCACTTCTTAACCGAAGAACAACACGCAAACACCCATTTAAATTTTTACAAAAGAGGAGAGGCACACTTAAAGCTTCATACCTGCTAGATCGAGGATGTTACTACTACTACTCTTACTACTTCTTCCTTATGTAAAACTAATTCTGAACCGAAATTCAACCGCCCCGTTTTACTCGAGTAAACCTCCTGATTAAATCGTTCAAGAGGGTTTGGTAAGATTGCTCAGACATCGTTAATCGCTTTACCTTTCCAAGAGACCAATAAAAAGTCAAATAAAGGAGTGTGGTTTGTGTTTTCTTTTTCTTCGGTTTCCTTTAAAAGCTTTCTTGATCAACCTGCAACTAGCCTATTTTATTTCGTGCACGTATTTTTAAATTGGAATGAATCTTAATATCGAGGGAACTTTTTAAATTGATTTTGAGCCTTAATTCTAATAATGAGATTTATGTAGATTTTAAATCTTATTCCTCAATTATCCTTCCTATCTACTATAATTTAATCTGATTTACTTTTTAATTTAATTTTTAATTTTTTTTCTGTACTAAAAATGTATACAATTTTGTAAAAACATCTCTTAATGAGGAGCTTTATTTTTTAACTTAATTTATTATTTTCAAAATCTTTTTAGAATCGTCAGTTAATAAAACTTGTAAACTATACAAAACTTCCTTTGCGATAGTTGACTATCCTAAATCTCTTAACAGTGAGTTAATAATTTAATAAACGTAGCAGTTGGAGAGATGAGAGAAACTTACCATTACAACATGTGAGTTTACTCTACCGTAAGTCACCAAACGTTTTGCCAAATTTTAAAGTACTAATCGTCTGATTATGATTTTGGTCATTCATTCGAATAGTCTTTTGGCAATAATTAGATAGGCAACAAACCACCATATTAAAGAAATGTATAGTCGAGTTGTTCCAATACCAAGAGTTTACCTATACTTGAAAACTTCAAATACTGGCCAGTATCTAAAAGATCTAATATCGTTATTTTATGTCGAAGCACCTTTTGTAACTCCGTAATGTCGTTACAGTCAAATTCTAAGACACTGCTCAAATTAAAACCAAAACGAAGTAAAAAGTGAACTGGCTAGCTAGCTCAAACCCGCAGATGGGGGAGTTCGATCGACTACAGACATGTAGTTCCATATAATTATCTAGATCAAATATCCAAATAAACTCAGTGTAGGTTTCTTCCTGCAATAGAAAAGAAAATCTTAATTCGGACATTTAAAATCTTTGAGATTTTATTGACTGTGTCCAAATCTATCTGATTGTACGTCCTACAATCGACTTTTATAAACAGCATGGTTTATCTCTTATAGACACATAAAGTGCAATGATATCAGAATTCGGTATAATGGCATTTGGGATAATGAGTAGCACAGATAATTATCTGAATCATTTCGAGATTTACAAGAAGAAACAGATGAGCACGAGAGTCAACTGTTAATGCTTCCAGCTACTGTTTGATCTTTATTTGAAGAACGTAATGACTCAATCGGTCATTTTTCTATTAATATCGAAGCTCTTATAGTTTTAGTAAAGCATACGACCAAAATGTAAGATGCTGTTTTCTAAAACTGTACTAATAACAACGACATCTAACACGACTTTTCCAAAAGAGATAACAACCGCAATACCAAGCAAATTTAAAATAAATTTATAGACGTCCTACACTTTTATAGTAGCGCTTTACTAAATAAATAATGCCCTCATCGAACCTGCCGTTAACTGCACTATGCACATTACTCTTGCTTTATGCAAAGCGAATGTTCGGATTCTCCCTGAGATAAGCCGGACTTACTCTTAAACGCCTTTCTACTCTTGGGCATTTTTATTTTTTTATTTTTGTCCGTCAGTGACAATCTCAATCTCCTTTGAGTTTGATGTTTTAACAAGTAGCAGCGCAATTACCAAGTAAACATCCATCAGCTAGTTTACCAGGACTTTAATGTAGTTCTTATCAGAAGAACTTTACGAAACATAAAAATAGAAGAACTCATGCAATATCTCAAGATTCTACTTCAGAAACTCGCTTTTAGAGCTTTGTTACAAACTGTCACTTGGCCTTCTGAGCACTAATTCTAAATAAGAGATCTTTATACAAACTAAAGGTTTCAGTTAAGTTTCTTGCAACTATCACTACAAAGTCATCTATCTAGCATTGTGCAGACTGTTTCTCTTTATCTGGTTTCTAAAAGATTTATAGAGATCAAACATCATTAAAGCGAAAATAACTAACAGTGCACCGTCTCATTGATACGGCCTAAACTAGAGTAGATGGAGTCAAATGATTATCAGAAGTACTTAAATCATTCAAAGGTACCTGATCAGTTCTTTTCGGTGTTGTGCTTCCTCCATCTTGTAAATCAGATGCCTATATTTGAACCTTGAGGAATAATTCTCTGATATAGCCTGGCATTTTTAGATTCGGTTCTAAATCTCGCATTGGCTCTTACAAAGATTGCATGCGCAAACTTTTTCAGCGTTTGGTTTGTCTTCTAGAACCGATTGGTAAAGGAAATGATTTGATTGTTTTGCTGCACTAAACTGTCTCTCTCAGTGATTTTTCTATAACTTTTCCAAAATCTAATTATCGACTCTAATACAAGATTTTCTAGATTACTGTTCTTGGCTGAAACAAGATAAAGAGGAAGAATGTCATATTTTTCTTTCCCTTCCATAAAATGCCTGTTGTTAAATGAGGTTGTTATAACGACCTAGTCAAGATTCCAAGAATCTGAAACTTTTAGTAAATCTAACATGAGCTGATTTCTTACATTTGTGGCTTTTTTGCCATTCCGATTCTGTCTTCATTTGCTTCTGTTTGAATGTGTATCAAATATTTTGAACAATACGAGATTGGAACAAAACATAAGATATTGTTTGATTCTCCCAATATCTTGGATGTTTTGCCTCCTAAACAGAACTATCTAATATTTTTTTAGACCTTTGAGATCGATTAGCACCACTCTCTTAGGTTATTTTCTATTTTCAGCTCAATAATAACGTGAAGCACATATTTTCACTTTTAGACAGATATGTGACTTTAAAAATACTTTTTTCTTTAAAGAACAATAAATAAAATATAAAACACCTACAGGACGCAATCACTCGGTGAATTTTGTAAACAATAGAACAAATAAAAGGGGCAGCTACACTAGAGGAGAAAAGATAAAGAGGATTCATTCAATCTAGGAATATATTGAACAACCAAGGAAGGAAAACAATTTTAGAAACACGAAGGGTATTGGATCTGGTATAAAGTGTATCAAAGGAAACGGGAAGACAAATTCAGACAAATGGCCTTTATGGTGAAAAAAGAACAGGAAGTGTCATTGAATCACTAAGCAGTTAATAGAAAAAAGTGGCCCATTCAGGAGTTACTGCCCAAATATTTTATTTTGTTTTTGTCTATTTTCGTTTTATTATATTTACTGGCTAGGCCTGTTTTACCGTTATAAAAGGAAATTGCTTTTTTAAGATTTTTTTTATTACAAATGAGTGATGATAATAATAATAATAATAATATCATTATAATAATAAAAAAGGGTCAGATAACGAATTTCTTTGAAACCCTTAACATGACCATGAACAAATTCGGTGAAACAGAAATAAATCTAACGAGGCGAGGGTTGAAATTTTATATTATAAAAATGAACAACAATAGAGGTTGCGTGTTCATCATCTTTATAAAATTTTTCTCTTGTATTTCGTTAATTAACCTTAAAATTCCGTTTAAAACTCAATCCTAAAAAATGTAAAATGGGATCAGATGTAAAGAAACAAGTAAAAAAATCGGAATGTAGCTTGTTGCTCTAAAGCCAATTTTCTCGGGAAAATATCAATTCTACTTTAGCACAAACGGCCTTCGAATTTGTCTACGAGACAGATAATGATTATTCTGTTTCGAATACTCGCGGAGATAACCTAATTGTAATCTGTTTCCTTTTTTCTCTCTGTTTTATTTGATTTTGTGCAATGTAGCAGTAGATACTTATTGACTAACGAAAATTGAATCCGTATGGATATATTTAAATATTGATAGGGGTAAGATTTGCATATTCGTCTTATAGTTCAGATTTAAATAATTAAACTTTAAAAATTAATTAATCATTAGCTTTGTGTTGTTAAGAGGTGTACAGATTTTCATTCTTTTTATTTGTCATTTCGTGATGGTTTTTAGTCCGCTTTTTACAAATTTTATTTAGTTATAAATCACTAGTCACTGAGAATCGGAGAAACATAATCTATTGACATATTAAATGCGTCTCAATACGGGATATTTCACCATTGTTGAATTATATAATTCATATCATTGATTTCAGAAAAATCCGTAAGTAAATGGAATTTACAGTTGATTATTTAATAATTTCTCTACAAACATCTACCGTGTTTGGATTTTATGCAATATAAATACAATATACCTTGTAAGAGATCATCAGATTTTGCAAACTAGTAACACTTACAGAAAACACTTTTTTGTCCGCGTTGTCTGTAATTATCTTGTCTAGGTTCGATAACACTTGGGTAATTGCTTAGATGATCAGGGCCTGTTGGTAGCTCATTGGCAATCCTTTTATCCCTTGGGTATAAAGGGCATATTGTTGTACAACCTAACATTTTAATGCACTTACTATGGCATCTCTGAAGAGTTGAATCATGATCTGTTGACACAACTTATGTTAACAGCAAGTCAATTGCTCGAAAGTGGTAACATTCCTCCTTCCCAGATTGTCGTGCCTTTAATTTCTTGCTATGTCAAAACTTCCAAGAACGGTATCATTTCTGAACTAGGGCTTTAATATCCTGATCTCTCAAAGTTCATAGACTCCCGTCGCTGTGATTTTCCCAAATATTGTTTTATCCGTAAATCTTGTCAGACCTTACATACTGAGTTAGTAATTGTGAGAATTGAAGTCTTTTGTAGGTAAATCAATAAAGTAAGATTTGACAAAAGTAACGTTTTATTCATATAATTTGAGCTAGGACGTTTTAGGTCGGAATTTAAGAATCAATTGCCACTAACAATGACACGGTAGTAGACACGGGGTAGGCAGGTCATATTGCGACGCGAATCGAATCACAAGCAATCCATGCGTTGCAATAGTCGCGTGTACGAGACTAGTGAGTGGCAAAAACCTAAAACTTCCTAGCTTAAGATATAATTATTCCTAATTTTAATGTAAGTTGTATGACATGAAGTAGAGTGTACCAGTTCTATCCTATTCTCAATCTAATCAAAAGCTTGTAAGATAGTTAATGCCCACAAAAACATCCACATTCAGGAGAAGCTGCATCGACCGAGATACAATTTCATTGGGCTTTATGTACCTATGTGTAAGGACGGTATTGAAAAGAAAGTTGACATTTTAAAATAATCACAAAATCACAGTTTATAGCAATAGTAAGAATTAATAAATGAGAGAAAAGCAGTTTTGGACGAGTGGTGTAGAAAGAAAGGAACTTCTATAAGACAGTTGGCTAAAAATCACACTGTTAGTTGTGAGAGAGTTTGCAGATTATTTATAGAGTTCGGTCAGGATTGTACTTTAGAAAGTACACAGATGTTTAAAAGTAGTCCAATGCTGTTAGTACGTGATGTTTGTAACAGACTTAAAAGGTTACTTACTCGAATAACACAAAGTTGATGCTCATTTAAATCACAATCCGACTTTGAAAAACTTACCTCGTTTGAGTCGCAGGTATCAAACAACTTTAAGTTCAGATGAGGATATACCATACACATAAAGTGATAAAGAACAAGCCAAATTTATTGCATAAAAAACTACAAGAATATCAACAAGGTTGAGCGCCAGTGTTTTCTTTTATTTTTTTTATCTGGGGAAAACACAAGTCCCTAAGGCAAGCTTATTATCAATTGATAATACACAAGAAAATCACATAAAATTCAAATCAATCAAAGCAATTTATTGCAATTCACAACAAGAAAAAAGTAATGTAAACAGATGCATAAAGTTTTAAATATAGCAGCATAAGCAAAGTATAAATCGTAGATAGATTTTCTTTTAAACAAACTTCAAAAATGGGAATTAAGGAAAAACGATTTGAAATTCACAAATATATTTTATTTTACACAATCCAAAGAGCTTCCCATAAGGATGTACGTGCAATGATAAACGTTATGTATGTATCAACTCACCGGGAAGGTGACTACGCCCATAATCTTATCAATTTTATGATCTCTTCGAATTTCCGCTCCACGAATTATCTGAATACGGAATATTAGGATTTTTACTTGATTCACCCACAGGATTTATCTAGCTCCACGGAGTTCTTTAGATGCTAGAACCAAGCGATTTGCTTTTGACTATAAAGCACAATATACGATGATCCAATATCTAAAATCGATGAATAAAATGATTCAACGGGATTTAACGACGACTAATTTTTGCTAAGACTCCACAAAGGGAGAATAAATTATATCAACCAACAATCACCAAAATGGCAACGACCTGTTGCCTCAAGATCAATGTCATCATGCTACTGCTCGGTTTGCGCGGCAAAATGACAAACCTCAGGGGAAAAATGTAATACAGTTACGCGCTGAATTCAAAACACAAAAGTGACTGAACCTATAAATGTTTATTTAAAAAGAATAATTGATGATTTCCGACCTATATTTTACTGGTTTAATTTGAATTAGAAATTTTAAAAAATGGTCAAACAAAAATAGGATCTTTATACGGAAAAACAGCGGATATCCAAAAAAATACTAAGAATCTAACATAATTCAAAATTGCTCCACAAGGAGAAATATTAAAGATTCGAAAGATTCTATTTATTTACAAAAGTTATTTTAAAAGAGTTTAATTTACCAAATTGCCCTGAGGTCCACCCAATTGAACAATTTAGGCTATCATTAAAAGACATCTTCAGAAAAATGCTGAAACTGCAAATAGTATGGAAGATTTCAAAGAAAATGGTGCTAGTGCAATAACCAAAGAAGTTGTCCAGAATGTAATGCGCAAATAAAAAAGAAAGTGGGACAACTGACAAAGCAATACAAAATGTTTTTGTTTTTGTAGACTATTAGATATCTCAGATAGTAAAGTGCTGTGTTATCAAAATTGCATAATTATAAAAATTTTATGAGTCTGTGGGTGTCAACTTTCTTTTCGGTACAGTCCCTAGTGCTTGACTACTCATATAATGGTATACTGATAAAGCGGCAGGTATTTTAATCAGCACTGAGAGAAGCCGATAATTAGAAAGCATACAATACCAACATTATTTTGGCCGAACTTAACTGCGTGCCATTATGCAACAGCTATCAGGAAATGGCACAGAAAGCAGCGAGTCAATTTTGTTGAGAAAGAGTTTAATTCACCAAATTGCCCTGAAGTCTACCCAATTGAACGATATTAGGCTATCATTAAAAGACATCTTCAGAAAAATGCTCAAGCTGCAAACCACGGTTTGCTGTGTAAACATCTTGGAAGCGTTTATTTCTCTACCCTTCATTTGTGCGAGGAAGAATGCAAAATTAGATTTAATGGATCATGTTTTAACCGTCCAAAACAAATTAAGGATAGATAAATAGCGAGATTGCAACATTTTGTAAAACATATCACACTTTCGCCTTAGAATAAAGTTTTATTGCTCTTTGGTGGTAACTTCAGACACAGAAACACTCAAAGTTAGCTCTTCTAAAAAAGTCACTGTGGTAGAGCGGTAATTCACCAGCAGATTGTAGAAATATTCAAAGAAGTATATCTTCGAACGCTCCTGTGTCAATTGGGCTACCTCCATTACATAAAAGTGCCTTTACTGAATGGATGTTTGCCTCTGCGAATTTGAGTGAAAATGAATTCAGAATTGATAGGTAACATAATCATCAATCTCTCGAATGACTTACCTCTAACGCCTCAAGCCTCTGAAGAGATGTCTTTGGGCAAACAGAAACGATTGAAGAGCTTACAAAATAAACTAAACCTTTATCAATCAAACATTTGGCGCAAAACCTAAGTAGAGTCGATACCAAGTTTTTTTTTCAAACAAATCGTTTTAAAGACAGCAACTATAGGAGGTCAATAATCAAACAAAATATTGAGTCGTGTACTTAAGCATTTTTACAGTCAAATGTTAAACTTGCTGAATTTCTAAACTGAACCTTTAACTTTCATTTGTAACTAAAGCAGCCACAGCATAAAACAATTCTAATTTAATGTTATAACTAAAGATGAAGTTTTCTGTTTTTTGTTTTAATTGTTATGTAAGGATCTTAAAAGATTCAAACAATAATCAAGTGTTACTCTTTCTTTAATTTAACGCAAACGTAATTAAAATGGATTAAATAGAAGTAAAAAGATTTAAAACAAACAAATCGACACAAATACCTCGTAAACTAAACAAACTCGAAAATTAGAATTCATTACAAAAAGCAACAGGCGGGTGACAACCGCATGTAAATGATGGCGCGCGTGTGACGATGGCTAAGCCGATGTTAAGCTGGCCTGGGGGTGAAAATGACATGACGGCTGTTGTCGGTACCTAGAGGAATCCATTTCCAGTTGAAACTGTTATTTGAAACGCCTGTTTCGGGATTATGTTGGTTTAATTGGTAGACATTCCGTGCTTTAATACAGATCTCGCTGACATCCCTATTAAACAATGGGTTTTGGATTTGGTGCGCGGTTTCCACGGGGGTTTAGGATAATTGCGCTCCACTGGATTATGCGATTTCTAGTCAGACCTACGTGATGTTGTACACTATAATAATTTACACTCAATGCGCGTATAAAACTATTTGTTTAATGCGAGACCGACGCGACGTGTGTATGTGTATGAATTGCTGAATTGGAAATTTCACGCTCTGATTTTAGGAAAATTTATGTTACCGTTAAGTAGATTTCGATTAATTTCCATTAACAAGTTAATTTTGCTTTACGTACTACATGCCCATCGAAAAAAATATAATACGATTAGGTTTGAGATTTTTCTCTTATTTGCTCCGTGATACACGATCTCTTTTATTTTAATGTTATATTTTGCTCCCCACTTTATCCAACTGTGAAATTGAAACGTTTTATATATACTAGACCATCAACTACAGGTTTTCAGTTGCATTAGAATATCTGTTTCTTTGAAAACATTTTAGATTAAAAAAAATTGTTTCCCCTTTACATCTTTTAAATTTACAGGGCGTTCAACATTATCTACTTCATTGTTAGAAGTACATAATGATATACAACATGACATTTTTAATAATTTTAAAGTACTGAAATCAGTTTTTACTAATTAAAACTAAAACCTTTTCGATTAATTAAGTCACTGGAATTATCAGCCAAATAGGCAAGTGTAACCGATCTCACGGTACTAGCATACTAGGTAGTATAAAATAATTGCAATTATTATTTGTGTGATAAAATTAACTGGATAGTGCAATATACCTGAATTCATAATAATAAACTGGACTGGCAGTTACCAAAAAATTCTAGAAGTCTAAGAAAGACGATCTGAAGAGTTCTTCACAACAGTCATAAAAGGATGACTTTGTGATCTAATTCACGCCGGAGATCCTTCATTGCCAACAGTTTGGTTTTTCCAGACGCTTTTGAAAATGTCTAACACCATCACAGATGATATGACCGGCATAAAACAACCATCAATATTTGCAACTTCTGAAGGAAACAGTGTACCAGTAGTAACCTAACGCCTCACTGATCTCGTATTCTTAGAAGTGTTGTGTTCTTTCCCAAAAGCACCACCAATAAAAAAAAACAAAAAAGGTTGAAAGACAGAAAGGTGTTCGTTGCTACCAATGCACCTGAAAAAGAAGAAATATGAAGTGTATACCCTCTCTACCCTTTTACGTAACAGGTTTACTTGAAACTGTATTTTCTTGATGGCATTTTCTAATAAAGTTCTCTCTAAGTACAAAATGTATTTAAGTGAATACTAGCCTTTAGAAGTTTAAAGATTTATATCGTTTAGAATAACTTGTGCAAGAACTGCAGTAGTGACCTTGGTTGCTGTACAAAATCTTAAGTTCTGACATATAGTCAGCTGGTTTGTTTTGCACAGGAAGCACTTTTAGTCTGCACTAATGCAAATATTTTTATTTCAGGGCTACACAACTATTGATACCGAGTGTTTTTAGATATAGGTTTTATACCACATATATGAGCCATTCCATGTGAAACCGGACAGTCATAAAGCATTGAGAAGCCAGAACGACCCAAAGAAATCCAAAAGCCCCAAAAGGCCTGACAGACACGTATGGCCTGACAGGCTCGAGAGATCCAAACGGTCCGATAGACCTAAGAGACCGGAAGGACCGAAAAATCCAACAGACACTAACAGCCTGACAGGTCGAAAAGAATCAAACGGCCCAACATACCCGGAGGGTCAAGAAGTTCAAAAATGACGGCCCAAACGATCCGACAAACCCGTATGGCCTGGTATTTTGAAATTAACCTTTTTCATTTCAAAATCAAACAGGGTTTTCTGTCTAAAGAAAAGCTCTCATAATTTCAATTTTTTCATAAAATCAAATCAAATAATTTAATTTCAATAAAGAAGATTGTAGGTCATTGTAAAACACTTACATTACAAATATTGTATTTCATAAAAGAAAGAATGTGCAAGTTGCAAATTCTGGTTAGCGCAATATTAAGAAGTGTATCAATTTACGTACTACTTCATAAAAATACTGTATAGTAAATACAAAAAATCGACGTTGCTAAAGTGTGATATAATTGTAATAATGTTATATTTTCATATTTTGCAGAATTGTTATTTTTTTGTGTTACCTAGTTTTTAAATTTGTTATTGTCAGCATGTCAATTGTGTACATAAACAAAATTCAGGAATTAACAAACAGGATTATCATTCAATTGGTTTATTCACTACCAATGTATTTGCCGCTAAGGCCTTTTCTACCAGCCCATTGAGATTGTGAGGCTGCAATCTCAGCAATACATAAACCCAAGCTTCCGGTGTAAATCCTGAAGTTTGTTCATAGGTAACTAACTAACTGTTCGATAGGTAAACTGAACAAAAGCTAGGAAATTAAAAATTTCACTTTTTCTTCCAGTAACGAAGCGGGAGAAAGAAGAATTTTGACAAAAATTGTACCCCTATCAGCAGCTCAAAAAATACAAAGTGTACTAAAAAATATGTCACATATAAAACTTGTCATAGAAGAAGTCACGGTTAGCGAAATAATCCAAAACACTGGTATACTGTTTTTTCATCCATGATTGCTGAGAAATTATGCACCTACAGAGAACTAGAGATCTCCTACTACTAAACTCGAACGTCATCTTGAATTTTCTGAGGTGTAAACAGTATTAGAGTTTTAGAATTCTGATGATGTCAGTGAGGAAAAAGGGTAATTTTATGTTAGTTTAAATGAAGTTACCTCTGTTTCATAAACATCCTGAATAAAATTAAGCTTTGAGGTTTACAAAACTGAGCCCAGAAGAATTAGATTTCCTTGAAGCTCATGGAGCACATTCGGTTTGTATTTCCTAAAGAAACTTTTGAAAGTTATGCTAAGTGGCACCTTTTTTTGCGACATCAAGTGGAAAGATGTTTTACCATAGAATTGGAGGTGCCACTAAAGGCTTAACAATAAAAGCTAGTTTTCCGATGTTGTTGCTAGGATACAGTCAAACTCTGGCCAATCAGATTATCAGAATTTGCATTTAATTAGAATTAAATTAATTCTTCCCGAATCGCAAAAACTCGGGTTTAGCTTCACACTGGTTATCAGAAATAAAACTGAAAATTAATATTAGCAATGTTCTTCTGAACAGAATCCAACAACTTTTTGAGGATTCATTGTGTGTGCAATGTTTTTTAATGTTGAGAGATGAAGTTCATAGTTTCTTTTCTAATAGCATCTAGATGTAGATAGTGCTTAGCAATGCAGCCTATTTCTAAGGAGGGTGTAATTGTGCTCTCGATGCATTTCGCGGTGCTGCAGTGCTATTTCGCCTTTGGGCGCACGAAGTTCGATAAGTAGTTACCGACTAACTAAGAGGAATTCCATCTCATATGCACAAATGCTGAAAATGAATTTTATAACAGTACAATACGTTAATCGTTAATTGGCTTAGTTTTGTTATGGTATTGTTTATTATTTTGTAATCTGAATAAAGAAAAGAAGTTTTACTCTAATATTTACTTGATAATATTTTTGTACAACAAAGATTACTAACAAAGTAACGCAACATTTAAAATCGTTTCTGACGATATTTTATTACAATTATATTGAGTAAAGTGCATTGCCCCGTTTTCAGTTATTGATTCTCTACTAACGTGAAATAATACGTAAAAGTAATATTTACTCTTTAAACATGCTTTGTATTTCAGCAATTTTTAAAGCATTCCCAAATAAAAATTATAACTAAGAATCTTTGAGGGTTAGTAATTTTTTTTCTATTTTCGAACAAACATTTTATTTTTATTTGTTTGTGCTTCATTAGGAACCAAGCACAAGCAATTTATTAGTGTTTCTGTAAAGGCCAAAGATAAACGATGCAATCAATTTAGAGACTCAACACCCCACACAATACTAAAAGTATTAAATAACTAATTCATTAGAGCACACACAATTTTTATCAAACGCCCTTTGTAACACATAATTACTTAATTGTCAACAAAGTGTTATTTTCAAGGGACTAGCTGAAGCTCTAATTAATTAAATAGAAGAAAATGAATTTGAACTTCAAGAGTTTTTATTGGAGTGTTTGTTTGCAGTGAATACAAAAAATACATAAAAGATTTAAAAAAACGTGTATAACAGGATTAATAAAGTAGAATTACAAATTATAAGCGATTTGTTGAACACATAAATGTATAGTTAATGAACATCATGTTTTAATTAGTTAAGTTCGTTGCCGTTCTGAAACAAAGAAATACTAGATAGGTAGATTTGTTTTACATAATAATCTAATTTTTCTTACCGCAGGCCTGGCCGTAAAAATGTCATTGATAATTGAAGGATTTATTTGTAGCCGAGGTCTAACTAACATTCTTGACCTTAAAAGGCTGTATTGTGCACCTCTAAATTCACCCCAGTACATCCCTTGATAAATGTACTGTTCCGGAAGTTCTCCGCTTAAATATCTTCCGTTCAGGTTGCTCATGTCGCAACTTCGATACCACCAGGCTCCACCTAGAATATATTTATAACCTCGTGTTTAATTCTCCTGCTAATTTATTCCTTATTTGTAAAGGTAAATTAATTCGTTCTGTAGGTAAATTGAATTTGTTACTTCAACGTCTTGGAAATGACAAAATATTAAATTGGAATTTAAAAATAACTAAATGTTCATTTTTTAAGATTAATTAATGAAGGAAAGAGGCGCATATTTACTACCCCAAAAACTTTAATTTTTTTATTGGAACTTCAGCAAACAAACATCAATCACTTCAAACACGAGCTCTTGATCTATTTGCTTCTCTGTCAATTTACAGTATTTGAAGCTTTCTGCGTTCCAAGAGTCTGTAGACAATCAGCAAACTTATTACTGCAGCACGTAGATCACGCATAGAATTGAGAAAAATCACACATACAGTATGTGGAATATGTATAAAATAATTTTCCTGAAAATCTTTTATTTTTCTAGCAATAAAAAATCCTGGTATATTCAACCTGATTTGAAATTTTTCATATCTTTTGACATTTAAACAGTAAAGTTACCACGTAGACTGATATCATCGGACGTAATTAGGTATGACGTTATCGGGCTGTTTTTGCAATTGCTTTTACATAGAGATTTTCTAACCTCTTCATTAGGCTAGTAAGCAAACCAACAGTGGTTTTGTATTTGTTACAATATTTCACTACAACGTTTATGAAAAATTACTGGTAGGCAAAACAAAAATGTACTTATAAAAGAGAATCGTCTACGTAAACGGCAATTGACTTATGCTAAGTGAGGCACCTAATTGTGTATTACACGAATTTCAGGCGTATGATAATTTTAGACAAACGATATGAAAATGTGAAAAGCTCAGCTAAGAAGAATTCCTCATTATAGATATTACCGTGAGCTTGAGCACAACTTCCTTCAGGCCATCCATCTTGATCCATATCTTTTGTACTAAATCGACTACCAGCATGATACAATAATGAATCTCCGGCATTTCCACTGTAACCACCTAACACTTTCAAAGTGAAGCTTTCTACTTCAGGTCCAACACTAAACGCTGCATAATGCGCAGTTCTATTTTGTAATTCCAGATCTTGCAATTCTATGAAAAGTTCATTCACCTCATAACCTATAAATATCAAAACATATCAAACCTGCAATCACTTTTATTAAAATGAGTACTTTTTACCTGTTAAATGATGTATATTTTCAAGACCAATCCAGAATTCCCCACCTAAATTTCCAAAACCATATTTATACTCGTGCCAATTTTGATAGAAATCTTGTGATCCATCGAATCTGTTTTGAATTACAGTCCAACCACCATTTAGTGTTTCTAAGTCGCACACTACCATGAAAGGTTTTGCTGCGTGTTCTGGTTGTATACGGTATATACCAGATTTGGAATTTCCAGAATCTTGTATTTCTTGACAACTTTTTGGTAATTCAGAAGACCCGGAAGAAGATGATGGACAGTATGTAGATAATGGAGATGATTGGTATAGTTGTTGGTGTTTCAATTCTAGGATGCCGTGGTTAAAGAATTGTTTTGTTACCAAATGGGATGTCGATCTCAATAGATATCTATTAATAACAAAAACAGAACAAATAAGACATAATCGTTCTTATAAAGAAAAACAATTAGTAGATCGTAAGTATTATTTTAAGTCTTGAAAAGCAGTCAATTGCAATCAAATAAGCTATAATTTGGTCTCAGTCTTTTTTTCTTTCTACAATTCTCTTTAGTTTTTGCTTCATGTCCATTTACTAAATCTGTCTGACCATCTATCAGATATTAGGATATCTATCCAAAATCAAGATATCTATCCTATTACTAATAGTAATTGAATAGATAGGTAACTAAAACCTAAAATGCGCTATTCAAACATATATAGTACCATTAAGACGTTTTGACGATAATTTTGGAAAAAGCTGATGGAGATAAATTTTAAATCATCTAGTTTCGTTGGGTAGCACTCTGTGATTGAAACAGAAAAAATGAACGCAAGAGCAAGTTATCTTTGCTGTTTTGGTATTAAAAATTGATTTCCTGATATGTGCGGAAAGTTTGAAAGTGATAATCGATAACTGAAGGAGATGCGGTAAGAGAAACAAATGAGTTATGGGGGAGAGTTCATAAATGAATTAACGCAAAAGTAAGAAACGCCAAAAGGTAAATTATAAAAATAAGGAATCTCAAAGGCAAAAAAGTTAAGAAACCTTGTTCTAGAATTATTTTCTTTTTAGCTTTCTCTTTCCTATAGAAATCTCTAAATAACAAATTTCTTGGTATTGTCTTGGCTTATTAAAAATTTTTGCAACTTCCCAATTTAGACGTTTTTGGAAATGCGTTAACACTTTAAATTATGAGCCAGAGGCACAACAACGCAATTAATATGACAGTCACCTCACCTAGATAATCACTTTATGAAGCTGGTAGCAGGATGAGGCCTTTTTTATTTGCGTTATTCTTCAATTGCACACTGTATGGTGTGAGGAAAAACAATAACATACCCGGGGAAATGAAGACACTTTCTTCCCGAGTTTCACAAATGATCTTGTTTGCCTACCTTAGGAAATCTATCATTCCTCTTTCAATTTAAAATACAAAAGTCGTCCTTTGCAACTAATTGTAAGAATCATTTGGAATCCTTGATATCTGCACAAAAGAATAAATAAAGATTGAATAACGGGATGATAGAACCACTTTGTTTTTTGCCCAGAGACAAATAATTATTGTTCCCAGCAAAATTTTCGCAGTCGCTACTTCTATTTAAAAAAAAATGTTTTTTTCTTGGTTGTTCTGAGATCGTTCGTGAATATCCAAGCAAGTTTTTCAGTTTGTACCTATGTAATTAATTGCAGTGGGGATTTTACGATTTTGTAAGCAGAGAGTCATAACAATGACACTGCTTAAGCAAGACTTTTTAACTCTTTTAAATTTGAGGGGAACACTTGAGTAGTGAAATCATACTATAGGTAGGAGACATCTTTTATGGTCTTAATTAATTGACCTTGAGCTATGATGGATTCCATTAAACATTAGTCATCCTTGGTTTTGCTTACCTGAAATATACAGCCTACCATGGGCGCCATATAAGAGGTGCAAAGAGGTGCATATGCATTACCTGGATCAAAAGTGTTCCGGGAAATCTAACAATGGAATCTTGTCAAAAAAAAGGCAAAGCATGTTCAGTATTACTATTCAAATTTATCACTGAACGTGCAAAGTTTTAATATTATCTATAGCTCAAGTTTTAAGACAGCATAAAATTGAGTTTCACATCTTGTTGTACATCGATCAAGAGGTAAGTTGGATGAGTGTTCAAAAACAATTGAGATAATTCATCCAAAAGTCTTTAGACCTCAATCAATGGCAGTTCGTCCTTATCTTAGTAGATCTTGCAATCATTGCCTTTGCCATTTCTGAACTAGTCTTAATCAAGAATTTATTAAATGTCTTCTTCTAAATTACGGAATAAATGTTGCAAAGGTTGAGGATAATATGAAAGCTGACAATTTGAATGAAACAACTCATAGCCGAAACTACTTGTACGAACACGCTTTACGGAAGTAGCTCAAGTTGCAAAAAGGCGATTTCAAAGAGAAACTATTTGCGTTTAGATATTTTTTTAATGTTATGTTTTCAAATTTAGAATCTTGAAGATTGACGGCAGAAAAGATATAAAGTTTCAAAGCCTGCAGATCTCTTCTGAACGAAGCATCCTGAAGGCATTGTTGATTTCATTCTTTTTTTTGTAATCTAAACATCAGGTTTGCAGTTTGGGTTCACTTCAGTATTGTTAGGTGGGCTGGGGAAATAGACACTTTCATGTCGGATGGTGATGGAAATAATAATGAAAATACTGCTGATACAATTAATTATGGAAACGAATGTAAGTTACAGTTAATCATTTTTCACCAAGACTGACCAGACTGGGTATTTTTGGGCCAATAATTGTTGGTAATAATAGTGATGAAATTGGAAACGAGAAAGATAACATAAACGTTGGCAGCGACTTTTTTATTTATGAAAATAGGCTCAGTAAGATGGGTGGAGATCGGAACAAAGAAGAAAAGTTTTAAAGTAGTATGTACATTTTATATAAATGTTCTTGTGAAATAAAATAATTTCTTGGGGGTAAAAGTTATTACTTACTTATCTAAAATTAACGTTTCAATCTCTATATCATTTTCGCGTAATTAATCATAGAACACCCCGTATACTACTATTAGCATCCAATTAATAAATCTGCACAGCAACCAACAGTTTCCAAATTAAATTATAATCTTCCTCTATGTAAATTACTCAGCAAATAACAACGCATTATTGCAGTGTCCATTAAACTGTTATTTCATAAGTGATTTATAGCGATATTCATATTTAATAATTGTTATATCGATATTTAGCTAGATGCTAGATGTTAAACTTACCTCGTATCGTTCGCAATAGATGTGATATTTCTCTTTAAACCATTAATGTCAGACGTTAAGCCTCTAGTAGCCGCAACTAAAATCTGAATACCCTTAGCTAAATTATCTACACGTTGTTCTAATAAGGTATTGGCATGTTGGGATGATGGTGTTTGAACACCAGAAGGTATTTGTTGGGCAAATCTGTTTAAATCGACGCGGAGCCCTTCTAACGTTGAATGAGCCTCATTTGACTGCCATTCTAATGCCTGTAATCTTCTGGTTGATTCCCTTACTTCGCTTCGTAAATTTTCTAATTTTTCAACTAGTAATACTTCTAGACGGGTTAGGCGATATTCTATGTCTCCATTAGATCGGTGTGGCAGTTGTGGTGGTGATTGATTGAAAAATGGCAAACCCTGATTTTCAAAAATGAGATAAAAAAATGATAACCAAAAGAAATAAAATAGTAACTTACTGTTGTGCTTGTAACTGCACTACTTCTTTGTCTATGTCTGGTTTCAGAAGGAACATATTCGGCTGTGATAAAAATAGAAAAGAATATAATTTGATATAGTGTTAATGATAAAAGCATTGTAATAATGCAAACCAAGCGAAGCACAGATGGAAACTAAAGAACCTTTAATTCTGGAATGCTATAAGCGCCAGTATTAACAAAAAAGTTATGAAATAATAAACCATTTTAAAGAGCTGTGACAGTACCGATTGCTGGATGGATGCAGAATCGTGCGATCCAAACACATCCAAAGGAATTTTCAAAATGATAAATCCAAAAAAATTAATTTTTCAAAAATTAATTTTGTTGATATACAGTATAATACAAAACTTCTTTTAGAAATTTGTCAATAATATTTTACGGAAATTATTATTATTATATTAAATTTTATTATCATTATTTCGCTCTCTCTTCTTTTACCATTTTATGTGATAACGTCGAAAAAAGACAACGACAAGTTAACACCATCTGCTTTACGAGTTTTTTTAGGTCGTCTATCTCCTTTGCGGTTTACACACTTAGTACCAATAAAAACAAATAAAGCCTATCCCTTTTTTTCGCATGATTAGTGATTTTTATGTCGGCTAATTAGGTTCCACGAAATTTTTAAGTTATGGCATCATTAAAAATATACAATTACTTAAGCGGTTTGGTAATTAAATGTTAGAAAAATATTATTACTATTATA
>VTPC01090733.1:116897-135628 GCA_011009095.1 Ignelater luminosus
GTTAGTCAAGCATTTGACAAAGTCTGGCACGAGAGATTAGTAAATAAGTTGAATAAAATATTATCCCAACAATACGTAGAAATACTCACATCGTACATGTGTAACAGGACGTTCAGAGTTAAACAAAAGGACGAATACTCCAAGCTATAGAACGTTAAAGCGGGAATGCCTCAAGGAAGTGTGCTGGGATCCATCTTATATTTACTTTATACATGTGTTGTACCAACCATGCAAAAATCAGGTCATATCAACTGACAACGTGCAAACCGCTAAATGAGAAAATCAACAAAAGACTAACAGACTCTACTAGAGATAAATGGGAGAACTATACCCTATGAAAACAACGTTAAGTATCTAGGAATAAATCTAGATGTAAAGCTGCAATGGAAACACCACATTAAGAAGAAGAAAGCTGAGCTGACCATTAAGTATAAGCAGTAAGAGTGGCTCTTGGGGAAATACTCGAAGTTATCAGTTCACAACAAAATCACGATATACAATCAAATTTTAAAACTAGCGTGGCTCTACGGTAGTCAACCCTGAGGGTCAAATGAGTCAAATCATCCAGACGTTCCAAAATAAAGAAAAAATTGTACATGCTCCAAGGTATGTCCGAAATCAAGACATTCACCGAGATCTCAAGATCCCCACAGTGTCGGACGAGATAAAAAAATGGCAGGCAAGCATGAAAACCGACTCCATCAGCATGTTAAGACAGAAGTTCTTCAGCTGCTGGATAACCATCAGCTTGTCCGAAAATTGAAGAGACGAGACCCATTTGAACTACATAGTGTAATGTTGGGTATAAAAACAAACCATTGTGCGTGGTTTGTGTATGTTAGTCTGTAAGGACATCAGGACAAGATCTATAAATAGACTATAGTGGTAGAGTATATTTAGGTTAAGATTTATTCAAACAAAATTATAGGTTGATTAAAATCAGTTTTAATATACAAAACATACATTTGTATTTGCATTCGCTCAAAGAAAATCTCTCAGACACCATTTTGTCTATTTAGCTTCTTTGGAGAGGTCAAAATTTATTTATTTGGAGGATCCTAGTTAACCTTTTTGATTCTTCTTATTATAATAAGAGAACCGAAATTCCCGCTAGAGGAATTTTCCATCTTTAACAGCAGATTTGGTTTTGTCTTATTCATAATTAAGGATATTTGGGTATTTTGTTCCTTGTGATTTTTTTTTAATTTTTTGGTTTATTATTAAAGTTAATGGCTAGATTGTAATTTTTTTTATTATATTGGCAACCTCCTAATGACATGACTCAAGGCAACCAACGTGAGCTCTAGGCGGAATCGAAAAAGATTCTGTTAGTAAGATTATCATATAATAGTCGCTTTGCAGCCGTGTTGTCGATGTAGGAGAGTGACAACGGTTATCCGATGCCTCCTTGCCTCTGTCTTGAACAACCGGCAGGAGTGGAACTGCAAAACACTTCTCGACATTCCTTAGCAGTTGTCGCCGATATTTGCTCTCTGCTTTCAAAGAGCTCACTGGCCACAACTATTTACCACCTGGCTCACACAGACCTGGACTTTTATATAACGAATTGTCTAACTTCTGTATGACATGTAAGATGTGTTCTTGAAACACCCTATTTACTTCATTACATTACTATCTACAGATCTGTATAATTCTATCTTGTTTATACGTTACCGTCTTCATCAGATAATTTAAAACGCATGTTTCAATTTACACAAATTATCTTGGCTGTACCACATTTTAAAAATAACAAAAAAATTATTAAGGAATTTAAAATAAACTTTAATGAAATTGTTTTGCGTTTGTTTAATTTACTTACTTCCACGAAACATATACGCAACTGCCAACTAAAACAATTGCGCTCATTACACGAATGCACACTCGTACTGTTAAGAAAACACCTTTAGTTTTTTCTTTTTTAGCATTTCACGTTATGTGAATAGATTTCTATCCAGACAATCCAATTTTATCGGCCCTAGAATAATGTGGGGTGACAAAAGAATTTTACAACACCTGAGGTTCATTTTATCCAATCACTAGAAATCGATAACACATTAGCATTCGGTGTTAAAATCTCAATATAGGCATAAACCTGCTAAAATTGTGTTTCCTCTGTATGTATAAAACATCAAACTAATATCGATGGAAATAAACAACGCGTTGCCTTCAACACTTTTTTTGTGAAATTAGTTTGGCTTTGACATGAATGATGTAAATGTTACATGGATAAAAAACTAAAAAAGCTCTGCAGTGTAGTAATAAATATTCAAGCTAAAAATAACAACCGGATTTTGTTTATTACTCATTAGTGGTTTGCTTGAGAGTAATTTATAAATTTGATAACACTTTTTTCTCTAAAATAAACCACATATGTTGCATTAAAAGATAAAAAAGAAAGATTACATCAAAAGACCTTTATTCAACACTGACTAATTACCTTAGGGTGCCTATTTTTAATATGTTTATGTTTTATTTATTCACATTCGCCGTAATTACGTAAGATGACCGCTACGTTTATTCTTTATTCCGTCTCCGGGAACATATCTTTTTCCTCTCTCGGTAACATGACAAGACTATATTTTAGATAATAAAACATAGACATTGGAGTAAAAAGGCTATAAAATAGAAGCTATGGCGCTAACGCCCTTCTAGCCACTTTTTCATGGTTCCCAAAGTCGCGCTTTATCCCCCAAAAAGTTACCTATGCTGGCTCCAAAGTTGAAGCAATCTGTAGTGATTCCAAATCGGACTTTGCTCGCCATTAAGGCTGCTATGGTGGTTAAAAGTCGAGCTTTGCTCTACGCCAAGCACCTGTAGTGGGATTTAGCCTACTACTAACTCACCTACCTTGCTCCAAGTTACAAATGCGAACTTGCCGCAACGGTGCCCAAAATTGGGTCTTGCTCAACACCAAGTTACTTGCGCTGGCTCGAAATCGAACTCTGCCTACTAGTAAGCCATAATCAAAGTCTGATCTTGGCCTCTACCAAGCTATCTGCGGTAGCTTAGAATCGGGCTTTGCCATTTTCAATGTTTAAATTCGAGCCTTGTTTTCCACCGAGTACATGTGCTGATTCCAATACGAGCTTTGTTATCTTCAGTGCTCAATGTAGAAACTTATTTTCCGCCAAACCATACGATTCACCAAACTATTTGCACTGTCTCCAAATTGAGTTGTACATACTACTAAACCATCTAGGATTCTTAAAGTCGGGCTTCAATCTACATGCAGAGATTCAAAATTCGAATTTGTTCACCTACAGCAGCTTGAAGTCAAGGTTTTGTCTAGTACAAGACACATACAAAGCCCAAAGTCGTCTTTTAACTATTACTAAGCAACACACGGTGCTTAAAATCTAACTTTTTCGTTCACTCTGTTCTCCACTAAGCCACCTGTACTGGCTCCAAATCAAGCTTTACCCAATACCAAGCCACACATGATGGCTTTGCCAATCAGTACTCGAAAGATAAACGAAGCTAAGTTGAGCATTGCTGAATTCTTTGCACTGAAATCTATATGTACACCAAGCAAGAAAGTTCTAGCTTTGGAAATTTGAAACTACTCTTTCCTATACAACCGCCAAGAAAGCCCAACACCTTTCATTCAATACCTCAAAACTACCATTTTTAGAGTTAGAACATTCTTTGTCAACTACTAAGACACATACAATGCTCAAAGTCTGATTTTGCTTTCTATTAAGTCAAGTCAAGCTTAGTCAAACACCAAGACACCTATACTGACTAAAAGTTGGGCTTTGCTCTCAATCAAGCCACCTGCGGTGGCTCAAAATCAATTTCTCCCTACTAAGCTACCCACGTTGGTTTAATATCGGGATTTATCTCCCACCAAGACTCCTGCAATGGCTAAAAATGTTTAGCCTTCGGTACTGAAGATTGTGCTTTACTCCTTACCAGACTGTTTCGAAACCGGAATTTGTCCATTATTAAGCAACTTACTGTGGTTGTTCTAAATACTTGCATCAAGAACACTTTATTTAATTCTTCTTGGTTATGAAAATGTTATCAAGAAAGCTCCAAATAGCATCTTTGTTAGGTAAAACCTACATTGCAATTGTACAAAAGGCAATGGATATATTCAAGAATGCTGCAAAATAAGGACTTTCCTTGCTTTCCAAAAACAAAAAGAAAGTAATTGAGAAGAGTAAAAATTACATCAACTAAGTAGAAGTCTCCAAATGATTCTTTTCAAGCACAAGATAGACTAGTCGTTAGACCTATGTACAAACTATTGTTGAATCTACATGCAGCAACAGACGGGCTACTACCTTTCTAATAACAAGAAGTCCGTGCAAGAACAGAGTGAAACTTGCGGAAGATAAGATAATCAACAGAGTGATGTTTTTTTAATTTTGATTTCTTAACGCTTTTTGTCATACGAATTCCTGATTTGACATACATTATAGTCCCATCCTTCATATTTAATGGGTTCTGTGCACAATTATTATTCCTATATAAAATATTAATTACGCACTAGGTACATGAATTGTACTGGTGGGTATTAGCGATTGATAAGCCATGGGAACTTGGTGTGATTGTTTATAGCGTTGTTACTTGTAACAGAAATTAATTGACTTTTGTTGTATTGTTGTTTAATAACATCTTAAAAACGTTATGATAAGATCAAGTTAACTAACTGCAAGTGTAATAAGTGAGCAAACAAATTACGTACTTATACACCATTTTTGTAATCCTTCACATAGTAAATGAAACCAATAATAAGTTTGGTAACACTCAATATTCACATTGTTGTGTTACATACACTAGACTATTTTTGGGAACCACGATTTTCATGTAAGCAATAGTATCAGAGTCTTAAGATTATATTCATAACAATTGTGCTTAGGTATCCCTGATATATAAAGATATTTAAAATTGTAATCGGCATTACCTGCTTTTCATCATTGTCGTAATGTAGTTTAAGTCACGCAAGCCTTCTTGAGTGCCCATGGGTACTGTAAAAAAACTATATTACCATTGTTTACAGTGCCCAGCCAATGTGGAAAACGTGAATATTACATCGAATGTGGGAATAGATGTAAACTAAATTGCTTCACTGTGCAAATACCGGTACCTTGCAATAGTCCTGACTGCTTGGCAGGGTGCTATTGTAGAGGTGGTTACCTACGTAAATCTAAAGGAGGTCCGTGTATTCCTGAAGAATTTTGCAAAATGTATGCTCCACCCGATGCACACGAAATTGAAGCGGAGATGAAGGATTTGTTTGAAGAGATTGAAACTCAAATAAGGAATGAGCAGCGAGATGAAGGAAAAAATAGTAAATATTGTCCTGAATTAAAGCCAAAATCAAGGAATACACCGAAACATTTTGTTCGACATCATTTCTTTAAATTGTATTTATAGTAGTTATTTAATTGAATTTTAAGACTTTTTTGCGATATTCTCAAGTTTTCTTAATAGTGAATATGTGTTTACCAAAAACACAGACAGATACATTGTAACTTATAGTATTATTGCTTAGGTAGCTACTAATAATGAAACATGAATAACTTTAATCAAAGTTCTTTCTTTCACTGTATTGGTTTTTGTTACAGCAAGAGCTGTGAGCGATTAAATCGTGTTAATCAGAAAGGGACTAATACCAATGCAGTAATTAGGCAATCAGTCTATTTCTGATTAACATAGTCACATAAAAATTAGACGACACTGCACACTGAATGATAGTTTTGTATTAAAAATGTCAAAAACACTTGCAAAAAGTTCGACAGGCCTGAAACCAACCCAGGGGACATCTTGCCAAGGTACCAGTTACAAGTTACTAATAAGACCTTTTGAAAGATTAAAGCCCGTCTCTCAAATTGATTAGATCAACTAGAGTGCGCAGACTTGCCAATGTCTGGAGATTACCTTTCCATTCACCAGACAGCAGAAACTGGAAAATACCAAAGCATCTTCACATTCCTCTTTGGATAACCCAATTAACGAAATATTCAGCCTAAAGTCTACTTTTCCAAATCCGAAAAAATTACCAGATATCACTCAACTTGTAAACTAACATTGTGCGCTCTCCTCTTTCTTCCTCGGTCTTTGTCTCCACTGTACCACCTCTAGTTCTTCGCTTGTAGCTGCCTCTCATATTCCGACACACGAACAACAGCAAAAACAGGAACCTTCAAAGCAAGGACACTTATATAAGACTGACCTTCATTACTTTCTTACTCTTAAATGCGTGATGTCTTTTCCTCAATGCAACCAGTCAGCCTCTTATTCTCCAAAAGAACCCTAATAGAGATAACTTCGATTTTACTGATTTTACCCAATCAGTACTCAATAACCATCCTGATCGCCTCTCCAATCTTACGAAGATTAAGCAACTCATCAGCTTGATTCCTTAACGTCATTATCTTCCCTATCTACCTGTCGCAACTCTCGTACCTTCCTCACTTAAAAGTCTTAAATAATTTCCTATTAATTGTTCTTCTGTCGATGACAGTTTAAATCAGTTAGTTGTGTTTGTCCCTTTGCACAATATTTAAACCAATTGTTCTCAGACTTCTCATATCTGCGCTATCGCCCGGGGTAACACGAATCACAGTAAGAAAGAGCAAATGCTCAATTTATACAAGTCGGAATAGAAAAAAACAGTCCCATTAAGACAATAAATTTGAACACAGCCATAACTCTAATATGCCGTTGCACATTTACTTTTGATAGGCAAGCTTACTTCAATATTCCTGAGATCTGGAAGTTAGAGAAGTGGATTGGAATCTCTTAAGACTGTGATACTCATTATCGTTCGTTCTTGATTCCGCTTCCTTTCTGGAAGCAGTGGTTGTTTGAGCTATTTGTAACTCCTGTTCAGCCTTAAGAGGTAGAGAGTCTGCCGTTTCCCTCTGAAGTGAAGCGGACAAAGAATTAAGAAAGAGATATTGCATGGTGTTTGTCACAAAGGCGAGCAAAAAAGAACAAAGTTTGGTTATGGTGGTGGCCTTGCTAGAACTGCTAGAATCTACTTCTGTCACCAGACGGTGGAGGACAGCAGAAAGCAAGTATGGCAAAGAAGAAATTAAAGCCTAGGACAGTGGGTTTACTTCCGTTGTTGGAAATGTTAGGTTAGATAGACGTGGACAAAATTGCTGGGCATCTTTGAATTCATAGCAGAATCTATTGATAATATTAGGTCGGGTAGCGATAAGCTAGAGGGGTTGAATCAAAAATATTCTTTCAGTGTTTTAGAGTAATTCCTTTTATATTGGTAAACAGCACTTCATACTTTTGTTTAAATTTAAAAAGGTCTTTGTACTCTGTCCCAAGTCTCTTTTAAACTACACACTGCGCAGAGTTGTCTTCAGTATAAGACTGATCGTTGATGATTGATGAGATTAGTTATTTTAAAGTACCAAAGTAATCCTCAACTGATTTTGTCACACGATAATCTACTTTCCTGAAGAATTGCGTTCATCAATCTAAATTTAATTCAAGCAGTTTATACCCTAGTCAACGTTACTACTTCTCGACCCTCTACATGGTTTTCTTGAACAGAGAACTTAATCATGGCGGAGAAGAGCAAGTCTGTCTGTGTTTAGTAAAGTCAACTGATTTATTGTGGTCACTTTTAATTGCCGTTTATATAAATGGCTAAGCTTTATACTTTTTGATATAATTATTTAACTTACTGTGTTTTAGTTAACAATATTAAAAACTAGCTATTTGTTTGTTTATATTCTTTATCTATATTATATGTATAAGCTTCCTTAGTGGATGCTCAGAAAAATTATAAAATTCTAAGATTTTATAGAAATAATAATGGCGTTGTTAGTGTAACCTTAAAACTGAGTAAATAGTAAATCTGTACCATTGTTTTTGTAAAATCACATGGTTAGAAAAAGAAAGAAACATTGCAAAAAAATTATTATGAACTTATTATAACTAAACATAAAAACAAACTCATATTTTTATAATGAAACCGACCTCCGGCTTTTAATGCTTTATGCCATAAAAACTACACGTCAAATAAAAAGCCTAATTAGATTTTAATTATTATAACAATCGTAGTTTATATAAGCTACTTATTGTTGTTAATACGTTTATTATTATAGTAACTGACAAATCTTCTGAGCAAAACAAAAAGATCTGTTATGATATTGTCTTTTACAATTTATTATCTTTTTACTGCTGTTGTTGCAAAGATGTATCTATGGGAACCTAGAATAAGTCGTAAGAATATCCCTTTGCCATTACTTTATTGCTTTACATAATTTTCTAAATTAATAAAATTATTAGTTCCTGGGCAATGTGGGCCAAGAGAATACTTTATTGTATGTGGTACCGAATGCACGCTAAATTGTTATACCGCTCAAGTCAGGGTACCTTGCGGAAATCATAAATGTGCAGAAGGATGTTTTTGTAAAGGTGGATACTTACGTAGCAGATACAATGGACCTTGTATCAAGGAAAACGCATGTCCCAAAGTCAGAGGCTCGCAGTCGTACAAAAATGAAAGCAAGAAATTAGAGGACATCATTGCGGACTTGCTGAAATCTAGTGACGAATCGCTAGTTTAGCACTTTGACGTTTCGTTTTATTTGTTTTAGATTAGTTATTTTAATAACAACAATAACAACAAATTGTATACTTCCATCTTTTATTCTGATTAACTAAAAACCAAATATAAACTCTTAGAAAAAAAAATTACGCCCAAGGGAAATATACTTAACTACTACTTATCAAAGATCACAATCACCTTTTTCCTGTTTTAATATCAATTTGTGTGGTGTGTTACATTACGGTTAATATTTCCATAATCTTCGGTCCGTTGGAAGAACTTCTCTTCCCTTAGTTGTCAATACTTTTGGTTGACAAGGATAATCAATTCAATTTAGAATGGAGGGAAGATTCCGAGATAATGCAAATATTACAACTGGAAATATAAGACTCTATTTCTTTATCTATCGAAAGCCACCAGAAAAAAGATCTAGCAGTAATCTTCATTTTAACGATACCCATATGTGAGCTATGTAGGTCTTCTAATAAACATTTATGGTGCTTTGTAGGTATTACTACTAGTAACCTCACATAATGACACCATTATCAATAGATAATTCATTCTTTTTGCAACATAAAGCTTAAACAATTCGTCTGTTGTTGATTCTAGAAGTCCATATCTTTATAAACTTATAAACTTGCCCTAGAATTGCATCTTTTCTAGTCGCAGATCTGATGGTATTAATATCTACTGCATCAGAACTGTCTACGAAATTTAGATAATCCATTTGGTCATCTTTATATTCTATGAATTTATTTCCAGTCAAATATTGATAACATTTTTTAACTGCCCAATAAATAGCTAAAGTCTGTCTTTAGGCATACAGAAAGTCCAGCATCACTGTCTATTTCCATAGTCACGGGTATTCCACCTTTGCCTTGACTGTTAGTGAATTAACATAATTGTGATCAGTTGGTGAATCCACCATAAACATTGCAAATTCTTCTTCATCTTCTACGAAAATGATTTTAACAAGCTTAACTTTACATGTACTAGCAAGATGCCCTACTGAAGAACATTTTCTACATTTGTAAGTCATATATCTGGATTCAGAGAAATCATGATACTCCTTACACAATGGAAACCTTTAGGATCATTGTCTGAAACTATCCTCTTTTGTGAATAACCAATTTTACTTCCCAAGAGCTCATGTTTACTGGTACTTGACATATTTTTTTTTATTTGTTAAAGAATGAACTTTTATTCATCTTTTGTCATTGGAAACAGTTTACCATGATTTTTTGTCTAACTATAGCTTCTTTGCTAGAAAATGTTCCACTTATTTGAATCCAGATCTAGCGAGGCTGTTCGTTTAACTGTAAGTTGACATTTGTATTTGTGCATTTTGTAATTAGCCACATCAGTAGTTTTAGAATGTAAATTTTACAGTGACAGATACCCAAGATTAGAGCTGAAACTAGGACAATAACATTTTTTTTGTAACCTAAATGATTTTTTTTTTGTTTGTCCTTAAATGAATAATACCTCTGATTTCTTTTGTTCTTTTAATGTATGCAAGTCAGACAATAGAATTTTGTAATTATAACTTTTAATTAAGAGATTCACTTAATTGCTGCGACACTTTGAGTGGCTTAGATTTATTTTTGACTGTGTGGTAAAGTGCATACTTTCTTATCGATGATTATGGTTTTCTTAATGTAAATACTCATCTGTTTTTTTTGTCAAACTTGTTTCTTTTTTATTTTTTAATAAATAGACGAGTGTGAAGGTGAAGAACCACACTAAGGAAGGCAGTGATTTTGAATGATTCCTGGCGCCCATACCAATCTTGACATAGTTCCTGGCGCCCATACCGATCTTGACATCTTGAAGGGTAAAACTGTCTTTTAATTAAAAGATTTCACAATATGCACGTAAAATTGTAAATAGAAGCAGTAATTCGCTTGTAATAGATTCTCTGATCGAAATTATTTATTAAAAAACATTTTTTTATACACTGTCCGGTCCTGTTTTGCACGGAAAGGTTTCATTTCTATCTCATACCATATTGATTGCATTCCATCGAGAACACCAAAGTAAATAATTTCGAGACAGCGCCTGTTTATTCCTAAAACAAATTACTTTAATAATAATATCAAAACACTGTCGTTAATTACTAGATTTATATAACTTACAAAACAACTACCTTTTAAATTAAAAATTAAACACCAGCCTTTTTAAGATATTTATTGTTATAATGAGACTTGTTTTAACAATCTTTTATTTGTTGCTTTTGAGTGTACATGCTATAGAACGTTTTTTATGGGAGCCAAGGGTATCTCGTAATTTGTTTTAAAAATTGTATTCTGCTAATTTATCTAATTACTTGAATATTTTTAGTACCTGGGCAATGTGGACCAAGAGAATATTACTCGGTTTGTGGTTCCAAATGTAAGGCGAATTGTTACACCGTCCAAGTTAGTATACCATGTCCGAGTCATGAGTGTATATCAGGATGCTATTGTCAAGGTGGATACTTGCGTAGTCACAACCAGGGGCCATGTATCAGAGAACACAGGTGTAAAAAAACGAAAGGTTCTAACGTCAAAGAGCAACTGCAACAACTGCAGCAAAAAGAAAAAGAATTAAATAAGATATTCCAAGAACTTTTGAAAAATAGTGGCGAAAGTAAAAACTAATTTGCTTTGCTAGTTAACATTTTATTTTTAGTTTTTTATAAATTAATGGCAGGTACTGCGTTTTTTAAATAAAATTTATTAGTAATTTGGCATTTTACATTTCATTTAATTAAAAACTACCAATATCAATACGAAGTTTTCATGGTTTTTATTACTAATTACCACCTACTTTATTTACAAAAGAATTTGTTATTGAATTTTATTATATCTACTAATAAACGCAACCTTTTTTCTAGAGCGTTGTGGGCGCATTAAGTACTGAATCGTAAACTAGGTGATGTTATAGATTCAGTTGCAAGTGTCTCGAAAAAAGATGGGAAATCGTGATTCTGCGTTGATTACAGGACTATTAACCAAATCAGCGTCAAGAATATCTATCAGCTCCTATACATTAACGCCATCTTTTACAAACCTTAAAACGCAATATTGTTTCCAAAACAGACTTAAAACATGAATACCAACAATTACCACTTGTCGAGAAAAAATCTTTCACGGCTGTCGATAGCAAGTCTTCTTAGCCTGAATTCCACCAATTATTGGCTTCAAAATAAAATTAAAACCTTGGGAGAAATCTTTAATAAGCATTTAAAAATTTTAAGAGCATCTCAGAAAGATGTCAGTAATACAATAAGTTTCTAAAATATTTGGGATGCATAAATTCAGCAAAAGTACGCAACTTACATAAAAATTTCTAAGAGTCTGTTCTTGATGACGGTTTATACTAAACCTTTTCTCGATTGTAACACTAGCAACAAAATTACTTCAAACACAACAAGGAATAAATTTGAGTTAGCAAGCAAAGTAAAGCTTTCTTCGAGTTAAAAGCCTAGACTACAATTATCAAGAAAATGTGATCATACCTACAAGGCTGCTGCTTATCATTATTATCGACTCGTCCAGTTGTTCGAAGTCACAATCATAGAGTATTTTTCCTTCAGCACTAGAAAGGTATTCTTAACCACTTGGCTGACATCTATTCTTAAAATTTTGATTGATTACTGAACCGATTAACATCTACAAATCTACATGACTCTGTGTGCTTAATTTATTTCACTTCGTCCAAGGAGATTAAAAGAGAATCAAGACGAACCACTACACTATAGAGTTATACAGAAACATTCCCGGTAAAATGCAACTAAAAAGTTTGCATCCCTGGTATACTATCAACACCTACTTCAAAGAGCCATTGTCGCAATTGTTTCAAAATAGTTCCGCAAAATAAGAACAATTCCATCTGAACCAAAAGTAATAAGCCACCTTGGTACTCCACGAATCGTAATTACCAATTTTACAAAACATCAATTCATACTTCTAAGTTAATCCAGTATACTGTACAAGTAAAGCCCTCAAAACGACAATAGATAGTTCCATTTTGCAAGTCTGAACAATACCACTGGGATATCCATCTACAAGACTACGCTGATTTTTAGAATCACAGAATGTGACACAGCAACTTTGATCTTTGACAATACAAAAATAACTCCAGCAGTGAAGACCAAATAGTATCCGTCATCTAAATTGGTTAAGCCGAGACCTGACAGTCAGAAATCCAGAAACAAGGATCTAGTTCCAGAGCTATCTACATACCTTACCCTCGGTGTACCAGCCTGATTCCAACCTTTAATGTTAGGACGGCCAGTGATAAATAATTTAGTGTCTCCCTTTGAAAAAAACCTCGACTTGCAGTCTTACAATTTTCCCAGTTCTCTGTAAATTGAGTTCATCACTTGTTCCCGTAACTGTAGTGATAATGCAAAATGTTAACGACTTTGATTTTCTAATTGCAGCAGCTATTAAATTTTAGTCTCGCCAAGTTGTATACTAATCAATTATTGAAGTAATTATACTTTGTTACAACCACATTAATAATGATAAAGTTCTAAGAAAAGACTAAGTACCTTAGAGCTTGTTGTTTTGCCTTTTACGAAATCAGATTATAGCAGCGAGGTATTTTGTAATGGCCTGTAAATAAGTAATCACCTATATTAATGCTATGAAACTGATATTAGCTCTCTATGTGTTTACCCTCGGAATACCTACTCGGTGTACGAACTATCTCTGGGAACCTAGAATAAGTCGTAATATTTTTTGAACAACTTTCTTTATGATATCTAGTAAATAATTTGTATTTTAGTCCCAGGACAATGTGGTAAAAAAGAATATTATTCCTATTGTGGTAGCAGATGCGCAGCAAATTGTTATAACGTTCAATTTAACGTTCCATGTCCCTCTCATCAATGTGCATCAGGATGTTTTTGTCAAGGTGGGTATTTACGTAGTAGATATTACGGACCGTGTGTTGACGAAATACGATGTAAACAAGCAATACGAAAACGAGGGTTTCCTAAAAACCAAAGAAAAAGATTGGCTAAAGTGATGGAAGATTATATGATGCACAGCACAGAAGGTTAGAAACAATTGAATATTGCATGATATGGTTATGTTATATATTTTTATGTTATATTAAAATTTACATTTTTCTGTTTCATTTAATGTTTAACACTATCTAATAAAGGATAATATTAACTAGTTGATAACTTATCTTGCAAAATTGCCCCGATGTATTTATTTAAACAAATAGTTCAAGACATGATTTTTTGAGCAAGCTAATGTTCTTGGCTTTGACACATCTAAGATGTGTCTTTTCCCGGAGATCTTTATTCTTTGGCGTCTGTCCCAGCTAGCCTTAAATGAACGTGGTACACAAAGCCTTCATGTTTCAGGGTGCCTATTCAAGAAGAAACTAACCTTCAGAATCCCCATCGTTTCCTCAGATATTTTTGAGTCTTCATGTAACATCTTAAAGCTTGTAATATTCAATCATTTTGTTTTGCACTATGCATCCCTTGGGTTGGAATCTAGAATTCTTGAAAAGCTCTAGGTTTCTTTACACAGAGACCTCTGCACTCTCCTATCAATAGAAGTGATGCATAGTCTAATTCCCAACCCATCAAGGTAGAAAATGACTATCGTTGATAATTTGAAATGTAATTGCTCTCTTTTTTTTAATGGTTTTTAACAGTTATTATACGATTTTATTTCCCTCGGTTGAGTGATATCGTAACTTTGTTGATTATTTTTAATAACAATCGTTGTAGTAGTGAAAATAATATAAAGAGAAAACAATATCATGATATTTATCTTAACAGCTACTTATAGTATAGTTTTCTTCGCTTTTGCATCAGGCGAGCAATACTTTTGGGAGCCTAGATTTAGTTGTAAGGTAACCCCCTATTTTAGTTAATTAGATTGTAATTTTAAAAACATTTTAGTACCCGGGCAATGTGGGAAGTACGAATACTACAGTGTATGCGGATCAGTGTGCAAGATAAACTGTTACACTTCTCAAATTAGTATTCCGTGTGATGACCAAGATTGTGTAGCTGGATGTTTCTGTCGAGGCACGTATTTACGTAGCAGACAAAATGGACCGTGTGTTACAAAAAACAAGTGTAAAGTAATAGTCCCCAGGGCAAATATTTCAAATCATGAGCAAGCGCTAAATGACGTGGTTGGCAGCTTAGTTAAAGGCGGCCTAATTTTGCAAAGTTAAATACTCTGTATTGTATTACATTATTAAATAGTGCTCCTCCTGTATGTATAGACTTATTTGTTTCAAACAGTATCTAATAATTAAAGTGATAATTAGATTACCAAATTGCCAGATTGCAATCTACAGTCCCAGGGCAGTGTGGAAAAATAGCATATAACGGTACTATGCAGTACCATTTGTAGAACAAATTGCTATACCGTCATGTCAGCATTTGTAACGTTCACTTTCTGCTTCCGTTACGTGTGTTAAATTTAATCTGTGCTTCCAGCGTGTTCTCGTATTTTTTGATAGTTTTCTCTCGTTGGAGAGATGGTTTTGATAATGACGAGTTCACTCTGACAGGTATTTTATTAAAAAATCAAATTAGGGTTGACAAGTTTTTCTAATTTATTTATGGTAGCAAGCGGGACACAGGGTATAATCCTTTCAACCGTTTAATTTTATTTTTGCAGTATATTGAACCTTCATGGCTGTGACTTGTATTCTGGTTAATTTTGTCTTCATTATAGATCTTGTTAGCAAAGTCATAAGAGTTGGATATTTCTTATCACGATTCAGTGATTTGCACATTGAATCTCATCTTTAATTATTACCTCGCAACTTTCCCTACGTTTTATCTTTGATATTCAAATACGTGGTTAGGTGTATTTTGGTTATGTAAATTCTTACTTGTTAATTTCTCTAAAGATACCCCATGTGTGGTTAATTTTTTGTTCGTTAAATGTCTTAATTTTTAGGAACCGAGATTTCCGTTGGGAGGAGCTCGTCCCCGAGGCGTTTGAATTGCGCTTTGCGGTTAGGCAGTTTCAATGCGTCGTTAGTGTTTAGGGTGTTAGGGCTGCATCAAATTTTTTTATTGAGTTGTGAGAAGCCTCAACCCAGCGAGGGTAAGCAGGTTTTGTTTTGATTTTCTAGCTCTCATGGGAGACTTTCTTGGTTTTCTTTAGCTATCTCCCCGCACCTGGAACTTTGAGGGTTAGTTGTTGAAGATTCTCTTTTTGACACAACGTCAGATTTGTTGCTGTAGAAGGTGATGATACCTCAAGATTCTATTCTACTCCCGATCATCGACGTAGGTTATTTATCTCCGTTCAAGTAAATTTCTGATTGATCCGTGAATGATTTTAACAATTTTGTTTAAATCATTTAAATTTAATCTACTCTTTATAATTACAGTCATACTAATTCACGTCACTTAAATGCATTCCGACGAAGTCGTCATGGCTTAATTGGTTGTTTGAAATTTCTGTAGTAATTTTCTTTTCATATAAATAATAGAAAAGTTTAAAATAATGAAAACTTAGGAAGCGTGGGTTAAGAGGAGTATTTTGGTTTTTCTGCATGGTGTGTTGCAGATTTTTTCTGTTCCACATTTACAGCGCTGTAGATTCTGGAATTTTGGACCTTCGTGGTAAGTGTGAATTCTTTTCTATTATTAATGGTCGTTTCTTAAGTTGGTGTTTTCAGAATTTGTTTTACCAAAGTGTAACCATAAATTTTTCTTTTTTGAGAAATTTTTATTTGCAAACTGGATTTAAATGTATTAGATTTATTTTATGTTTATTCGAATGGTTTAAGTATAAAATTAAAATTTTTAAAAGAGAATTTAGATTAACATTTTTGTGATTCCTAAAAGTTTGTTTAACATAATTTGATCTTTAATATATTTAGATATTTGCTTATATATAATATATGTATTGAGTATTTCTTGGTGTTTTATTGTGTGTATAATCTCCTTATCCTCACTCAAGGCCACCCACTGAGTTTAGCTGGCCCAAGTCCATAGGCGTCTTAATTAAACTAAAGTCATTAATATTGTAACGCAAGGTTACGTTACATATGCGTAAGTGGTCAGTGTATAGCAGATTGCTTTTATTAAGGTAGATTTTTACATTATCACAGCAAGTCTAAAAAGAAAGTTGTAATAAGGTTCAAGTTGTAGTAGATAAAGACGGGCATGAAAACTTGAAAGATCTTATTAATAATATAATTAATTTAAGTATGACCAGAGATGAAAATTAAGTGTACGCAGTTTTATATTTTTTTGTCCTCATTAAAACATTACTAGTGTTTTTCTAAATCAGTAATTATAACGTTTAATATCAATAGAGTAGTTTTAAATGATTATTAGCATAAAGTATCAAAGTACTAAATTGTTTAGCAAATCATGTACAGTTTTAATAAAATTTAATTGCCACGATAACATTTCAGATAACAATTCATGCAAAGGTAATAAAAGCACAAAATAGCTAGTTGCTTGATTTTTATAATGAAAGCAGCATTATCTAGCTCTTTGTTTCTTTTTATAGTGTCCTGTACTGTCAACGTTGGTATAACATGGGAACCAAGATATTCACGTAGATAGTTTCTTATCTTTATTATTTTTTATTTGAAATAAGTTAAATTTTAGTACCTGGACAATGTCGAAGAAGAGAATTCTACAGTACTTGCGGTTCTATATGCAGGTTAAATTGTTACACAGTACAAGTGAGGAAAAAATGCGAAAGTACTAGATGTGTTGCAGGATGTTTTTGCAAAAGTGGTTTTTTTCGTAATAGAATGAATGGAGCTTGTGTTTTGGAAGATGAATGTAAAAAAGTGAAAAACAATGGAACTGCAATTGAAAATGCTAAAAATAAATTGATGGACGATCTTCTTAAACTATTGCTAAACAATGTGACCAATAAAGCTAGAGCTCAATCCAATCTTAAATGCTTTATGTAAATTAATTAATAAAAGTCGTTGACTTTTTAGTAGATAAAGTTTAGATTTCAGTATAACTAACTAGATAAGATTATGCGCAGTTTTTAGACTGCTCTAGATATACCCTATTAGAGTTAATACTGCAACCTCTTCCGTGATTACTATCAATTTTCCCATACATAAGCTTCTAATATTCATATCTACCAATCAGTTGTGCTAGAAAAAGGGATTTTTAAAATACAAATCCGTTTACAGTCTACATAAGATACCGAGCAACGAACTTAGTTAATCTGAAACATAATCTAAAGGTATTAAACTCAGTAAAAAGTTTCTGATGTATATTGAAGATTACCAAAGGACAGTACACTACATAAAAATAAAAGCATGATTTTCGAGCAGTAAAATAATTACCAAGTAGATACGTCTTGTTTACATCTAGATGCATATTGCTCACATCTTCTCATTTGCGGTTTCACAAGCGTTCACATTTTCATTTTGAGCCTCTTCTTTCAACCTTCTTAGATCAAGCTACGTAGTCACGTTATGCTAAGCTACGTCACACTGTGGTCGGAAACCAGCAAAAAGCGGCCAAAACTCTAAAAAACAATCTACGCAGAATGAACTTTAAATATATTTATATTTACAACTAAACATTTAAAAATTAGTATTAGTAATTAATTTATGCATATTACAATGCATTGTGTTATAAATAATACTTGAAAGATAGTGCTTTTACAGTATACATACTAAGCCAAATTTTAACCATTGCTTTGAAGGTGTGTATCTTGTTAAATTAAAAAAGCGTCAAAATTGCCTACTGCACTCACGAAATAGTCTTTCAAGCACGATGCAATATCATAGTTACTGCAATTTTTTAATATGATTTCAATGAAAAATTCAATGTTGATAGTTAGCTGAAGAATGTTCGAGTTTTCTTTATTCATCTTAAAATTTGAAAATGTTATCCCCTGTGGTCCCCTGTGGTCCCATGTGAATTTATGTTGTAATATGAGAAAAAGTTTATATTTTTTAAAGAAGTAAAACTCAGCTGCGGAAATTTGCGGGTCTTTTAGTAATCGATAAAAGGAACAAGCAGAAATACATTTAAATTTATCTATTGTTCAAATATTCTGTATTTATTCAATTTATTATGCTTTTCGAGTCTTAAACTTGTAGTTAATGTAGAGCGCATTTGTTTTTTTTTTCGAAGAAATAGTAAAAGTATAAACAACAATAGTTATTTTAAAGTGCTAGATGACGCCCGGGGCGGCCAAAAAAACGAAGACACCACATTGTTTTTAGTTTTTGATGT
>VTPC01090733.1:136643-172228 GCA_011009095.1 Ignelater luminosus
AAGTTACGGTAATATGGTAACAGACCAACAGACAGACGGAATGTACGAATTCAGATACAAATTTTTTTAAATTTTGTCGATAAAACAAATAAATAAATAAAATAATTTCCATTTTCTACATCACTTTGGATAGCAGAGACGCCAATAACACCTTATATACAAAATATTTAAGCAATTCTGAGAGTTATTTAGTTTTGACCGGTTTTTCGTCATTTCCGACCAGTGTGCGTCAGATGGCCCACGATTGGACTTCCCTCTAACTAAACGATCTAAGTCAGACAATGACCAGGCTTTGCCTTTTAACAACTCACCTCCAATAGTCTACAATTGGATTTTAACTCGAGGTAAGGTTTTTCCTGTCACCAAGTTATATGTAGTAGCACACGATCGCGCTTCGTCATCCATTAAGCAAGCTACCAAGACCCAAGCTGGAGTTTCTCCTTCCACAGGATCACGTACGTCGACCCATGATCTACCAAATAAGGCTTTTTCTCTATGATTTTCAGACAAAAAACATTGATGGTTACTTCATGGTGATAGTATCTTATAAAATTATAAAAGTTTAGTAACATTTAAATTCTTCTATTGGAACAATGATGCACAAAGCAAACAAAAATTACTAATAATCTAATGCTTCTTCCTGCCGAATAAATTTGTTCTGAGTTCAGATGTCGTAGAACGTTTTGCCAACATGCAAAAGATGCTGATCAACTTAATTCTGTAATACTACAAAAGAATACTAACCTTGTGAATGGCATGATAAGGCTCAGAGCAGAGACTAGCCTAGGAAAAAGTTATTTCTATCAATCAAAATTGTTCCTGGTTGTAATTCGGCTGCTAGAAGAATAGTAATTGGCTAGAACAACTGTTTCTTAGGCTAGACTGTGCCATGTTGCATCCAATACGCATCGGGCCTAAAGCAAACTTTAATTGCTCAGATATGTCCAACGTAACAGTTTGTTCGTGTAGCCAGTGTTTGCACAGACAAACCAAAGTGTTTGTTATTGCATGTAATGAACTGCCGGCTAGAAAATTGACCTGCCAGTGCAACTCATGCATGTTTAACATATTAAAATGATTTTGAGCACTCCACAGGCCAATAGCACACTTTTTTCTTTATCTCACTGTCACCCAATTTGTAAAAAGAAAGGATTACCGTTTGACCGCAGACATGGCAAATTTTTCTAAACGGGCAATTTGAGCAATATTACATGACCATCTAGCTCTATAAGGTCCTTTCCTCTACAATTTAATCGTATATCATCGAAATTTCGGAAACATTCTTGATCTTTTTGTGACAGTGGATGAGACGTGAGTTTACCACCACTTTTACCCAGAATCTAAAAGGTAAAGCATAGAAGGCTTCTCACAGATTTATAACTCGGTCTTCCAAAGATATGATCACAGCCGCGATTTTGGTACAATCTTAGCGCGACAGTCAGGACAGCGCTCCCGTGCTTAGGAAGTAATAAGGCATCCACCTCATTCTCCGAATTTACCTCCAATGACTCTTATTTGCTTCCAAAGTTAAAAAAGAATCTTCAGGGTTTAGAATTTGATAGTAGTGATGCGATTATGGCAGCAGTACAGGAATCCCTCAATGACTACAAAGAGAAATTCTTCGGAAAAGGGCAGGGTTTGAGTTCTTCCATTCAAAATTCCATTTGCAAAAGAAAGTTTGTCAATCTTGGATTACTTTGTATTTTTGACCAGACAATAAGTGGATGGATTAACGGTCCGTTTATTTTTTATGAATCTGTTTTAATAAATGGATTCCTTGAGAATACACTATACAGTGTGTCCACATTTCGATGCTCACTATTGGGATCTCGGAAATTGTAAGAAATACGAAGTCGGTTAAATGAGAAAAGTTTTGGCTATTTTGGAGATCAGTTTACTTATGCTTTTGGTTTTTTCAAAAAAGTTCACGACTTACTAGATATTTGCTAAAAACGAAATTATTTTATTTTTTTAAAGTGAAATATCCCAGGAACGAGCAAAGATAGAAAAGAACAGCAAAGAAGGTGTTTTAGAGAGTTTACTCAGAAACACAAAAAATCATTTTCGCAATTGTCTTTTGTTTTACTTCGGCGGTGAAACGTAAATCCAAATTTTTTTCTAATGGAACGCCTACTTGATTTTCATATTACTGAACTACACGCCTTAAATGCTTTTCAGTGATACATGGTTTGGCATAGCTATTCTTTTGTTTTACATAGTTATGAAGTAAAAATCATTTTTGATTATAGTGTGCCATGACATCTAACACGCAAAGTCGTGGAGTTATGCAAAAATTGCTAAAGCAAAATAAATACGCTTTTATGGGGCATTAGCTGCTTATTTAATGCTATCTGTGAATGCTCAGTAAAGTATCTTAAAAGCGTCTTTTGTTTTGTTTTAGCAATTTTTACAAAACAAGTGTAATTTATCTGACAAAGATCAATGATGGCACACAAATATTTAGTAAGCCGTGAACTTTTTTAAAAAAACAAAAGCATAAGTAAACTGATCTCCAAAATAGCCAAAGCTTTTCTAATTTAACCGACTTCGTATTTCTTACAATTTCCGAGATCCCAATAGACACACTGTATAATATCAAAACTGTAATAATCCGTTGGAACTTCAAAACATACACTTTTTGCACTGTTACTAAAAACACAACTCATCAGGTGGTTTTCATAAATGATAGTTAAGTTAAGATTACTATGTAAATACTAGTTTCATCGTACTCTTCTATAAATCTACAATGACTTGATTTTGCAGCTCGTTAACTATAGACAAACAAAATTTTAACGAACAAACTTGAGTTAAATTTTAATGTTGAACCATTCCCCTCGTTGTAATCAACCGAACAAAATGATGAAACGAGATATTTATTAATGTATATTGCACATGTACTACTACGCCCCCATGTACTCGTGTACCTACCGTAAAGCGAACGTTTAAGATCACTCGTGCGCAAAAAACAACATTTTTGGTTATTCTTGATTTTATAGGCAGATTACATGCTGGTAGTATAATGGAATTAATGATTACGTGGCGCTTTTTAGATTTATTATCATTTTTGAAATACATTTGTTAAAATTCCATCTATGTGGGTGTTTCAAGATTTACCTGCTTTACATTATTAAGCTTCTGCTTAAATGCCTTGCGGCTCTTTGAAGAGATCAATAGAGGATAATTAATTACCTAACAAATTTAGGGAATAAGTGGAATGTCTTACTATCCATTCTCTTGTGCTACCAAAACTAATTTTCACCCTCGTCAATAAATTTCTTTACGAGAAAAAACAAACATCAAAAGTTATTAACTGTTCTTTTATTGTAACCTACTTTGAATGAGCACGTTTTAAATCATTTAGGAATTTTATTACTTGTAGTTTGTTACTAATTTGAAAAGTTTCTAAATTTCTTTCTTTTTGCTATTAAAGTTGTGGTAAGTTGCTGTTTGAACACAAAAGTAACTTTTACTGAGATTTTTCGTGTCTAAGTGTAAATGGATATAACCTTGACAAAATGGAAGAATCTAAAGCGACGCATTGTTTAAGTTTTTAAATTTTAACCTCTTCAATCTCAATTATGATGGAGTTACAGATGCTAAATAATAGATGAGACAGGAAGTTTCATATATAGTTACTCCCTTAATTTTGAAATAGCCTCGATGAGGTGAGTGGCGAATCTTGGTTACCCGGCATGGGTCGTGGATTACCTATAAAATATGATACCTAAAGTACCTCATACTAAAATACAGACAGAAAATTTTTATTTTTATTTATTTAAAAGTTTCGCAATTAACTAAAACATTTTTATGCTGTGTTTATTTCCTAATAAGTTATTGCAAATTAAAATTGGCATACTATACATAATTAATTGCTCGATAATATAATTTTGCTTTTATTTCATGCAATTCAAATAAATGTGTATCCAATATCATTCCAAACATTAGGCCCACAACACTAATGATAAGGCTAAATGGTCCATTTAATTTTCGATTCTTAAACTTTTATCAAAATTATCGTGACCTTAATTTACCTCGTTACTGGATTAAAAGCAATTAGTTCCCAATTGTTTAGTACAATAACAAGAAAACAATCCGCTGTTTTGAAAAAGAAGGTTTTAATGTTGAAATATTGATAATAAACATACGCAGCAATAAAATGTGACATTTAACAGCATAAAAAAAGGAATTCACTATGCGTTTTAAAAATGTTTAGTTTCTTACTTTTTGGTCTACTTCTAACGACTATTTTGCACTTGACATGGCATTATCCTCGACAATCAGAGCCCCGAATTGTTTGTAAGTAAATTTATTTTAGGAATGAAATAATTCTTAAAAATATTTTTTAGTATCAAGATCGCAATGTGGAAGATTAGAATATTATAACGATTGTGGTAGTAAGTGCTCTCCTGCTTGCCTTCGGACGCGTTTCGATTGTGATGAATGTGCATCGGGATGTTTTTGCAAAAGACCATTTTTAAGAAGTTTTCCTGGAGGACCATGTGCGAGAATTTGTCCTGTACACATGTTTAAACCTGTAAGTAGTATTGAGAACATTTAATTTTTTGGGGAAGTTTGTTCCAAAGGAAGAATTTCAAAAGTTTCTTTTTAATATTTAAAATCTTAATTTCAAGTTTTTCTTTAAGGGACATCAAAAGAGACCCAACCAGCTTCGTCCAGGATAAGTGTAACAAATGAGAATCACCATTCACTTATTTGTATCAATAACATTGATACATAATTTATAATTAGTGTTAGTAAAGCCGATTTTACACCTTTTACTATGTATCACAATAATTGGAAATGTGTAAATTAATAAGTTGCATTCAATACTACTTCACACTGTATATTTCACAGATGTCACGTGCCTTTCGAGATGTAGCAATGTTCTGTACATATTTGATAATAAAATAAATTTTCTTTACTTCTTTCGTTTAATCTTTTATCTGTGGCTAATCTATAACTAATGCTGTCTAAGTACAGTGATTTTGATTTGTGGTTGTGTTTTACATTCAGCAGAGAGCTAAATCAATCTTTATGGTTCCATAATGACAATCTTTCTGCACATTTTGGAAAAAAAAGGAACAACATCTCAATAATTTTCTTAGGCAGTTTAATTATCTCAATACAGCTTTGAGTCACATACAGTGCCGAAAAGATTGATTGAAACAACTCGTAATATTTTCAAAACTTCTTTATTTCTACTAATAACAAAAACCGAATAGAAAAGATTTTAAGTTAGTACTTTACACATTCTCAATGGGATTTACGTCAGGAGACTTCTCCGTCCAGTCCAAGACAGTTAGTCTATGATCTTTAAAATAGTTTATCATTTTTCTGGATGTATGGCAGGGCGCTAAATCTTGCTGAAATATACCGTTTCCCGCGGGTCATTTCTTTTGTAATTCTGGAACCATCGTTTCTATTAACAGAGCTTGGGATTTCTCACTGTTCATCATCCCAAATATAGGTACAAGTGGACCAAGCCCATAAAAAGAGAAACATCCCCAAAACATCTGTTTAGAAGGATGTTTCATGGTCTAAATAATGTGAGTAGAATTGATTTTTTCTCGTTTGCTTTGACGCACAAACCTAAACTGTGAAATGGCTTGAGAACAATACCCTTTTTGATTCTTCCACAGTCCAATAGGCATATTCTTTTGCCCATGCAAATCAGCAATTGTTTCTTCACGGGTCTTCTAGAAGATCTTTCTTCTTCTTCTTAGCATCTTTTCCACTAGAATTCAATCTCTTATTTGTCATTCGTTTAGCTCCACATTTTCCTTCTCTCTTAACAAAAACATTTCAGGGATCTTAGTACCGTTTTAATAATTGTTAATAGTGGTTACACTCACTTTAACTTCAGTATACCACATCGTGGTCATCTTCAAACGGTTTTTTCTTGATGTATCCATTCTTTACAAATACACGTGAAAGACGTAAAGAAATTAATTAAATGTTACCTTTGAAACAAAATCTTGCAACAAAACTTGTTTATGGCTCATTGTACATGTATTGCCAATTTAAAAAAAACGAATGATGCCAAAGTGATAATATAGATAAGTATAATATAATAAGATTCCATCTCTAATAGCAAATGGCTACTTATGCCAATATGTCACACTAGCTATTGGTTTCAAACAGTGCATTATTTGACATAATCTGACACAAGGAAGATTTCTTCGAAAGCTTCTTAATACCTATTTCGCTTAATTTTAGTTCACTTTCTTCTATCACGATATAGCCTGTCCACTAAATCCTGCAATTGGACGTGTATAATATGCTGACTGCATCGGATGATGGTCTGATCCCAGAAATGCAAAGACACATGCAAGATTTTCCTGTCACAACACCCTGAGTCTGCAAATATCTACCTGAAATAATAGAGTTCCGTCTATAACTGTTAGTTGCAGTTAGTGTAAACCCCAATTAGCAAACCAGCTTCAAGCCTCAACAAAGAGAGTTTAGCGTGCTATTGTCATACACTCTTGCACCTTATATAACTTTCACTAATGCGATACTTGATTACACGTTCATACTCGTTGTCATAATATATGGTCTCGAAAAAAAAAGAACAACGTGCGGCAGAATAATTAGACTAGGCTACTTTTATCTTTTGGAAGAAATATAGTATCTGGTATACCTGTTATAGTTGCAAGTTTAAGTCCTTTAAGTTTTTTCAAACTTGATCCAAGTTGCCTAACAATCCTAACAAAGCAAGCAATCTGCAATTAAATAAGAGTGCAATTCCTGTAACCACCTGCAGTTTCTTTGGATCTGGAAAGCTATGGTTTCTCTCTATTCTTACCTTCAAGAACAAGACATTTATGTACTTAGGTGCTACATCATTAACTCATCAGAAGCATAGATTTTTGCTTTGACTTCAAGATTTGCTTTATAGTCAAAATATCTTTATATTTTTATTTTGGAGTTTAAGGTTTTTGCATCATCTAGAAATAACAGTCTTTGATGTAAGTTCGACAAATAACTTTCTTCATAAAGCCCTGGTAGTTTGAAATCGCGGACAAGAACAGTGCATTGAGGAAACTATGAGTATTTGCTGTAAATTCTGCTTTTTCACACCTAACTGCTCTTTTGCTGTTCAAAAACAAGACCAAAAAGAAATCTAGAAACAAAAGTAAAAGATATTTTTTGCAGGGCCATTTTGATTTAAAGAAATTTCCTAGACAAAGCATCACTCTTCAATGATTTGCTATTGCCTACCGAATAGGAAGAGGCTGTGTAAGTTTTATATCAGACATGAATCAAACTCGGAAATCTTGCTCAGCAGCAACCGAACGGCGGCTGATTTCCGAATTTTGCTGTCTTCTAACGCTAGAAGCACAGATCAGAACTAACGGTAGCCCATAGTTGCTTATCATAAAAACAACAAAAAGACAATCTTCGAAAACTCAAAGAGACACGGGAAAAATTATAGCAGCATATCTTTCCTCGTAATCTATTCCTTTGGGAATATCCAAGGACATCCAGACTAATTCAGATTTTCTTTGTATCATCAATATTTGCTAAAGGACTTCATACCACACCTTCAAAGTACAGTACTCTTTGAAAACCTAGCAACTTTTCAATTCTGCAATTTTATAATTTGGACACATCTGGGTTTCGGACAAAATATACCGCTGATGGTTAAACACGTGTCTGTCATACATCAGCCTGACCAATCTGTTCCATTTTTAATGCAGCCGAACATAACTGATCCAGCTTCCTTCTTCCAGTGATTTAAGTAATAGAATCAAATACTGATAAGAAAAACAGTAATTTATTCGTCACTCGAATTTATAATCACAAATATATTTTAATTTAAAGTTCATATATACTAATTAAAAAATATACCATCTTTTTGTCTTGGGAATCTTCTCGTATTCTTCCTCTTTGCTTTAGCGAATCTTCGTCGGAGTGGACAGATTCTAACACATGGGCCGTTAGATACAGATCGTAAAAATGGTCGTTTACAGAAACAACCCCTGGCACATTCTTGGCAATTTCTTGTTGTCTGAAAACATGCTGGTGCACAGACTGTACCACAGTCGCTGAAATATTCCAGTCTTCCGCATCTGGTATGAGACACTAAAAAGAAAGCGTTCCTTTAATCTTGAAAACTTATTATGATGAAGATCAAATAAAATAAACTGCATTTTCATCATTAGCAATGCAATAATATCAATAAAACAAAATTTTTATGTGACGGCAACAGCTAAGGTATGTAGATATAACGGTAGTTTTTTGACATCAGTCAAACCATTTCATCATCCTATTTATGACATTCATGTTACTAGTTTTGATATTGAGTTGACTTAAGTTCGAATTAAATTTATTTGCCTTAATTTACAAACAGAGTGGATCTTAAGAATGTGCTTAAATTCTAAAAGTTTTAGAATATAAAACTTACGGACAATTCTTGGTTCCGTACTAAAAGTATAATAAGCACAACAAAAGTAACTACAGTAATTTACAAAAAAGAATACACAGAAAACAGAAATAAGATTCATTATGTATTATTGATTAACACTTAAACGGCACTATTTCTCTAATCACTGTTAACATACAAATGGGTTAAAATGGAAGGCTTACAAGCTTCATAATATTATATTTTATTATTATTGTTTATAATTTTCCAGGGCGTTTTTAATTAGAAATAATTGTTATTTTGCATGTTACATCCTATTTTTTTAATGGCATATTGCTATTCAGTGCCCTTTTATTGTATTGTCATTGTTTAATTTAAAATCAACACTTTCAGGCTAATCGTTTAACCTTTCAGTTTTTTAATTAATAAGTCATGAAGAATGCGCTAATAGGCGCATATAGGCGTACGTGTGATTATCAGAAACTAGGAAATTAAACTACTAACAACCACATTAATTTTATAAAATCTAAATCAAATTAGATAAGGTATCAAAGGTCTGACAGTATAAGGATATTTCATTTATCAGAAATAATAATTTATTATTATTAAATCAAAGGAATCTTAAACAAAAACTCGTATGTTGCTAAGTTAGATGTAATTAAATTACCTAAAATTATACAATTTCCCAGAAAAACAGCTGCTTTCTGCAGATTTGCAAAATCTGAGTCCTAATAGAGAAAGATAGATCTGAAAGTCTAGTTGCATTTCTGGAAGGACACCCTGTATATATTTAAAGACCATGTGCGAATATAATTGGCTTAATAATAGTAATAGTACTCTTTGGTCTTTTCAAGAATTTGGACAAAGCATGAGCTCTACACTGTGATTCACCTAACCTACTTCACTGATGCAAAATCGTACTATCCTTTCATCAGAATCTGCCTTCTCACTTTTAGTGAACGATGTTCTTACCATCATTTTCAGACAGAAGTTTAGAGGATTTGTAAACTGTTCCCAACATTTGCTTCATTAAAAGTTATCGAACTTTCTTGCCTTGTCACTTCATGAAAGCACGTTTGCCATTTCATCTTTTCTTCAGTTTTCTGAGCACCTGAGCACCTGGAAGACTTGGAAGTTAGTGCGTATTTTTTCTATGCAGCTTTCTGTAAATATAATGCAACTTCTTCTCTACCTCAATAAACATTTTCAAGTGATCATATTTTCGGTCTAAGTAAGTTAACGTTTGCATTATTTCTTCTTTCTCTGTGTATCTTTTCCCAATGGCTTTTCGAATGCCATTGTCTATCCGAAAGCTCACGCACCATAACTGCTTCAAGTGCTTCTACTGTAAAACGAGACAGCAGTATTGGCATTCTAAAATAAAAAAGAATATCTTTCAGAAGATAAGATACCAGAGGTTCACAGCATCGAACCCCATACAATTACCTAACCGAACAACTAATCGTAACCTCCCATATTTCATCCTCTAAAAGACATTTAAGGTTTTTTCGATATTAGAATGCGAAGATCAAAAACAAAAATATAGCAACAAACAAGTTTCAGCTGAGACACACGAAACAGTTACTGCAGATATTATGGGTCGTAGTTCAAAAAAATTATATCATGGGATTACTAACAAAATAAACTAATCAAACGTGCAAAAAAAAGTCTTGCCTTTCTAATAAAAATTCTTAAAACGTACGAATGACCGTTTCAGCGAGTTATTACTGGCAATGCTACCAATAACATAGCTACATAAAATTAGGTCCAGCTAGTTTTACTCTACCTAACATCTCAGAAGCAAAACTGTCAGCAGCCTTTCAATAGCATGGCTCACTTTAGTTGCCTATATCAGACTCTGTGAAAACTTGTTCTGTACCATTACCAAAGCATTTATAATTGTGTCCTTGTTTGAATCATGCATTTTCCCAAATTGCTTCTTGTCAAGAGCAGTTAGGTTTTTCAATCAACAGCCGACATTATTTGCTATTTGTCACATTTTTGCTGCCTTTGTTTTTGAATTTTCATAGCTAGGGTGAGATATAAGAATTTCTAAAAAAGAGAGATAGGAGAGAAAAAATGTTTACTTGCTACCCCAAACTGCTCAACTGAAGCACTCTCATCTGGGTTTTAAATTGAGGATTCCATGAAAGAAAGGTTTCTTGTTGGATGATTGACTGCTTTACGTATTTTTGTGTATGCCATGGTTATGCTTATTCAATTCATTCAACTCAAGTCAAGAAATGGTTTGTGAAATTGGGCACATCAATGCGAGACTTTCTTCTTTCCGAACATAATAGATCAGAATCGAGTTATCCACCTGGTGATGAGCTTTGTGGATCGTGCGTAGTTGATTTTTACAGAAAACCTCTGCAGGAGCAAGATATTTCCTTTTAACCTTTGATGCCGATTGAATCAAGCACATTTGATGTAGATTCTGAGAACATAAATGAATTCCCTAATTTTTCTCAAGTTGGTGATAATTTTTCAACTGTTAACTCCAATCACATAAGCTACATTCATGCAAGTGAAAAATGCTGCTTTGTGTATCATAGAGAAATTATGGCAGTTGGAGCTGTTAACACCATATAACGCAGGGAAAGTTTAAAAGTTCCGTACTATCAGAAATCCAGAGCAGGTCAGCACTTGTTACTCCAAATACTGAAGATATTCTTCACATCTTACAACTTGTTACTGAAGAGCAATGCTTAGATTTTAGCTACGAAACAGAACTAACCGACTGTGATTTTAAAAACTTGACTGGTCTTGACAAAGAACAATTTGAGAGTGTTTATAGTGTTTTTCCAAGTAAACTGTGCAATTCAAACAATAGAACAATCAAAAATGCTTTGACAACGTTGCTTAAGATGCTACGAAAAAATCTTTCGCAGATTGTGGTAGGCAGTTTATTTCGTTTGTCACAGCATAAAGTAAGTGAGGTCATCGAAGGCGTTAGAGAAGCCCTGGAAAAGAAGTTTGTACCGTTTCACCTGGGAAATAATCGTAGCAGTCTGCGATGGCACTTATACCGAAATTCAGAAATATTCGACTTATGAGTTCCAACCCGACATACACCATGCAAAAACATTACAATTTTTTAAAACCAGCGATTTTTATCATGTCGGATGGTTACATTCTCAATTTACACGGAGTTTACTTGGCAAAGAGGGATAACAACGATGCCCAAATATTAAACTCTATCATGATCGATGATACCGATTTCCAGTCCTGTTTTCAAGATAATGACATACTGGTTGTTGATAGGGATTTTCGCGACAGTATCTTCTTAGCGGAAGCCTTTTGTCTCGGGGTCATCTGAATTTTCTTCTCTTCACAGCAAAAAGTTACTAAAGTAAGATTTGTCATAGAATGTGTCAACGGTCGACTTAAACGAGCCTTTAAATTCTTTAGTTTAGTAGCTTTCTAAAGATTTCGTGTGCATTACTAAATGCATATTTTCGTCCTACATGCTGCAGCGGGGAAGACGATTTAGTCTTTGCAAACTCCATACCACGGTGTCTCAATAAGCGCGGGAAAGGAATAGCTGGCAAAAGATTGACCTTGAACGACCCACAATGGAAGATCTTACCGAGATTACAGCTGGCGTGCATAACGTCGATAATGCCTTGTCGAAAGTAGCGAGCCCAACCTCATTAGGGTGTTAATGCCATCCCTTTTCACCGACGGTAAATTGTATAAAGTTTATTTAGGGTACTTTCCACAACAAGACGATGCAAGGGGTATCATGGAGTATCATGGAGTATTATTGTACTTGCAAGTCAGAAACTCGCACTGCGGAGTGTTGGTATTTTGGGTTTGCTGTCTATATGGATTTCAATCCGTTTCCATTCCCCAACATTTGAAAGCTTCAACTATTCTTGCACAGTTTTCTATATAGAAACTAAGACATAAGGAAAGATATTTTCTGTAGGCACGCAATCTAGTCAGTCAAGAAAGAACACATTATGATAAGAAATATTAAATAATGATTAATGTCTGTTTTTTTATTTGTCCTTTCCATAATTTTATTGGATATTCAAGTGTGTGTAATTAAGGGCTTTTTTTGCATAGAGTGCTTCGACTGAAAGAAGTTGAGGTACGTATGCTTGGTCTTTGAGATAGCATTACATTGCAGGTGGGTATGTTTTATTTACGACTACCAATTCATAATGAGTACAGAATATTAGCAATTCTTAACTTTGGGGGCGAAAATGGGGTTGGGAAACACCGATACTACAAAATTTATTTCAGAATAATAAACAGTACAGGCGAGATTGCGTACCAATGGGGCCCAAAATTCGGCCGTATCGGATAACCCCCTTTATTAGCTGGTTAATAAATTGCCAAATCACCTAAAGAAATATTAGTTTTATAGCGATCTATTGGCTACCTACAATAACACCATATTTAGAAATGATGGTACACAAGCAACTCTACTCTTGGCTGGAGGTGTAGGGTCTTCTGGTCAAGATCCTAGATATCTGATGGTATCTGAAGAATTTAAGAAGTTTATTGAGAAATAAAAATTCTACTTTCCAAAATACTGCAATAGTTTAGCAAAATGGTATATGCAAAGAGCCAAAATCTTCTAAAACGGTTCAGATGTTTATATGTTAAGACTACGTTTTGCTCAATTACCTGCAACAACTTCACTGTGTCCTATTGTTGATGAAATACACTGCAGGATACAATAGAATGCAATTAATTTTAATTTCGTAGTAGATGCTATTCTTACCTCCTAGGTACTAAAATTTATAACTGTCAGCCATTGATTCTAAAATTGACGTCTTGGGTTTTTTAACACTCAACAAGAACAAGATAATTTTGATGCGGATAGTTTTCATTGAGACACAGTGTATACCTTTTTTAAAACTAACACTAAAATTCAACTATTACATATTTATTGTTTAATTAGTTTGTTTTTCTATTTAAAATGCGCGTTAGCTGTAGTAGATTGCACGTTCTCTTAATAAAATGTGGATTTACTGCCGACTAGACTAGCAAGGCAAATTATTTATTTATACTTACCTGACCATACCTTATCTACCTTACGTTGATGTTTCTTTATTAGGGATTCTTTAGAATTTATACGTCTTAATTTGTGTTTGCATCATTTAAAATCTAATTTACACTATAAAATGATGATCACTAAATTATGTCATTATCATTAAAGCCAGATTAACTGAGTTGGTACGAATATAACAAGAAGTACTAAAAATAAAGAAGATTCAAACATTCCAGCCATTCCATTTTCATTCTGTCATTCTTTTTATAGCTAGTAATATTAAAAGTATATCAAAGTAGAGTTGTCACGTATATAAACAGGAAAACGAATAGGTAGTATCAAACGCGTAACAAATACCAAATAACAGCAACAAAATCCCGTACAAAATAGCCACAAAAGTGCAGAATTTACATTTATAGAATAGACATGGGTGAAATGTCCTTTTTTGTGGTTGGATATTCGTAAAAAAAAGAAAATATATATATATATATATATATATATATAGAAAGAGAGTTGATACGCCGGGGGGTGCTAAACTACAAATCGATTTGTTGCGGAAATTGAAAGGTTTAAATTTTATTACGAGTCTTTTATCACTGAAAGTGCTCCTGAGAAAGTCTCTGTAACACTTCGAGAAGATCCCCTAGATTTAACTCGAACTGAATCGAAAGAAAAATGTATTTCCTGTACATTGCTATTTCAAGTGTGGTTCAATTTATTTAGAATGAATAAGTTCGACGTTCGTTGTTGCAACGGTCTTCGTTGTTGATTTATTATAGGGTTGCGGAAAAAGAACATAGTAACAGTTTAAGAAATGACTTCAGAAGAAACAAAAACGATTACAGGTTAGACTTGAAAAGGAATGAGTTTCTAAATTATTTGCAGATGTTTTCTAACATGAAATTTGTCTTGACTGCTGTACAGTTCTTTCAAGACGATTTTTCACATAGAAATATTTATAGATTGAGAAACATAAAGAAAATGAACCTTTTCAAGAAATTTAATTCAAACAATTCTGTTACTAGACATCTGGCTTAAATTACAATCAAATTATGCAAGGAAAAAAGATCTCCTGTCCACACATGAACCGTTTAGAAAAGTTCGGCTAAAACAATTTCAGTTGTTCATCTCAATCAGAAACAGTTGAGAAGTGATAAATGAGGTAAGAAGCCATAAGGGTGAGAACATTATATTTTATTATCTGAATTCTAGTCAACATGTGTTTTATTTACACATTTCCCGAACCACAACCTCCACTCTTCTGATTAGCCGCTGCTACACTCGATGTCCAGGCAATTTCAATTTTTAATGAAACCAACACAATACTGCTCGGTAAAAAAAGTTAAATCTTTATTATTTTTGTTTACATTTTAATAACTGCTACAGTGTAAGTTCAAATTCAAACAAAATTCATTATATTTTAATATGTTTGGTTCTAGTTGGTTGCTTTCTGTTGGTGTATTTGAACTTATAAACATTTTTGGGACATTTTCTTACACAATGCATGTGAGGCTTAATTCTAATGAATCCAGGCTTGCAAACACATCCAGGCCTACATGGGTTGTATCTGCATCCAGTTATATCCAAAATCGGGCTCATACAATCCGGAAGGCATGGAGTACCACATTCGTCGAAATATTCGTGTACACCACATCCTGCAGGTGCTAAATCACAAATTATTTTTAAAACAATTCATTGATATACTAATAATTATTTGTCCTTATCGGTTAGATTTCCTTAATAAAAATTATAATAAATCATTTAAATAATTACATTTAACTGGTCTAGGTCCAGACATAGAAAAAACTGTTATAAACAGCGTGACACAATAAACAAGAAGTGTTATTAAAGCCATGAAAATCTATTTAGAACATTAAAACGTAGATTTTATTTGACTTGAGCACTCTCAAAACAATCTTGGCCAAGAAACAAAACCACCTAATTGAAGTAGTTATGCTTCGATTGTTGTATTGAGTTTTATTACATATTGTTTACTTTGTAATTAGGTAGAACAAATCAATTAGCACTCGGCTTTATTTTATAGTGTATTGAAGGATTACGGATTTAAAATAGTAATGACTAATGAGTAATTTAGACACTGATTGAGTATATAAAAGAATAAATGATTTCTTTAATGAAAGACATTAAGGCTAATTAATTTATTACAATGCTAATAAAATTTTAATTGACTAAAACAATTCGTTCTAGCAGTAAATGCTATAAAAACTGCCCATTGCGTTTTTTAGTACTTTCTTTTTCTTTCTTCCTCTCTTTATCTCTAGCTATTATTTTTACCAATAATATGCATAAAACAATAAAATGAGGAAAAGAACTTAATCAAGCCATAGATTAATATAATAATAATAATACAAGCTAATAGAACAAAACAAAACCTACGTTTTTATTTAAAACGCATACTATATAATGTACTTAGTCCTAATAAAATAATAAAATATCCCCAAAGTACGTCAATTAGCTATATTTTCAAAAAATTTTGTTCTGAAGATCGATGTCTTCAAGAACTACCTAAGCCCTGGTACATATACCTTACATTGACGACTTTGATCCAATACTGATCGCCTAGAAGGTAATCAGTTCTAAATCTCAGTAATCAGGATAAATTAGTCAGAACCCAAAGACTTATTTATACTCTTTTACTGCGAGCACTTCTGGTTGATATAAAGTCGGAAATTCCTCCCAAAAGCATTTTGTATTATCTAATCCATAATCCATCACCAAAAAAGGCTGCACAGTGATCAGAACTGCGCAGTAGTTAGAAATTTTAACATTCCTGAGTGAACACTGCGTAATCATATGAAAGTTCAAGACGGTATCACCGATATTGATACCGACAGGTCTGTTTCAGAAAATGATTCCTCAGAAAGCAAACTCTTATTCACAGTCAAATCTGTCACAAAGTGCAATTTGAACCACCACGTGCAAAAAGAAGAATTCCGCAATAAGGAAAATGCTAGAGGTATGGACATACAAAAAGTTATCGCCAATCAGACCTAGATGTGTATAATGAAGATTGTCCAAGAAAAAAGAGATCAACAGATGTCAAGTGTATTCTCTGCGAGGGCAATCACCCCGCAAACTACAACTACACAAAGAATTACAAAAGAGAAAGTACCCAACTTTAAGACAAAAGCAAATTACAACTTCAACTTACACAAATCGTAAATCCAAACAACATACTAACCATAAGAAGTACCACCTCAAAGTATCTCACAAGCAATCAATTTAGCTCAGTCAAAAACTACATGAATTTCTGCAAGACCGAATTTTTAATGTTGACAAATTTGATATAACAAGTGTTCAAAAAAAGTTCGAAAGCCAGTCGTGAACAAAAAAATATTAGTAGATGTAGGATTTTCAGAACTACATAAAAGCTAGTAGCAAAAGCTTAGTTCTGCTGATAGCAGACAATCGTTGTAATCGCCTTTCCTTGAAAATATAAGTACCGCAATGCGAACTATTATGTGCTGACTTCGATAACTTCCCATTATGTCAGCAATCTCAGAATTCAAAACTACCAGGGTATTGCCATTCAATCCTAATAAATCCAGAAAAAGATTCTTCACCAGTTCAGTCATTTCGTGAACTTGTTTTGGATGGTGAACCAGCAGCAAATAAGAACGGTAAATGAACAGAGAACGCTAAAGCAACTCTAGAGCTTTCGCCTTTCAAAAACCTGTTTTCCATCAAGAAAAGAGCAGAATCTGTAGCATATCTTAGATTCAGTTCCTCAAGATTTTAACAAGGCAATCACGTCCAAATACTCTAAGATAATACTGTAGATTTTTCTTTTTTACAAACTGAGCTATTACTTTGAGATTTTCTTCTTTTACAGACAGTGCTTTTATTACTGCCATTTCTAGATTTCCTTCTTTTAATATCATCTCCGTCTCGACTACGACTTCTGATACTTTTTCTTTTACGATTTTGCCTTACTTTGCCAGTATTTCCGCTGTCACAACAACAATACTTATGTCTAGACTTCCTTCTTCTTGTACTATAATTAGTAGTAGTAGATATTTCCTTTATTAATTTGGACACTGACTATTAAGGCCATTTGGCCCCATGAATCGATCTCAGACATGGAAATTTCCTGTCCGATTCTAGGATTGAATTCACACCGCCCCTGAATCGATATAGTTTCGCTCTGTATTCTTCATTTATACTATTATGATCGCATCTAAATTTTTTGACAGTTTATACAGTGTCCACCATATGGGTAAAGTCTTTATTGAATGACTGATGGAAAATTTGTTCCCGGCATCAGGTTTTGCTTGCTTCAGAACCAAAAATGACCTAATCAAAAGTAATCATGTGGTCTCCGTTACCTGTCAAATTTGACATTTTTAGAAAATTTTCCATAAGTCATTCAATAAAGATTTTTCCCATATGGAGCAGACTTTTTAGCGAACACTGTATAAATTCACATCAAACTTGAAAATTATGTTTCAATTAAGTTATCCAACATCACAAGTTGGAAGACAAAATCGTGAAACACCAATAATCTCTTTATCTTCTCTTCCTTGATTATGCTGTTTAAGATACATCACCACTGATGCTGCTGAACAAGAAACGTAACGCTGTAGGCATGAACGCCGAGAGGAATGTATATTGGTTATAGACGATACAAAGATTCTGTCTTCTCAAACTCTTTCGATGAATGCTCAACATGCACAAAACCAGATATACGTTCGTCAGACATTGTTGAGCGTGCTGAGTCCACATTGCATACCATGTCTTTGCCTCCCCAATAAGACTATCTACTACTACATCTATAAATTCTTACACGTAATAAAGCCTATTTTGTTATTTTTTCATTTCTCTTGAATGGATGCCTAAAAGTCCAAAAACCATTTCTTTAAGAAAAACGATTTTTTAATTTGCAAATAATAGAATCTAAATAGGGAATAAAAACCATTTTCCTGTAATATTCTGCGAATGAATCAGCTAAGTGGTTTGCCCTGTAAATCTGTGGACCAATCTGACGTGGATTCTTTGGCTCGATTCCAAGTTTGTCCATGGTTGCGTACCTATATCCTTGACCAAAGCGATTGATATCTAGATCTAATGCCCGTATTTATGGTCGGTATTTGAGCCAAGCTCAAACTTGAGCTCTACTCAAGCTGCTGTAATATTTTCTAGCTGAGACTAAACTCGAAAATACAAACTTATACTTGTGCTCAGACTCAAAATACGGAAATATTTGCTGGAGTCAAATATAGATTCAATCAAGTACTGACTGCGAATGCGAGCATAAGTTTTCAAGATTTCGATAATAACCTCAAACATTGAATGCGCATCTTATTTCTCTAGAAGGGTATACGTAGGTGTATACCTATGAAATGAGACTTTTTTTTTCAATTTTAAACGTTTATTAACAAAAAATGGTTACAAATTTAATCTTCAAAATAATAGCCATCGCTAGCGACATATTTTACCCATCTCTCAGGCAATTTGTGAATGCCGCGCCAAAAAAATTGGCCGTCTTTGGCCGCAAACCAATCATCGAGCCATTTTTTGGCTTCTTCGTGAGAATTGAAGCGCTGCTCGGAAAGTGCGTGGCCCAACGATGCAAACAAATGATAATCGGAAGGCGCCAAGTCTGGTGAGTAAGCCGCATGCACCAGCGGTTCCCAATCGTACGTCTCCACCAATTCCCGGGTCGCTCTTGTTCGATGTGGTGGTGCATTGTCATCAAGAAAAATTACTTTGTGACGCCGATCGGCATATTCTGGGCGTTTTCGGTGTATAGCGCTGTTCAAATCGGCCAATTGTCGTTGGTAGCGTGCACCGTCAACTGTTTCACCTGGTTTTAATAGCTCGTACCAAATCATACCATGCTGATCCCAGAAAACACACAGCATTGCCTTGCGGCCGAAGCGATTTGGTTTGGCCGTTGATTTTGGCTTGTGGCCATTTTTCATCACCCGTAACGATTCGATGCAAAAAAGACTTCCTTTTGAACCGGGAGAGCAGCATTTCACAAGTGGTTTTTCGGTTCTCTTGCTGCCTTTCAGGCAGTTCATGCGGCACCCATCTTCCGACCTTTAAAATCATGCCCATGTCTTTCAAACGTTTGCAAATGGTTTTTTGGGTCACTCCCATCATCTCTTGCGTTTGACCATCATCTTCATTCAACAATGCTTGCAATTCGGTGTCCTAAAACTTTTTCGGTGGCCGGCCACGTTCCTCGTTCTCCACGCTAAAATCACCACTTCGGAATTTTTCAAACCACCTGAAGCACTGTGCTCTGCTTAGAGCATGTCCACCGTAAGCTTCTGTAAGCATTTGATGAGCTTGAGAAGCGTTTTTCTTCAATTGATAACAGAAAATCAACGATGTCCGCAAATCGTAGTTTGAAGGCACGAAATTCGACATTTTTAAGAGCGAAAAAAATGCGTTGTTGTATGAAACATCACAAACAATGAATTGAATATTGTTGACAGATGACAGACGAAAAAAATAAGACATTTGGGACAGTTTAGAAATACTCCTAGCGACATCTGTGGTCTAATAGCTGAAAGTCTCATTTCATAGGTATACACCTGGTATAGTCCAGTCAATTAATGCCCAAAAGCGGATTGTAGAGGACATGAAATGGGGGAGAATTTTTCTCTTGAGGAACGTGTTGGGGGTAGTTAGGAAGCAAAGATACTAAAAGTCCCCGCCCTAGCCCTACCGCTTCAGGAGGGGATTGGAAAGGTCTCTTTTGTCGGTTTTTCGCTTATAATTCGGAAATGGTGCATCGTACGGTGAGAACTATTTCTTACAAAATACAAGACAATTAAATCTCTTACAAGAATGTTTATATTCATTTTCTTCCTATGTTTTATAGTTTCCGAGATATTCGCCAGCCCAAATCCTTATGTTTTCGAAAACGTCGTCAGACAGGAAGTTGTAGAGCATTACATTTCGTTCAGAAATATGTATATTTAATAATTTATCTTCTACAGGTCAGAAGTTACAGCAATTTGAAGTTTTTGGATACATTTCCTAATTTCTCAAGAAAAGTCAGTGAATGCCCAAAAGGGGGTTGTAAAAGAATTCTTCTTTCTTGAGAAATCACGAAATAAATCCAAAAACTTCAAATTGCTGTAACTTTTGACCTGTAGAAAATAAATTAGTAACTATTACATGTTTCTAAAGGGGACTGAATGCTCTCCAACTTCCTGTCCGACGACTTTTCTGTAAAACATAAGGCTGCGGAGTTAGAAGGACAAGTTTGACGAAAAATGTGAGGCAAAAAAAAGGTTTTCGAAAATTATCGATTTTCGCTGGCCAATATCTCGGAAACTATAACACATAGAAAGAAGATGAATATAAAAAGTCTTGCAAAGCATCTTGACATGCCCTAATAATTTTATTTTGTCCTTGAAAAATGTACGACGTGTTTTGCCCCAAAATCTAAATGGTTTCTCAGAATTTCGCCTCCCCACTCAATTGGAAGACCCGAAATTCGAATTCTCGGATCAACTATTCTCATTAGAATTTTCATAGTTTTCCTCAGTTCAGTTACTTCTTATGATATCTTTGAATGTCCATTCTTGGTCGGATAGGGACTCCCTCCTATGGGGGGAATGACACAGGGCAAACTTCCTTTTCCACCAAGGCCGTTAGCACACCAGCAATTCTTTCTGCAATTGCCTTTTATTCTGTAGGTAGTTTCATCGCGATTAAATGGAGGCTCGGAAAATTCAAATTGTAGAACTTCTTAAAGATTCTTGTTTTTGATTGACTTCAAAGACAAGTATTTACTTACATCATAGTACCTCATATCGTTGCATCTTTTTGTAAAAAAAGAGACCGGTTGTCATATAAAGTGGTATTAGGCACCATAACGTTACTCGGCTTAGTAATCTTCACCAACAAAATCCGAAGCTTTTCGTAACAAAGTCAAATAACTGTAAGACTTGTTCCGTAAAAAAAGCACCCTGTATATCTGATTATTACTATAAGAAGAAAACAAACAAGCATTTAACAATGTAACTTTTAACATTAAGAATTAGCATCGATTAGTCAGGTACAATGGTAATAATAACATTTTATTAATTAAATTAAAAAGGTTCATAATAATGATAAAATCGAGATAAAGGATGTTTATAATAAAATCCATTATCAGCATATTAATTAACAAAATTTATTTACATAGACACCTACTATTAAAACTAAACTAAAATTTTTAACTTTCGAATGTTTTCAGTATTAAGGTGCACAGACTAAACTAGTTAGAAATCATTTTATCTAAAATATTCTAGATGTCACACCTTAGGTACACTCAGCCGCAACTAAATAAGAACGTATGCTAGAAAGAAGATAATATTAACATTAACACTGTATCTACCGCATACTTTTGGTGTTAAATTCAATTTATATTTTTTCATAAAGTCGTTTATTGCATTTCGTTCACGTTACGGAATGAGTTAGATTGACATTGTTTTGGAAATTCTTCTATGTAGAATCAGTTTTCACTGTTAAATTCAACATGTTAACGACTCCTGAATACTTAGCGCTTTCATTGTCTCCTGTTCTATACTTTAATAAAGAATTTGGTTTCTATTTTCCTTTGTGATTTTTTTAATTAAATTTAAAATTAAAGAAAAAGTTGTGGTTAGAAATATCTTCAATTAAAATTTAGAGAAAAATCAATTAACAAGCAAATTCCAAACACAAACACACCTGTTGCATTATAAAGCTACATTTATAACATGTATTGTAATTTAGACCAATAATATAAGGCCATAAAACTGAAATAATTTCATATTATAACTGAACATGTCCACGTAAATAGATATATTACATAAAATGACCCTCAACTAACGGTTTAACACCCACATAAATGTTATACAACCAAAGTGAAATTACTGACATTTACATAGCCTCCATGTACCCTGAATTACGTGGGAAACAAACATGATAGGGTTGCCCATTGTTAAATTTGTAATGGATAATTATTATAACCTTAACCTTTCGTAGGTTTTTACAATAGTTTTGAAAATATTAAAATTAAAAGATAACAGTCAGTAAATAAGGAAACAGTCACTATCAATGGCGGTTTCACCACATGGGAATCTTCACAACAAAAAAAGAATCAAATGATACCAACTGTTCTAATTTTCTTTGTTATCAGAGTTTTGCGAATATACAGTTATATCTGCAAATATCTAATGTAGTGGTGACAGTTGTAGATCTATTAGTGAGGTTAAATTTATATTAGATATGCGATTTCCATTTGTCCCTGACATTTTTGTTTTTCTTTGCCTAAACGACTTTTAACGTATCAAATGACGTATACCAATGACTATTATGAATTCTGCGTTTTTTCGGACATGGCAAAATCTTTTTTTTTTATCTGGATATAGTTAGCCAAATGAGTTGAATCCATTTAAGAACTTTTTCATTTTGCTGGAGAAAAACTACGTTTTTTCGTCTTAATATAATTACACCATTTATACTCAAAATTGTGTAAATACCTAGTGAAATCCTTGCATTATGGACTTTAATTTCAAAGATTGCGTTGGAAACATTAACCTTAGTTTACATGTAAAACAATCTAGCTAGCTAGTAAAATAGTAAAATTTTCTTACCTGAGAATACAGTCTTACCTGTAGAGATGCCTGCGAGAACCAATTGGCATAGAGATAACTTACTCGATGCGACAGCACGCTATTGGTTTTAGAGGTAATCTGATTATGTAACAGAATGGTTATTGTAAGTCCATACGAAAAGCTACAAATAGTTAAAAACAAAAATTCCAAAAAATCAACGAAAAGTGATTTCAGTCTTGCTAAACTCTTCATAACCAAAAATACGTTATTGGTTTACAAAACAAAACTTCCATGCCGAGTTATCTTTATACCACTTGTTTTAAATTTCTACCTTCGCAAAAAAGAAAATTTTTTCATCGTCAAAGAATTCTCATTTAGGTTTTTAGCTGCAGTCAAGAGCAACTCTGAACCATATTCAGTGGATACAGTACTTGACCAAAAAATTAAAAACTTAAATTGTCAAACTGTAAGTACCTCTTCTTCCTTCACTTTCTTCTAATAGAAGGTATAATCATCAAACATTTGCTACAAACGAACCGAATACGGCAAAAAATTCCGCTAATTTCATCGGCGCTGCAGCACCCAAATGATTTCTTTCCAGAGAATCTGGAATTTAGAAAATCTGTCCAGAGCTTAAAACCTATAAACCCTGAAAGACACTTAAATTTCATTGCAGGTATGATAGTTAGTAATGCTGCTGAAAATATTCAACGGAGGCACTGAGTCCACGTTTGTCAGCAGCATCCAAAGTGAAGCACTTGATATAACGGTGCTCTCTAGGAATATGACTGGACTTCTCAGCTTAGATAGAGAAGCGAGCCATGGTGCTTTACCCAAGAATGCAAAACGCAGGATTATGACTAAGGATCGACTAAAGTTGCATAAAAAGTACTTTCTCACAATTCTAAAGGGAAAGAAGACAAATCAACTATCAACATGACTCCCTTATTTTCTATATGAATCATGTGTGAATGACAGACAGTCCTTGAGAAAATACATTTAGAAAACCAAGGTGTGCAAAAGAGTCTCGCTTTAGGAAAATATACCACGGTTTTCCAGGCGAATATTTATGCCACTCTATAGAATTTACATTTATTCCAACAATCAGGCAGCTTTAAAAGCGAAATACTCAGCCAGGACGAGAGATTCTTTTGCTAGGGAATGTAAAGATGCTTTGGAAAGACCCGTTTCAACAAAAGAGGCCTAGCAAGATTCACAGCAATAAGAAAGCAAAGACTCGCCAATCAACACATCGTGTCAGATTTTACCGTTTGGTTTCACATACTTAAAAGGCAAACTGTCGCCAGTTAGAAGAACATATTATAAGCAGAGTCAACTTGTCAATTGGCTAATGGAAGGAAGACCTTAAGTTTTCTAATTGGGGTTCTAAAAGATGACTACTCTTTGAGAAGCTACTTGTAGCTGAAGGCTGTAGCAAAAGACACAACATGCTTTAAATGTGGAAAAGGGGAAGAAATGCGTTTCCACTTCTTAGAAGAATGTAAGAGATATGAAAGACTGAAGTTTGCTAAAATCTTCCAGGTCGTCACTCTATTAAGATAGAAGTTGAGTTTTCGCTTGGGCCGATATCCTCAGTCTCGTATTTTTATTAAAGGATTAATGGTCAGAAAATTCCGGTTACTACATAAAATGAAACAGTAAATCACCACAATTCAAATTAGCGAGCCGGAGAAAATCTTCAACAACTTTGTAAAGCTCATCGCGAAAGAATATGAAAATGTAAAGATCATATTTTTATCAAGGAATATTGACATCAGACATGTATCTGGAGTTTCAAAAAAATGCTTTTGTCTCTTCACTACGGGCAACATATCTACCCTCAATATAAAGACGCAGTTGACGTCCTGGAAACGAGTTGTGAAGATTGTGGGACAACGCGCAGCTGAATCCTACTATCCCACGGAGCATGAATTTACTAGGTTTGCAGTGTTCAAAGTCCTCTATGCAACTCTCTGTCATGATAAGTGAGTGAGTCGACACTTCCAGAAGCTGACTAGCCTCAATGTATATATCCTCACACACACTAAACACAATTTGACTAGGAAACAATACTGAAACTCGGGTCGAGTCGAATCGGAACGTCTTGTAGTGGATTCCGATACTTCAACCTGTGCTAAAATCGACAAATATTACTTACCGAACAAAGAAATGCCAACTCAAAGGATAAATGTTCCAAGACCTCTTCTTGCAATGGATGTTAGGAAATCAGCAAAAGGAAATTATCAATAAACAAACGCTGTCAAAGAAACCAACAAATCCAAATAGAATGAAAGGGTTACAAATGCTAGGAATTCATTACAACGGAATCTAGTTTTACTAATTACATCAAATTCGGATCAACTTGTATACAGTGTGTCCAAGATAAGGATGCACAACATGGGGATCTTGGAAACGGTAAGAGGTTAAATGGGATGAAAGTTGGCTATTTATAGGACCTTTTTGTTGGCGTTTGCAAAATCTAGATATCTTGGATAGTTTCAGAGATATTTAAAAAAAAGTAAATTTCTCGATTTTCGTTTTTATTTTTTCTTTCATTTATTTGAAGAGATATCGGAAAACTAAAACCACTTTTCCGTTGCCACATTTTGTTTTCTATTAAAATACGCTAACAAGATTCCTGCACAACGTTTGGGTTTCGAGTAACCATCAACCTCATTTTTGAAATAGGCGGAAAACAATTGAAAATTTGTTGTCACGATTCTAATGATGTAAACATGATAGGGTTATTTTGATTTCTTATGCTATAAATTAATGCATTCTGCAATACCTTGGCCTGCACGATCACGTGATCTAACACCGTTAGATTTCTTTCCTCTGGGGTTATATCAAGAATCATGTGCTCAACCAAAATTTTGAAGATGCATAGCAATTATTACAGTTGGTCACAGTAGCGTTCAACACAAAAAAATCAAAACCAAAATAACCTTATCACGTTAACATCATTAAAATCGTGACGACAAGAGCTATTCAAAACAATTTTCAATTGTTTTTCCGCCTATTTAAAAAAAATGAAGTTGATGATGGTTACTCGAAACCGAAACGTTGTACAGGGATTTTGTTAGCGCATTTTAATAGAAAACAAAAAGTGGCAATGGAAAGATGGTTTCAGTTTTCCGATATATCTTCAAATAAAGGAAAGAAAATATAACGAAAATCGAGAAATCTACTTTTTTTAAATGTCTATTAAACTATTCAAGATATCTTGATTTTGCAAACGCTAACAAAAAGGTCCTACAAATAGCCAACTTTCATCCAATTTAATTGATCCTGTATCTCTTACCGTTTCCAAGATCCCCATACTGTGCATTCTTATCTTGGACACACTGTATAGCATTAGTAGTTGAATTTGGTGCATATTAAATATAAATTTAAATTATGCAGAAATAGAAATCTAATAGCAGTGTATAATTATTGACAATTTAAAACGTTAAATGATTTATCTTGTAACAAAAACAATTACACCAGGTTTGCCAAACTTGAATAAATTCAAATAATAAATTATTTGTAACATTTATATACAAAATTAACATACTGTATATGTACGGAAAATTTACAGCTAAATAATTCTAAATTGATTTTACACTCGAACAGCTCGCGTTACTCATAATTAAATTTGAAATTGTTCAAATTATTCAAAAGTTATCAACAATAAGTAATAATACGATCCTAATTTAGTAAACAAAACGAATTCAATTCATATTCCAGGAAGTTATAAGATTCCTGCTGTTCAGTGCTATTCATTAATTAAGCACAAGCCAAGTCATTTATTCCTTATAAAGTAAATGATAAAAATATTAAATCAATTCGATGATAAGCAAAGAAAGATGGGGAGGTATGCCTGTAAAATAATGAAAATTTTTCATTATTTATAAAGCTAAAACAGAAATCTAAAAACACTTTGATATTAAATGTTTTACCAACCTCGTGTGTTACAAATTTGAGTGACATAATACACAATTTCATATAGCTGCGAATCTGTGATTAATTGATTGGCACTTTTTTAATAAATAACAATGAATAGCAAAACAAATTTGAAAATTCTCTATAACATTAAAACTTATAAATAAAATAAACACACAGATTTTATTGAATAAAATAACAAAAGTGTTGCAAAAAAGTAAAGTGCTGAAGTATTTTCCTGAAAACTGTAAAATAAACCAGACTAAGTTGTTAAGTAAATTTCTAGACGCATTTAAGGGAATTTAAGGGAAGTTTAAAAGTAAGAAACGAAGAGAAAATTGTGATTTAAATGCTTTATTAATTCATGAATAACAGAACATTAACGCAACTAAATTACATCTTGGAAAAGTTCTGCATGTAGTCGATCCGTGCCAATTCCTCCTGTAGCGACGCAATCTGTAAAACACGCCAAGCGTTAACAAGTTAAAATAACCCCCGTTCGTTGGGGCTTTTTCCGAACTTTTGTTTTTGTTATTCTTTAACGTTGCCTCCATTCATTTACAGCAAACAAGCTTTCCCATTCGCAAATAGCAATAATTAAAAATAAACAACTCTGCGGATTGTTTTCGCCTCAATTTTACAAACATTGTGGTGTTATTATTGTTTTGAAAATACAGGAGAAAAGTATTTAAAAATGATAAACTGATAATGAAATAATAAAATTCATCTCACCTTTTTAGCATGTCCTTGTTGAGCTTTAACGGGGGCATTAATTCTATAACTTTCCACGGAGGTCATGCTCTGCATTTTCCGTAGTTCCTCCAAAAGTTTGGTCCTTTTCTTTTCGAGCTTTGCTAGATCTATCTCAAGAGCCTTTTTAAGCTCGGGGGGCAGGGTTAAATAGATGGTGGCATGAGATCCGACTGTATCAGACACTGTTTCCACTGTACTAGACTGTTTCTCGGAAGCGACCGTGACTTTATCACAGGCGGCCAAGTCTTCTATCACCCCAGAGAGTTCCCTATACAAGGACAGCTTGCTGACGATGCGAACTGCAAGTCATTAAACCGACACTTACTTAACTGGATGAAATAGGTTTCAGCCTTCAATGTTAAAGTTTGATAAGATCGCGCGCGCGTGTCACCAGCTTAATTTGTCTTCTTTGTCGAATTACAAGAAAACCAGAATTGAAACGCCGAACTCGATAATCGGTCACGGGAAAAGCCAACAAGAGGGAAAAAACGAATTAAGTTATGTTTGAAATTTTGAACTTTCTTAATGGAAGTAAACGTTTATTTCTTTTTACCAGATAAAAACGAATTTAAAGTTCTAAGATTGCTGCTTTAGATTGTCGTATATAATAAAATAAAAGATAGGAATGTCGAGTTCAAAAATTTTTCTTACTGCATGTGACGTTTGATATAATTACACGCAAGTTTTTCTTTGTGATTTCTAAAATTGATAAAAATAAATTGGTAAAAATTCAGTTTATTTTAATTCAGAATTGATTGGCGTATCTAACGTATTGTGTCGACTAAAAAAAAACCATTGTCGTAGAAATACTGGGGTTTGTACAACTAGTGTACCCCTGTATCTCCGCCACTGGTTTACCAGTATTTAAAGTTTCATTACAATCTGTTAGATAAACATGTTGCCTCGATTTGATGAATTTATTTTCTCTACTCTTTGAGTTATTCAAAGAATTGTTATAATTTTCATGAAATTGCAACACCCTGTAACTGGAAAACGGTTAGTTTTACGACCATGGTTTATTAAGACTTTTTGGGTTAAAATTGCTCCAAGTATCGCCTCCTGAAGTTATGACACGAACTTAAGTTACACCCTGTATAAGTCAATGCTTGATTCAGTCACGGATTTCAAGTCTTATTCAAGACGTTTGTCCACTATAACGATAAAATCAGCAAATAAAATTCATACTGTAATCAACAGACACGCACCAACCAATATCACCAACAATAAACAACATTCTGCAAACAATCCCAAGAAACCAAGTAATACTTCTCATGGGCAATGGAACGCGCAAACTGGAAAAGAAAATCAGTTTAGATACTGGGTAGGTAGATGATCAGGATATTTTTTAAATCGACATTCTTTAAGAAAAAGCCTTGTGAAACCAAGACTTGGATCACCCCCAACTCACTATTGGATGAATTTCAGCTGGACCACGTGAAGATCTCTCGTATTAACACATTAGAAATCATGGAACTCGAAGTCCTCAAAAGACTAGGCCTAAATTACGATCAAAATTCTTCCTAGACATCATTCCATAAAAGAGACAATTCAAACCAAAAGCTCCACAATGCAAATACGACATACAAAACATCAAAGATAATAAACAATTCACAAAAGAAACAGAAAAATTAAATCCAAAGAATTGCCAACAACTCCAGTCTGAGCTTGTACAAGCAGCAGGAAACATAGCACCACGAACCACAACACGTAAACATGCCTGATGGACAAACGAATGTGACCTTGCAAGAACTCAAAGAAACCAGAAAAACAGTTACAAAATCAATAAGAAAAGTAAGCAAACTGAATGACGATACATCACAAGAAATAGAAGACGACTTCAAGAAAAATAACTCACAAAAGTACTACAGAACATTCAAACAAAAACTGACTAAATATTCCCCACCATCAATCCAGTTCAGAGATGAAAATGGGGAAATTGCCCACAACAATAGTAAAAACTATGAAATCCTTGCCATATACTCAACTGTGAAAAGCCACAAGATAAATTCCCATCAACTTCACTCAGCAACACCCAGATTCAAAACCACCAAGCGTACAGGAAATCAAGGAGATAATCCAAACCATAAAAAATAACAAAGCATTGGGAAAAGAACTCTAGAAGAATGCAGGAGAAAACCTCATCATAAAACTTAAACAGATTCTGGATAAAATCTCGAAATCTGGAAAAATCCCTGAAGACTACAAACGGCAATCATACAACCATTACATAAAAAAGAAAATAAGACAGATCCAAGCAACTATGACGGAATCTCCCTTCTTTTAGTCACGTACAAAATTCTATCTAAAGCCCTCTTCAACCGTGCAGAACCCCAGCTGGATTCACAACTTGACGAATACCAAGATGGATTCAGAAAAGGCCAATCCTGCACAGAACAAATTATAAACCTGAAAAATTCGATGAAATACTTCCGCAGCACATCAAACAAAAGTTATGTCAAAATACTAGCGGAATTTGGACTAGACCGAAAGACAGTTAACTGAATCAAGGAAACACTCACAGAGACGACATCGAAAGTGAAATTTATGGGGAAACTGAGTAAAGAGTTTAAAATAGACATGGGAGTATGACAAGGTGACGGGCTATCCCCGTTGCCCTTGAAAAAATTGTAAGGAAATGGAGAAAAGCAGATGCGCCAACATACCGCCTAGAACCAAAAATCAAAGGTGTAGAAATAGACTCTCTAGCCTTTCCTGATGACATGGCACTAATTGCCAAAGACATCCCAGATAAACAAAAACAACTCGAACTATTACAAGCACAAGCAGCAAAGATCGGTTTACAAATTTCCTTCGAAAATGCCTCTCCTAGAACTGTAGAATCCGGCATTATACAACAGTGGTCAAACCAGAAGCGCTTTACGCTTCAGAAACACTCAACTTCCAACACAAAACACTAAAAGAACGATTAGAAATAAAAGAACGCAAAATAATAAGAACAATCGTTAAAAGACTATTGAATATTTCTAAAACGCTTGGACATGAGTTAACCTCAGCTTCCTGGATTCAATATAAGATAATTTATCGTTATTTGGGGTCAAGAGTCTCTGAAAAAGATTGATTTTGCTTAAAAAACAGAATGTCTTGATCTCTTCAGATAATTTTAGTATGACACTCCATGTGAGTATGTCATGTTTTGAGATAATTTTGGTCATTATCAGCAGGCTGTAAGTGTATAAGACATGAATGTCACGGTAGATATCTTGATAATATCTAAATCTCTAGGAGTTACTATACAGTCTCTTGTCTGTCATTAATAATAATGTCAATGTCATAACGCGGAAAATTGTCACGATCGACATTTTCTTATTATTTGCGTTTTTTAATTAAACATAATTTCCAAGAGCGAAGAATAAACACGATCCTTGCATAGGGAGCATACGAAAGAAGATAACCCTAGATATTTAGACCAAAGAACCTCTCTCATATCTTAGAAAACTACAAGTATGGTCAAGTTTCCAAGTTTGTTTGAATAATGCCAAGATTTGTATTTATTATGATCATACTATCAATGTTATTTAATTTAGTCGTGATCCAGATATTTAATTGGCTCTTATGTTTTATACACCAATATATTGATAAATACGCTATCACCTGATAAAATAAAACCGATTTCTCTCCATTATGTAATTATTTTGTAATAAACAGCTACATGATTGTAAATGTTTTTTGAAATATGCATAGCTTGCGTAATGTTTGTTGCCTATATTACAACTCACAGGCCGAAACAGATAAGATCTTCGTTCTGCATATTTGCATTTTTATTTCTACTACCCTCCTCCCTACTCAGGCCTAAGGCAACCTGGTGGCTAGAGAGTGGCTATCTACAAATTTCCAATTTGTAGCTAAAAAAATTACAAAAGTATATTAATTCTATTCATTATTTCCTATCACCAATAATAGCTTCTTTATTAAAATTTTACATCAAAGAAACACAACACAGGCAAACTTTAATTTTATCAACTTACCAATGAGTGAATGAGATAATTTTATATCAGACCTTAGCCCAGACAGCAAAAGTTTACTACTTTTTACATCAATGTTACTTTGTTAACTATTATTTTACATTCATACCGTTCTATTACTTCCTTTAACTATTTTTAAGGCATTTTTGGGTCAGGTAACTATGTAGTAACGTTTTAGTTGGTATGAAGCCGTAACTAAACTTTCTCATGTTCTTTAGTAGTCAGATAACCGTCAACTTACTGTAAGTTGACTTGTTAGAGGAACCGAAAAGGTTCGTTGCGACAAGTGCACTATCTGGTTGTCCCTTTGCAGTAATATTAACATATTAAAGCTTACTTTTAGGACAGAATACGTCATGTTACAATAAAACAACTATTTGTAGTAACTCTACTCCTTGCTGATTATTTTCTGTTACTTCCAACAACAACAAATTAATTATTAATATATAATATAATAATTTATAATATAGAAATTTCCAATATGCAAAAACCTTCTTAAATCAGAATACCTTCAAATTATATATATAAATGAAATTAAGAATAATTAAAGTTTTTATTGCAATATTTAACTTGGCACAGAACAAATTAAAACATTTATTATTATATTCTATGTAAGTCTTGTCGTTTCTTGTTTACTTTAACTACGAATTAATATTTTAATTAAATTAATAAACATAAAAATTGTAGTTGTTTAGATAAAAATTTAAGGTATTTAGGTCAAATCGGTCTTCAGAAGGGACGCGCCGCAGGTACCCGGGGTTTTGGTGGCAGTGGTCGACCGTTCGCCCAGTAAAGAGACCAAAAGTTGTGTAGAATTTCAATAAACCATATTATTATATTAGATTTTATCCCAGAGAGCAAACTTTTACTACCTTTTACAATAATATAACGTTTTGTTAACTATAATTATACATCCATACTGTTGGATTACTTTCCATTAACTATTTTAAGGCATCTTTGGATTAATTAATAAAACAACATTTTATGGTAACATTCCTATTTTTTGACTATTTCTTTGCTGCTACCACCAACGGTAAGTTTTCTAGCACAAATCTAGCCTTGGGCGACAACGAAATCCAATAATAATGTAAAATAAAAACAATTATTATTGCAAAGCATTATTCACAAGAAATAGTTAAGAATATAAAAACAAAAATTTTGTGGTTGTTGCAAAAACTGCCTTAAAGTATGTACAAAAGAAATTGTTAACAATGGCTGTGAGAAGTTGTGCATAATAATTCCAACAACCTGTTTCAAAGTTTTAGTAAATCGTAAACGTAATCTAAAAGTAACTCTACAGTTACAAAAACCGGGACATTCTTAACCAATAGTTAACTTATAGTTACCTTTTATTTTACTATTTCTTTACATCGTTTACTTTACACAGTTACTATGTTGTTAGGAAATAGTAAAGTTTTGCTGTCTGGGTATACAGTGTGTCCACATTTCGATGCTCACTATTGGGATCTCGGAAATTGTAAGAGATACGCAGTCGGTTAAATTAGAAAAGTTTTGGCTATTTTGGAGATCAGTTTACTTATGCTTTTGTTTTTTCAAAAAAGTTCACGGCTTACTAGATATTTTTTTCTAATTTAACCGACTTTGTATCTCTTACAATTTCCGAGATCCCAATAGTGAGCATCGAAATGTGGACACACTGTATATCAAGCCTTGCAATGTTAATGATGATTTTTCAAGATATAAAGTATATACTTTTGACAGCATAAAAATTCTTTATGCGATGATAAATGAAGTTAACACAACTAAATTTTATTTTAAGCAAAAAATTTTTAAATTAATGCAAACCCTTCTCCTCGCTGAAATTGTTAAACCTAAATCGTCTAAAAAGAAATAATCAAATTTCTAAAGGCGCCTTTATGTTAATAAAGTAAAAAGAAAAGATTTTAGCAAAGCGACATTTTTCTTAATTCGCAAATACATCACGCACGAAATTTATTCAAAAGACAGTCGTAAATCTATGGAAACAAGCGCAACCCTAAAGAGAACAAAATCCTCCCCCTTACCTTGAGGTTTATGTTTCGCGATGACGTTGAATAATTTCTTGAGCCTTCGTATAGCAACAATGGTATCTACTAGAACTTGAATTTCAGATTCTAGCTCATCGTTCACCCATTTCGAATGCTGAAAATCAAAAAGAACGGATCAGTAGTGGTACACACTGCATTATACACACACGCACACATACAAGGATAAGCTCGTAAAATTCATGAAGTTGTGGACGTTCTGATAAAAATTTACTGACCTGTGGAAAATCAAGTTCGTTTACCAAACCAGAATGAAGGGGTAAACGCTGATGTAAATGTTCGGACAGATAAGGCATAAAGGGAGCCAGAGCACGCAAACCGACGTCCAGAGAAAGCAAAAGAGTCCAGCAATGCCCGGCTGCGGTCTCGCTATCTACTTGTCGCAATCCCCGTTTGGTGCTTTCCTGAAAAAGAAAATTTATCTTAATTTTTCAACAAATAAATTTTCCATCTTTCTTCCTCATTGAATATTTATGTTAAAACAAACATAAAGAGAAATATTTCAAATATTCATTCCAACAAGTTTGAATTTCCCAAGAAACATTTACAAAAAGTATCTTATAAATTTTTAAAAAAGCTTTTTTCAAAATAGTATACTTTAGAAGAATCTAAATGTTTAATATCATGAACCTTTACAATAGAACTAAATCAATACAAGCTAAAACAGATTGTACGTCAAAAAGCAAAACTTTCTGTTGATTTTATTCCTTTGTAAATTGCCACACGTACGTAAACAACGAATTACACTTTTAATTAATTCTAGTTCACGTCATGGGCACACCTCTTTGGAAAGAGTTTTGTTACAAATAAATTTTTGTTGGGACAAAGTTAACAATGTTTTTTCAAAGTGCCGCAATAATGGAAAACCAATTCGCTAAACGCCGCAATTCAATGAATAGGCACAAAAGCACAAGAACTTCAAACGTATTTGCTATACAAGAATCTTTACTATAAATAGCAGTAATGAAGCACGACGATTAAACAGGATTACAATGTTCGCGGTTGATTAGTTTTCTCGTATAGCCCGTTATAATGTAGTGATAAAAAAATTTTCTTGTGATTCTTTGTCAATACAATTGTGTGGATTTTCATTTTAATTTCATGTTTAGATTGGTTGTAATAACAGGAGTACGTCCACATTTTGCATAATACGAAATCTAAAATGTTCAGATTACAGGTTGGACGATCATCTTGGGTGTAGCGAGTTCTCTATCAAACTGGCCCGGTAATAATGTCGTCCACTTATACAGCGTGTTTCAGAATGGGTGCACATAAATCTAACAGAAGATTCTAGACATCAGAACTAGAAGAACTCTTTATAAATCCGTGTCCTGAAGTGCTAAAGAATCTTATTCCTCACTCATAAACCTCATAGCTTTAGAAATAAAAATTCGACTATTTTGTTGTTTTTTGATTCAATGATGAACATAAATCGTCTAGTTTTATGACGATCATAAAGGTGTTTCTGGAAGTGCAGCTGCATGTCACAATTAATATTGCATGGATGTGTATGTTACTCAATAGTTTGTATCTGTCATCCTAGAAATTAGCTGAATGGCCTCAAACTGTTGAAAGTGTAACACAAGACACCACCATGGGTAATACAGTGAAGATTTAGACAGAGAAAATAGGATTATTTTTAAGCTACGGATATGCTAAAGATTCAGAAATTTCACTACCCGTTGGTGCACAGACCTATGTTTGTTCCATCACCATTATGACTTACCTGGCCAATTTCCTAAGCACACTTTGTCTGATCCTCTAACTACAAAATAGTTTTTGTCGATGAATTGCTCATATCCATTTTCATTCATAATTTTGCTCAGGTTCATCATACCCTGATATTTTTCTCTTGTTTTTTCACACAACTTACTTTGCATTTCAGGTAAAAATTATCCATCATTATTTCTACAGGGTGATTCTGACATAAAGGGTATCCTTTTAATAGGT
>VTPC01090734.1:0-30731 GCA_011009095.1 Ignelater luminosus
CGAAAAATCCCAGCTGGTGAGATTGCACACCATACTAGTACTTTGTCAAAGAATTTAGTTTTAAATTTCACATTATTTGGGCAATCATCGATACTGTCAGCGTAATAGTAGATACATAGTAGTAGTAGTTGGGGAAGCTAAAACCTAGCTAGTAGGCCTGTATAGGCTCTTTGTTTACTAATCTCTTGCCATTTTCTCAACCACCTCTACTACCATCTACTATTTTTTCTTCTGTTCTTTGCCCAAACCTGTCTGACTCCCAGAAAGTGGAAAGACGTTTCATCATCATTCCCACATTTAGGGTATGTTGGGATCTTCCTTTACGCCTATAAGCGACTGGTGCTTTCTTAAGGTGCAGTGGCCTGTGAGAACCCCAATTAAAAGACTTATGAGTCCTTCGGCTCTTTTCTTTGACAAGTTAAAACCGATTATATGTATGGTCTTTCGCCTGGCGATAGTCACTGCTTTTTAGCCAGCTCACCTGATTTTGGTCCCAAGCAGGTATCTTCGGCTCCGAATCCGGCAAGTTAATCCACCTTTCGTTGCAGTAGATCTCGCTATGATTATCCTCCTTTGTTGTGGTAAGTTCTTCCAAATCATCTGTGCACTTTAGCACAAGAGAATTTTTCGTCCTGGGTGCGCAGACCTCTCTTAGTGTCGGAGCAGATATATATCTTTTGCTTCGTCATTCTCGCGGTGTGCTTTCCCAGAGCGAAGCTCTCCTGGGCATGTAGGTTTTCCTGCTCTTAAGGATTGCCTGTCATTCATACGTGATCCATCCGTATAGATAACCAGCCAGTTCTCACTGTTCATTAGTTAAAATTGCGAGCGATTACTTCCTATGCAGCCTTAACCGATCGTCCGCCTGTGTTACTCTGTAAGTAGACAAAGGCACTTCTTTTTCTACCAACTAAGCTATCCTGGCGTGGTCGATGTTAAATCCCTTTTCAAACCATAGTTATGCATCCCACATTCTGAGATGGCCGCCGCTGCCTTCTTCCTTATCCAAATTGGGAAGTCCGGCAGCCTCAAGTGCAGCCGTAGGGGTCTTGACTTAACCTCCTGCGCGAGCGGTAGAAGTTTACTGTGCAATATGGGTTTCCTTAAACCTTCTGTTTTCTTTCACTTGGTGAAAAGAATTGCTTCAGTCTTAGATTCCGAAATGCTATTTTCATTACACTATCTTTCTATGATCTTGCAGGTCACTTGCATTCAGTCACAGATGACGTTGAAAAAGCAACAGATGACCAACACTAGCCCGCCGCCTGCGCATGCCGCAGCAGGAAAAAAGTCGTCCATTATTAAGCGCTCCAGAAGGACATCCATTGTTAGACACCAAAGATGGGGCCCCTCTGTACCTCGATGTCTCCATGGCAGTCTCCTAAGGCAGCATTAATGCTAATGCTTCGCAGAGTTTCGATATTGCCATTGTAGAAACCGTCATTTTCCTCAATTTTTAGAGTTTGCCAATGTGATATAATGTATTGATTTATTTTTAAGACACATAATGATGCAATCGATCTCAAAAATCTAACTGGCATTAAAAAAGTCGGGTCTGAAGTAATTTTGTTTCGAACACCAACTTCAGAATTTACTATTCCTGACAAATATCAAAGCGCTGAACATCTGCCGCCCCCGTGCTGCCTACACCCTACACATGGGCTTGGAATGGTCCTGGATTCTTGTTCCTTTTTGGACTACCATGGCTGCTTTATCTTTTTGTTTGGACAAGATCGCTTTTTCTTCCTTAACCGTTTGTTCTACTTGCAGCATTTCTTCAAGTCGGGCAACGTCGCTTTAAGAAAATAAATCATCGCTTGTGGTTGTGTCCATAGCTAACCCTAGCTGTTTGAATTTTGGTGTCATTGTCGATATGATTTTACGCCAACATAAAGTATGCCCAAAATGCAAAAAGTACGTCTAGTATTTACAAACTTGTAAAGTTTCAAATCAAATTGAGGAACTTACAGATATGGGTTTTCACGGATTCTCATTTTATTAAAGGTTTGAGAATTAGAGAAAAACGCAGGGCATCTACTCTAGCCACTCGAAGACATTAAATAGTCAACTGATTATTAGTTCAAAATTACAAATTACGTCTTGCCAGTCATTCTAATCTCAGAAAAATCTTTAGAAAGTCAAAAAGTATGTCTAGAATTCACAAAATTTGTAAAGTTGCAAATTAAAGTAAGGAACTAACTGATATGGGTTTTCATGCCATTAAACATCTGAATATTCTGAGAAAAACGCTGGCAATATCCAAACACTTGTAGACACTAAATAAGCAAAAGATTATTAGTTCGAAATTACGAATTACGTCATGCTATTCGAGACATAGAAGAATCTTTAGATCAGTGCTGGCGCTAGAGCGTTTTTGGTGCCCAAGGCAAAATTTCTCAAAGCGCCTTCGTATGGTAAAAAAGACGAGTTAAAAGCTGCGCTTGTATGGTGCAGAAAATGTTCTTTATGACTTTTTATATCTTAAAAATCGTACAAATACGAAGGTCACGCCAAAAATTGTGAAACACGGGAAAATCAATTTTATTCAAACTTCACACATGCTCAAAGTAGTCCTCTTCAACATCGGTGCACTTCTGTAGACGAGTCTGCCACAACCGAATGCTTCTTGCCAGGCTTCAGGCTGGAAACTGTCAAAATGGGTGTTGATGGAAACAGTGTCCGCAGAGATTCTTTTTCAGGTTGAAGAATAATTAGAAATCACACTTGGGCCGGTCTGATGAATAAGGGGGGTGCGCGATTGTTTTACCCCTTGCTGGCGCAAAAACTCTGTCTTGCGCTACTCGATGAGGCATTGTCGTAGTGCAGGATTAGCAAACTGTGGGCCGTTCAAAATCTTGAGGAAGGCAAACACTAGTGCACCATTTATCTGTTACTGTCTTCTGTCTATCAAGTTTGATGGCCTTCACCAGACCAGTGCTTCAGAAGAAATCAGCATATACAACTTTCTTTATTGCCTGCTGCTTTTTCATCACCGTCGGGATAAGGTCATCTTCATGAACCTATATCCGGCTTTCCTGACGAGTTGGCACATCATAAAGTGGGATGTACAGCTTTTTGCATAAATAATGTCGCAAATCATTTCTTTAGTGAAGCAATTAACTAAATATACGAAATCTAATTTCATATTGATTATCCAAAGTCCGTCTTATGGGCTCTTAGGGAACAAATTTTATGTAATTAATGCCAAATCAGATTTCGTGTATTTGATCAATTCGTTCATTAAGAGAATGTACTGCGGCATTATTTATGCAAAAAGCTGTACGTAGGTCTCATCCCAGTGGCAATCTTGGAAATAATCCGGTAACCACCATCCTTCAATAGTTTCAGTGTATCCTTGCTGATTCTCACCAGGCCTCCTTTAGCTTGTGTAGCTAGTCGTGCAAAATTGCTCTCACTGCTATGAAACCAATCTTCAGTTTGTTCTTTTTGTTTTGTTTTGGATCCTTTTTGATAATCTTTTTCACAGCAGCTACGTTCTTGGGCATAACAGCTACCCCTACCGGAACGCTCACTGTCCTCCAAAGCAAAAACGTCCACGCTTGAACTCTCGAAACCATCGAAACACAGTGGCGGAGGATGGTGCTTCATCACCTAACATTAAAGGAAGTCTCTCAACTGATTCCTTGTCACTGAGCCCAGCTTTAAAATCGTTGTAAATCATGACTCTCAACGAGTTTCGTGCCAAAGGCATTTTTATTTATAAGAAAGATTCTGCGAAAACACATACAGACAAAATCCAAAACTTCCAAGTGCTTTTACGGGTCAACACATTGAGGAATAAAAATAATGGTTGGTAGGTCTGTCTGACATTTTTTCCAGCCACATTTCAAAATTTCTGGCGTGCTCCTGGTATCAATCTTTGTTAACTGCTGAAGGGATGCAATCTTAGAAATATTCACTGAAGAAATTATCTAGCAGCGATTTCTATCGGATAATCTTAATTGACGATTTAATCTACACCAAAACAATTGATCTTTGATTGGATTCTATGACCCGTCTTTTATAACTTACGTGTTGTGTTAGCCAAAATAATATCTACGCCATCAACTTGTATTCGAAGATTACACATCTACTGAAGACAACTCTGTTATACATACAACTGGAAATCTTGCAATTCGCTATTAAAATACTGTGAACCGAAAGCAATTTAGTCGTGGATATATGTGTAGTGTTTTTAACATGAACTAATAATTTCTTTATTGTTCTTGTGATATTTTGCTCACTGCTACTTAGGTGTCTTTCTTCAAACAAGCAAGCGATAGCAAGAAATGCTGGATCGAAAAGAACTGTTTCCTATTATATCGGAGAATCGCTTACCGTTCTATAGTTAATTGTACATAGTGAGTGGTTGCAACTATCTTGTTTTAATGCATATACATACACGGCTCACTGAGACCAAACTCAAAGTGTTGTATTGAATAAAAAAGAAATTTTTCCAGAATGGGAAAATTGATTGCTATCTAATGGAGATTTTCATATTTCTATTAACCAAATTACTATTACATGCGAGAATTTTCTGTGAAAACTGCCGGAAACGAGAAAGTTATACTGTACAACGCTAAGTATTATGTATCTTGTCTTTATTTTTCTGTCTAAACTAAATTCAAGATAATTTAGCTGAAAATATAGTCTTCATTAACTTAAAATGATGGCTTTATATCAGATTGCAAGAGTATTATCTACTTAGTCGTCACTCCGATTAGTTTCTCCAAGATAATTAATTCCGTGTAATTATTTTTTAAGTAATATTTACGGAGAATCAGAGTCAAAATATAAAGGGAAACTCGTATTGCACAAACAGAACTTCCCAAGAAAAGAACGCAAAGGGAAAAAATGTCCTAATTCGGCCACTTATAAAGTTGGGAAGTAAACATTACTAGAACTCAATAAAGAGAAAAATATTTACACATAAGATATAAAACAGCCTATCCAGTTTCCACTAAGAAAGATACATTTACAATTTTAAACTGTAACATAACTTTTATGTTCGAAAGCGTTGGGAAAAATAGTAGTCCTTAAATGGGGGTTGCGTTAGTCGCAATGTCCCACGTCAGCCTATTCTATAAAGGACAATATACATGCTCAGTTATTTATATCACAGAAGTGTACGCTGTAAATATATACGACGAATACTATTAAATATAAACGCAGCAAAATGAGGTTCTTGAATATAAATGTACAGCGGAAAAAGTTTACTTAGATTCGGTTCGGGACATAAAAATATACTGCATTCATCTAAAATATATTAGCAACTCCCGAGACGGATACAATGCAAAGTAAGTTCTACACCGTGCAAAAAACTAGGTAGAAAAGGAAATGAATCGAGAAATTTTAAAATGCATTGCACTATTATTGAATACTAAAGTAGTTTATGCAAATTATAAATTTTACTTTACGCTAAAAATAAAGAAAAGCATCCGGAATACATTAAAAACTTCAAAATACGGAAAAAAATTTGTTTTTTTCTAAATAAAATGGGATTTTATCTTCAATTATATCTGTTAATTTATATTAGGAATTTTTAAATATGAGACTTAATAAAATTTGGAGTCTTCGAAAAACCAACAACGCCATGCAAGGATTTTCTCACAAATTAAATAATTTCTAATTTATAGATTTTGTAAAATTTTGAATAAGCATCTTTTGATGTTAAGTAACCTTCATGCCCAATTTATATATTTTCTTTCCGTTTTGGAAACTAAAAAATAATTTTAATAATGTTCTACAATTAAAGATTTAAAGCAACAGATTTTAAATAAATTTTAAAAAATTTTAGCTGTGTATATTGAACTTTATAATAAAAGGCATCATCAGTGAACATCACGATGTTCGGATGTAATCTGGCTCGACTGGGATCTTAATGTCTTGATATCATGTCGTTATTTCTTATGTTTATTGATTTATTTTTGCAATAACTGATGCTTTTTGGGGGGGTTCGCAAACTATGCTGTTGTCATGTATAGATAAAATAATCATAAAGCGCCGTTGTGGATGCACACACATGTGGAGAAAGAGTTTTTAAAAGCGCCCCTCATCGTCATCGCGTTCCTCTCTCCTTTCATAAACTAATAATGAAAAAGCGTTCCTTGTTAATACAATTATTTGCCATTGGAGTACATTTGGTCATATATATGTATATACATATATTGGGGACCAAACAAAAATACGGCAAATAAAAAAAAATAAAAAAAAACGAAAAATACCCGAAAGGCAATTTAATTGCATCATAGAAAATTTATATGAAACGAAATCTCCTGAGAATTTTTCGCTTGTAAAAATGCGGACCCGTAATTTCAATACATGCGAGACAAATATGAAACTCTACACAGTTGTAAATTATTGATCTCAACTCCCCTTTATTTATTTTAGCCACCCTAATTTATATTCGGGCGGACAGTGCCCATTGGCTGATAGCTTTTATTGTTTCAAACACACGCGATTTATGCATACCAAAACAATATGCAACTTTTTATTTGGAAATGTGACAAAAAAAAATAAATTTACTTGTGTATAACAAGCCTTCACAATCGAATTTCCTGGAGTTGCCCTTAATTGAGTCGAATTCCCTCGACACTTGCGTTATATGCCATGTATTTGAAATTCCCGCCGATTTTATTTTTTACAGTGAGGATCATTAAAGTTTTCTGTTGTTATATCCACAAACTTGATTTTATATTTAATACTGAAACAAAAGTGTAACACATTGAAAACGAGTTCCATTTTTTTAAAATTCTTTCTAATAGCAAAAGTATCTTAAAACGGAACCAATCTGTAAAACAATCTTTAATATCAAAAACAGACAATCCAACTAATCATCTACCAGTCTGTATTTACGAGTTACTAAGATAAAATCTTAAAAATCTCCTAAGATAAAATCACACTTTTACAATGCACAAAAATAAGAATAAATGACAGATTTGATTTTATGTTCAAAACACCCTTAAAATACATCCATTTCTTAATTCTTATCTAACTTTATTCATCTGATTATTAAAAAATATCAGAAATAAAATTCAAAGAGTTTCAGTTATTTTAAGGCACAAATTCTCTTCTTTAACCTGCAAAATTCATTTTTACATTTTATACAAAAAAAGCATTTAATGATAAATTGTCAAAATAATTATAAACTTTCACTTTTATAATTCACAACTTCAACCCTATCAATCGCATCGGTACTTTAAATCAGTTACGATTCAATCGGAACTCCACCAGACCTACTTCTAAAACATCACCTTCACCCCGTACATTACAAATTCTTGTAGAAACACTAAGACTATTTTAAATTCGCAAGACATTCAATAATTCATCCCCTTTTTGTATTTGTATGTTGAAGAGATTTATGTACATCATATGTAACAGGTTGTGCCATCTGCACTACGATACTTAAAGCAATAGAATACAAATCAGAGTTGAAAACTACAAAAATCACTTTTCCTATCTGTTCTGTGTTCTGATAACAACTAAACTTTAATAATTTATAAATAAATAATAAATCAATAAATAAACAAAACTTACATTTACCGCCTGAATGTAAAGGGTGCAATTTTTAAATATTATGGATGATGTCGGGAACACCAAATTTGCAACTGAAATAAAACCAAAGAATATAAATAAATAAATAAATAAATAACTAAATAAATAGTAAATAAAATAAATAACCTAAAAATACTTTTCAATAATTCTTTTGGCTTCCAACCTAAAATATAAACATTATAATCTGATATGATGTGTATTACATTGATACCCAATACAATTCACTCTGATTATAAATATTAACAAAATGGAGCACTCTTCTTATAAAATTATGAACAAATAAGGTAATAATGTTAATTGTTAAACCACCAACGTCCTCAAAAGGGGGTGTGTTTTTATAGGTCAACCTAACCCCACATTTCTTAATTCAAGCTTGTACCCTTCCCATTGATTAATGTCATGTGTAACCTGTATGGACTCTATAGGTTAAGTATGTTACTATTAGACAAAACCACGTGATAAAACAAAGATTTAAGAGTAATCTAACCTACGACATACAGGCGTCTGTGGCGCCTATTGACCCCTTAAGTCAACAGCACCTCATACGTCATACGAGTAAATAAAAATCAAATAAAAACAATAAAAGCTCACCTTATAAAAGTAAAACAATTAAAATTATAAATACACACACAAAAATATAAAGGCAGAGTATTGAATTTTATTGCAAAATGATTTAGATTGGGATAAGATTTACAAGGAAGTCGTCGGTCAAAGAACCGTCGTTGTGAAGGAATGCAGGCAACGAAAACAGGTGGAGGGACGCGTCGTGGCGCGGCCAACGTCGAAAATAGCGGCGCTGTCGTCGCGGCGCCCGCCACTTGTTGATCGTATTTAAAAAGACGCCAAGTGTATATCGATTATAATGCCATTTTTATAAGGGATTTAATTCATGTTACTCATTTTTGGAAGAGTACATTAGCTAGTACTTCTAATCATAATAAGCACGTGTAAGTTGACATTTGAATCATATGTTTATCAACAAATGTAAACAACCGGCACGGCGACTCTTGTAAGTAATGGTGCTGCATCCGCGTCTCGAATGTCAAGTTTACAGGTTTCTTCTGGAAATAAATGATTAATGTAAATGTAAACATAACCTCTTTATTTTTGTATAAATCAAACAGAAGGCATTTTATAGTTGGTATTCATTAATAATAAATGAGAACATTAAATATATTGTAGACCTTCTACACCATTTTACTACTTTGATAACTTAGTTTAAACAAAATGTGTTGTTCAATTTAAATCGTAACATATTATCGAGAACTTTTAGAAATTTTGTTTCAGTCTAATAATATATTACAAGTATAGTATTTTTACTCTTTTCATTTCAGGATAAAGAAAATAATCTGTTGACTGGTAGTGATCTATCAAAGAATACCTATTTCAGAACATATTAAAGGTACTGATGGTAGAGCTTAAATCTTTTAGTTTATTTTACAGTCTACCAAGGTATTTTTTTAAAAATGATTCAAGCTCCGAGATATCAGTGTCTGATGAATACTTTTTCTGTTTTTCAACAATAAGATTGGCTTCCTAGGTTGCACTGTAATAAGATCAATGGCTATTAGTAAATGAAAATGCTAAAGTAGCGCTTCATTTTGTTTGGTTTGTTGGATTAAATTATGGATGTGGTGAAAGAAAATGTGCAGGCTAGCACTAAACAACTGGGTTTACAGACGTAGTTGTCCTTCTTTTGGCTTTTGTCTGTTTAAAAACTTATTTTTTTAAGATTTTCTATACTTTTATGTTTCAGGTTACAATAATTACAGCCTATTGCCTTGAAGAGTTTATAACCGTTTATAATTAATTTGCATTTATATTTAGTTAAATTGATTTGTTTTGAAAGAAGATTTAAAGCAAGATATTAACTATATCTGATGTGAATCAATTGATATTGACAATAAAGATTTGATTTTCAGTCGCTTCATATTTTATATCATAACTTTTTAACTGGGTGCTTTTGAGCTTTGAGTATTCCAAGTAGCTGTCCATCTTTTTTTTAAATAAAAAAGTGGCAACCCTAAAACAGAATTTGTACCCTCACTATGTTTAACAAGCATAAACATTGCAACCTGGAGATGTTGTACTTGGGATAGAATTTTACCAGCGACTCCTTGAAAGGATTGTTACTACTCTGATTTCTTAAATTTATTGGCATATTCCATAATACACATCTCTATGTCATTCAGCAATGTTTCAGTCTTTGTGCAGTTTAGTTTTATTTTCAAGTTTGCAAGAGACTTGCTGCTTTTAATTTGAGGTTATCATTGATTCAATCAATATTTGCCATCAGATTCAGAAGATAACACATTTACTCTTATCACAGTTGAGTCTGCAAAAAATGCAGTTACTTCACAAATGAATAGCATTGTCACCCATCCTCTTATTCTAGAAGACAGTTCTCTTTTAAACAATTTTGTCCTCTGACCTCTAAAGACACCCTATTGTCTTCTTTTTCTAATTCTGGTTAACAAAATAAAATTTCATTTTAAATGCTACTGCTCGACTTTTCACATATTTCAAACTTGCATAACATAAATGACTGGCTATGGTTCTGAACTGTTAATGCTCTTGTTCATGTAGTAGATGTTTTGATGTTTCAAAGGATTCCAGCCTGCTGATTATGAAATAAAACAATCTTAGGGTTTAATAAGAAAATCTTTGTTCTATTTTGATGTATGACTGAAGTTACATTTATGTTGAAAATTCCAGCAGCAGCATAAGCATTGTTGTGATCAATAATTCGATACTAATTATATTTGAATTCGTGTTTATGCTGATGTGATTTTACTAAAACACGTCCTAGCATACAAACAAATGAATTATTTCATTCTTCATGCTTGCATTGTTCGAATCGACTTGATGACTATATTGATCATCCATATTTTATTAAAATAAAAAAGCAAATGCTATAATAGTTATTTATATAACATGAGTGTAAAGTGAAGTTTTTTGAATGAGTAGGAAGTTTATGGCATGAGTGATAGCGAGTGCCATAAATCCTACGAGTTGTATACAATATTTTTTGCACAGCCATATTTTAAAGAAAATAATAAAGAAAAACCATTGACGGTAGATTAAAAAATAAAGATCATAGAAACATATAATGATTTTCATTACAACATCGATACAGCCATTATAACATCAATACATGAAATTAATTGCAAATGTTTATAATTATCACTTTCGACATTGACAACTAGTTGTAAAGCACCAACTTTACAGGCAGTCATGCAAAAAAATGAAATACTTAATCTCTCAACTATTGTTATAAAAATCTGCTGTAGATTAATAGATAGCCTGGCACATCCTTGATATAAAATATTATTATAGAATTCAGAGTAGTCTTTGATTTTATCACAGTTTTGCAGTGTGCAACGAACAAACAGCATTTAGGTTTACAACTTAAATATTTATTTAAAAAGAATGCAAATGACAGATCTTTAACCTATAAATATTATATCATGTCAAGGCCAACTCTAAATTTTATAATATACAAACGTACTATAGATGATGTTGAACATTGCTCTGAAAATGTTGATGTTCAGAGTGATATTTGATGCGTTGTGTGAATTTTTAACTTACCTTGTTGCATAGTTCAGCAACTAATACTTGTTTCACTGTGTGTTAGAATATTACAAAATCTGTTAGTAAGAATTTTTAATGTGTTGCAAATCACTCCAGATTGACTGGCTTGCATCTTTTCGTAATTTGGGATCCTTTTAGAGATCTTCATTTTTAAGTTGATGGTCAGATGTTTAACTATCAGAGTCACTAAAGTGATCCAAAGAAGAAAAACAATTAAATGTTCTCTTTTATTTGAAAAAGGTGGCAACCCTATAATGACAAATTGAATTGGCAAAGTATAGGTGTAAATGCAACTTGAACTAGCCTCGATGTGAGCTTTATTTTGCTAATCTTACTTAGAGCGTGTTACAATATTGGTATAACTTATAAGTATACATGACATTTTTCAAATAAACAATGAAACAACTGCTTCTGATACATTTATAAAGTACTTATGCTTCACAGGGACATTTTGTACTGAGCTTGAAAAGAGCACATGAGATCTAAAGCTACCTTTCAATTCTCAATTCCATCAAATAAATATGTACGTATATAATACACAAGCACGCAAAATAATCAGCTTTTTTTGCAAAAAAACGAGGTATTTTGTACTACTTATACACAGGATATGTCTGGAAAAAGGTTAGACATGCCTTAACCACAGATTCCTGTGATCAAGATAACATGATTTAGTCCAACTTACCTACAGTTGCTCAACGTGAAAGTTGGACAATTAAATATAAATAGATTTTCTCTAAAAATTACAACAAAGATTTTGCCTGAGAAATAAAATTATCATACTTATGGATCAATAAAGGAGCCAGCATTAGATTTTTTTGAAAATAACAAAATTAATTTTCTTTAGTCATAATCATTATAGAATATCAAAGAAATGATAGCAAATTTAACATCAAAATGAAACTTGGACAGTTTCGATAGCTTGTCTTATCTAATGTTGAAAATCTTAGTTCAAATTTGGTTTCTACTACAAACCGTCTATATTAGTGTAGTTTTACAAAAATGGGAAGACAACGTGGTCAAACGTCTATCTAACTAAGAGAATTGGTTCTGAAGCATCACAATAAGGGTAAAACAGTTAGGGAAATTGGAGAAATAGTTGATCGTAGTCATTCTACAGTTCGTGATATCATAAGCCGGTTTATGAAATTTAATATTATAGCAAATAAACCAAAAAAGAGTGCGTGAAAAATATTTAATGAAGCGGACGAAAGATGGATCATAAGCCAAATAACGAAAAATCCGAAATTGAGTGCTCCCAAACTGGCGGTCGAAGTAGAAAAATATCTTGGTAAAAAAGCACACCCCAAAACTATAAGGAAACATCAATTTAATGGACGAGTTGTCCGAAAACAGCCATACATTAGTAAAACAAATAGAATTAAAAGATTGAAGTTTGCTAAGGAGCACTCAAATAAAGATTTTCCTTTTGGAATCGGGTGTTATTCACTGATGAAAGTAAAATTAATATATTTGGGTCTGACAGTAGCACCTACATCTGGAGGAAAGCAAATGAAGAGTTGTGGCGGCAGAATTTAAAGCCGACCGTCAAACACGGTGGAAGATCAGTAATGGTACGGGGCTGCATGTCCTGGAAAATTACAAATAATTGATGGAACAATGAATAAGGACGTGTATTTAGCAATTTTAAAAAAGAATCTTCACGAAAGGGTACAAAAATTAGGAATCAGTGATGATTTTTATTTTTATCAGGACAACGATTCAAAACATAAGGCTTATAAAATACGGTCTTGGTTACTTTATAATTGCCTGCACGTCTTGAAAACACCTCCACAGTCTCCTGATATTATTGCTATAGAAAATCTATGGAGCTATTTGAAAACACAGGTGCGGAAACACACTATTTCTTCAAGAACAGACCTAAAAAGAGTAATTCTTGAAGAATGGAAAAAAGATACCTCCTGCCTTATGTGAGAAAATAGTTAGATCAATGCCCAAAAGATTAGAAAGTGTCAAAAAGAGTAAAGGCCTTCCCACAAAGTATTGATTTTAAAATAATTGATTGTTATATAAGTTTTAATTATAATTTCTGTGATTGTTCGAGTTTTATTTTGATATTAAGTTTGTATTTAATTTAGAATTAATTATTTTTTTGCTTTATTGATTTTTCATTTATTAAATGTATACAGTAAACTGCCATTTAATAGAGTATCTACTTTATTTCAATTTATTGTAATATTATTTTTTAATTTATTAATAATTATACATTTTCATAACAGCGTCCGAGTTTCACTTTGAGCAACTGCATATTCAAAATTGCTTTGTTAAGTCAGAGTTCAGCTTCAAAGTTCTTTGAAATAAAAAAAATTTTGCTTATAAAAATAGATTTTAATTGATTTTGATGATTAACAATTACTTTTGACAGGTGACATTAACCTTAATTTCTCATGTCATAATTTTGATGTTATCCTTTTCACAGCATTTGTTTTCATTTCAAATAAACATTTTTAACCATAAAAAAGTTAACCTTTAAAAATATAATTCCAAGCTTGCATAAGAAATGATTTCTAAATTGATGCAGAATTCTGCAGACCAGTATCCTACACAACTTTCAATTCTTAATATACACATTGCGTTTAGATTTTATAACTTGTTGCTGTACGTTATGAATGAAGTTTCTCAAAAACAAAACAAAATGTATGGCAATAGATAAGTTACAAATTCTTACTCATCGTTTACTTTGTTTTAATGAAACAACCAAAAGGATTAAAAACAATTTAATACTTCCCCAAATGCAATAATTCATGGCATATTTATTTCCCTATTATGCATAACAGTTACAACTTATTTAAATAAATATTCAATCAACTTATAATAACACCACTTTAGATTACTTTCATACATATAAAAAATTTCAGAATAGTATAAAAATGTTTTGTTAATACCATACTATATAAATGAAAAACTTCTATCGCTTTACTTAAATGCAAGCCCTATTGTTCATCTTTTTCTTTAGCGCCATGTTTCAAAATACGCGTAAACTCAACATAATCAAATAATCCACTTTTAATAGGTGCTTCACGATACATTTCATCCACTTCATCATCTGTAAATCGATCACCCATAGAAGTAAGGAGTTCACGAAGTCTTTCTTCATTAATAACACCTAGATTTTCTTCATCGAAACATCCAAAAGCATTCTTAATAACATCTTCTGGATCAGTGCCTTGCAAACGTTCACCAAACAGGGTTAAGAACATTGTAAAATTAATTGGCCCCGGAGCTTCGTTCATCATGGAATCCAAATAATCATCTGCTGGATTCTTGCCTAAAAGATTAATAAAAACCAAAATATATCAATGTTATTATACCACTGTTATTCAAATAAATACCTACCTAAGGATGCTAGCATATCATGAAGATCTTCTTTATCAATGAATCCATCATGATTTTGATCGATCATATTAAATGCCTCCTTGAACTCGGCTATTTGGGCTTGGTCAAACATTGCGAAGACATTTGAGGTTGCACGTTGAGCACGTTTTTTGGTAGTGCCACGGCGGCTTACAGTTTTACGGGAAGACATATCTGCAACTATTTTAGGAAAATTATTAAATATCTGAACACAACAAAAAGGATCAAGTGCAGATTATCACTTATGAAAAACAAATGTAATGTGTATTTTTCTAGGTTACCTGATACAATATCAAAAGGTGGATGATTTTAATATGAACTAACTAATTAAAAGAATCTTTACTTACTTTTAACTTGATAAAATAAACGTTATAATTTGTAGTAAAAATGAAACAGTCGTTTTATTACTTTCGCTGTCAGTTAATGACTCACAAAACGTCACACCTTATTTGTCCTAATAACTTTCAACCAATCAGAAAGAAGACATAGAACTGGGAGGTAAATTCGAAATTCTGTTGTTATATGGAAAACTAAGAATTTTGTTTATTGATAAACTAATTGATTTCCTTTTTAAGTTCTTAGTTAGACTATTCTAAATATGTCTTAGTAACAATTAAGAGTTAAAAGAAGCTGTTAATAAACCATGTGTTGGGAGAGATGTTATACGTATAGTAATTGAGGTCGATGAAGTTTCCATATATGGAAGTTTAATTTTTTGTAACTAGTTTGTACAGTAACTATTACGTTAAAATAATACGCAAGATATAAAGAATACTCTTTTATTTATATCTTCTTAAACAAATCTTGTGATTTTTATACTTAAAGTGTAAACTCGGAATGTACCTACTAAAATAGGTACTCTTACAATTAGCCACAATTAAATAAAATTTAATAATTTAATACTTACTAAGAAATATAATTCCTGATTTCCAATTCTGATTACTGTAGTTGTAAGAATTCTTAAATTCCTGCAAATATTTTTTAGTTTTCAGACAAGATTCTTTGTGACGGATATTTTTGTCAGTTGAACTACAGCAACTAGTATAGTGACTATAAACTTTGGTCACTAAAGTAATAGGCCATTTAGATTCCAATGAGATTTATACATATTTGAGCAATCTAGAAAGTAGTTCCAGGGCGCACAATTACTAGAAATACTAGGATTTCAATCATTATCAAAGTAAAGAGGTGCAACTTGTATATGAGATAACTATTGTGAACACTGTTAATGACAAATCTATTCTATTAGTTAGATTGTCTTGACTACTCAATTTTAATACATACAATGAGGTATAGCCACTTGCGTAAAAGCCACGACCATCTACCAAACACATTTGAAGCAAAGATGGAATATCATCTTGACTAGACCAAACCTATGCGTTCCATTCCACACCATTCTTGAAGGGCGAGCATTCCCATTCAACAGTACATAAAAGTAAAGCCTACAAAATCATTACCATTGTTGTATTTCAGTTTTATGCATTTATCACCATACGTGATAATTTTGGAACTTCTATAATTCTGGAAACACCCGTGTTTTTGTACGTGCACAGTGTGTTATAGTACTAGTGTCATACATAGTGTCTTGGGGCGTAAAATGTGCAAAACCTTTTCCATCACTATGCAGGGTGTTTAACAATGTTGTTTTATAACATCGATACGTCAAATTAATTATAAATGTTTATAATGGTCAACTTTAGACACTGGCAACGAGTTGAAAAGAGCCAACTTTACAAGCGGTCATGCAAAGAAATGTTTTAAACTGCTCAGGATCCTTCTTGGTAAAGTCATTGCTTACTTGAGGTAAATTCCCTTTGGCTTTATCAAACCATGGACTCATTCCACCATCGCCTACATTTTCTAGTTTGCAGTTGTTTCATAAGAATTATCAACGTAAATTATGCGTTTCAAATTCTTAATTCTTTTCTTTGTTAAAGTCGTACACTAAATCCCATTCTTATTATAATAAGGCAGATGCAAAACGAATGTGCACAACTTCTCTAAAATTTAGACATTCAAAACACAAGCAAGTACAGGTTATGTTATTCAAAGTATTGCCTTCAAATTTTAGTTGGCACTATTAAGAAGTATTAAAAGTTTCCAAAATATTGACAAAATTAGCAATAAATCAGAACGTGTTTGAAATTCGTCAATTGTTCAACTTGCTGTCGTCGATAAATTGGTCAATTTTGTTCTCTTTCACACGCAGTGATAAACTAAAGGTTACAAAACTGATTGATTTATCGGCAAACGTAAAACATCATTAAGGGAAATTCTTATATTACTGGGGAGCGGTCTCCCTTTACTATCTTTCCATCACATAATCACCACCACCAAAAGTGTATATTTGTCGTAAATCACATTAATGATGAAACTGTAGTGAGAGCTGGCAACATGGTAATGTGACAGCACTTGCCCTCTCGCCGCTCGCAAGATGTCCAATAGAGTTGTATGCTGTAGGCTGTATGAAAGATTGTTGTTGTAAGATAATAAATGCTATAAAATAAACTATTCTTATAATTAAGAAGCCTCCCCAAACAGAAACAAGCACTTTTAAAACTTTCTTGCTATTTTATATGCAAGGCTGGGTATTTCGTATGATATTTTTTACAAGGAACCAGCTTTGCCATTTTCTTCTTGACTTGTGCTTTGAGCATCTCATAAAGAATTCAATAAAATAAAAAACCATAAAATTAATAGATATGTTTTATTTATTAAGAAAATGCTTTAGTTCATGATGTTTGCAGTCTTCTTTATCCAAATAACAACGCTGCTTACTGAACGAAATGATACTGCTGTTTTGTTAGAACAGTTGAGTGCAGCATCATCATCTCCATCATCGCTATTATCCAATCTAACACCTTAAAAAGAGAAACAAAGGAAGGTAAATAAGCAAACAATAGTAATAGTCCAGGAGCATAACATGTAACTCCCGTGTGCAAATTGGTGTGTAGAACAACAGTTTCGGTTCGTAGGCGTAGAGACGTGCGACGTCATCAAAATAGCCGCTTGGCGTCTACATTTAATTAATCGGAATTTTCTGAGAACCTACTCAACAGATTTAAATGTTTAATATTTAATTTAGTATTAAATTAATATTAATAATAATAATAATAAGAATAATAATAGGCTGTACTGTTACCCTGCTATTTACAATTAAAGTAAGATACTGATGCAATGATAATAACAATAATAATAAAAATGAAAATCAGAGCCGATTGTCACTAAGTATCGCTTTGTAACAGGAGAAGCAGGACGTTATAGGAGCATCTTAAATAAACAACCATACACTCATCGTTTTCAGTTAAAGCAAACTCCATTTAGTACATCTCTTCTTTTGTACAAAGTACGGTAACAATTGTTTCGCCTAAAGACATCATGGAGTTTGCCTTTCACATTTTTACCAATTTTTCCACCTGCCTGTTCAATATTGAGTTCCACATGCCCGAGAACTGCCAGAGAGCCTTTGATGTCGAAACCAACACCTTCTAACCTAGTAATCATATTTGATATACCGCCAAAGTTAGATTGGATATATGCCAGCTTTCTTGATAGGCTACTAGAAAACAGCTTCAGCACTATCTTAATAAAAGCTGCATCATCTTTACTAAAACCATTCACAATGTCCATGATGACTGCTTTTTTTACATTGAATAATAATTTATCAACATTAGGAAGATTCTCACAACTTTCTTCCGCTAACCTATGCAATTCATGAGCAAGACACATCACATGTATCATTTTTGGATAGAACAAATTCATATCTTTAGCAGCATTTACCATGTGGTTCAGCATCAGTTATGAAAAGAAGAATGTTGTCTCTTTAATCTTATTTTCTCACAACAGCTTCGTAGCATTGTCAAAAAGAATTGCGATATTTAAATGATTAAGTCGTTCCAAGACTGTAGTTGTCAGTAGGAAAGTTTTGCCGGGGCGATCAGCGTGGAGTTTTCCAATAATTACATTGGCTACATATCTTCCTTCGATATCTGTCGATTCATCAGCAGCTACACTATCTCGTTTGAGGTGTTCATTGGGCTATTGTCACACTCTTTGTCGCGACGTTTCGAAAATTTACTTTGCTTTCGCTCTGAGAAGGGCGGTTTGGTTTATTATTTTGCATTTATAATTTGATTACTACTCTGGGTGCTTGAACCACTGAGCTGCTGGGGCGGTGTACTTATGTAGGTTTATAAGTTCTATAGCATTTCCATAGGTGGATGCACAGTAGGTTACTGTGCATGTTGCGCAGTAGGGGTTTGGGCATCCATATGGGTTTTATTTCTAAGCTAGTCTGGCTTACCGGTAATTCAGCTAGCGCTACGTAGGCGGCCTTTTTTAGTTTTGTACGAGTTCTGTGCTCCTCTTTGGTTACTATTTGTGCACCATCCCGGTGGTCTTCATCACATATGTGTTCCGCGATTCTCGATTTATCGTTTACTCCCTTCTTGATGTCCTCTCTTTGTTTGTTACAAGAATACAAACCAGATAAATAGTTTTTGCGTAGTGTTGATTCCGTGAGAATAGTTTTGTTAGTAGATTTTCCATGAAATTCTTGAAATGAGAATTATCTACTTTGTTTAGCGGAATGTTATCATTCACCATCTTTTTACATAATTCTTTTGAAAATTCCGACGTTTTATCTGTAAATATCGATACTGATGTGCTCTCGAATATTAAACGTTGCTTTTCTTGTTAGTTTTTTTACTGAACGGCGAAATTTTAGAAGCAGTTACAAAGATTTTCAATTTTGTGTTTCTAACAAAAATATTTTTTACGAAATATATCTAAAATATGACCTTTTCGGAAAAAGTACTTAAAATATACCCTTACATGCCAAATATGGCTTTATATGACCAATAAAAACAACTAAATATTGTATAAAAAAGCTTAATTCGCACTAAAAATGTGTTCGGCATGAAAATAGATGCAAACAAAAATATATAACATGTCTTAAACATAATAATAGTGGATTGTATTCTCACCTCATGGTCAAAATCGCATCCTGATTAAAATTGAAATGACGCAATGTAGCTTTATGTGATCTTAACAAGAAGCAAAAGGATAAATCGGTTGCGTTTTCTGTCAGAGAGTATCTGTATTTAATCATGGGGCGAGAATTACTCTCCCGTGATAGATAATAGCATCGATGTATTCAAGGACAATGGCGACAAAGGCGAAGTTCAGCGTGAGGAGGCTGCTCTCCCACTTAACCATAAAATGATAAATTGAAAATAATATGTAATAAAAAGCGATGTTACTTGATTAAAAGATAAATAGTAGTAATAACACTTAAAGTAATTTGAGTTACTAAGTGACTGACAAAAGACAAAGAAAAAAAACAAACGAACAGCTAAGGATATTTATTCTACAAGTGTAAAAACAACTGTTTTTCTGAATTTAACTATATTTAGTTTCTTGATCTGAGTAGGCAATAGATTAAACTGTTTAGCGATATTGCACGAAAAAGACCTCTGATAAATAGTAGTCCTATGAATTGGAGGTGTAAGAATACCCCTACTTCTGACATTAAGATTGTGTACGTCTGATCGGAATCTAATTTTATTATATAGATAATTTTGTAGTACAAACATCATGAGTGAAGCAGTCGAGCTTATGAGATGCGTAATTCCTACGTCTTATACCATATATCAGACACAAACAACAATTCTGAATTCGTTGTATTCTAGCTGAGTCTTTACTATTACTATCCAAACATGGCCCATAGACTGCATCACAAAAATTAGAATGTGATAAAAAACTAAAGCTTCTTCAAGAAGTACTTTGGTTTTTTTACTCAGTATGTGTCTGTTTGCAAAAATTAATTTTAGATTAGTGTATGCCTTTTGAATACACAAACTTACGTGTTTTTTTAAATCTAAGACCAGAATCCAGATGCAGACCAAGATTCCGCGAAACATCAGAAAGTTGAGTATCTTTTATTTTAATATTTATATGCTCAATAGCATTACTGGGTGATTTACGTCTTCCAAATAGCATTGCGTGAGATTTACTAAGATTAGTTATTAATGAATGTTTGTTTGCAAAATCAGTTAATTTATTTAAATCGGCGTTAATTAAATCCTTGGCTATGTTTATATCACGTGGATTGAACGAATAATACATTTGCGTATCATCAGCATAAAAAGGGTATGTACATGTGCTAATAATGCTACCTAAACTTAAAGTGTAAATTGTGTAGAGCAGTGGACCCAGAATAGATCCCCGAGGAACACCACTACTAACAGCACTGACTCAGGATTCGTGCCCATTCAGTTTCACACGCTGTAGACGATTGGGGAGATAGTTGTTGAGCAGCAGTATCGCATGATTTTCAAAACCTATATAATGCAAAACGGCCATTAATAACAAATGATTTAAGGTACTAAATGCTTTGGAAAAGTCTATAAGGACAGTTAATTTGCAATTATCTGTTGCTGATACAATGTCATCAACTATCCCTGCCAAAGCAGTACAGCAACTATGATTTTTTCGAAAGCCAGGTTGTGTGGCTGGAAGTAATAGAACTGATAATTTTTTCTATCTCAGCAGTTGTTTATTGTCATTAATTTTGCTATTATTATTATAAAAATTAATCAAATTCTGATCTGGATTAACAGAGATCTGTTCCACTGATTCAATAAAATATTGGTTAATTTTATCCACAGTCCCTAAATTTTGAGGAACTTTTGATTTACGGTTTTTATTATGAATATTTAAGTCTGCGAGGTTTTTCCAGAGTGCAGCTTTACCGCTATTAGATATATACTAATTTATAAGGAAAAACAAATGGTAACAATAACACTTTTAACTAAAACTATTATTATGTTTAATAATTACAACAAAAAAAGAAAAAGAAAGAAAAAATAATAATAATAATAAAGAAATGTATAGTTCTTAAGTTTGAACAAAAAAACAAAATAAAGTAATAATTAATGTTAACTTAACTAATCAATTTAATAATGCTCCCGCTTTTTGTAACGAGGTTATTTAATTTTTTCTCAAATCTTCGAGAAGACCATCGAGTTCGTTAATAGTGCTCAGGGCCTGCTGAAGGTTTTGGGGGCTCCAGGGCAACAAAATTTTGCGGGGTCCTTAAAATCAAAAAGAAGAAACACTTTTTTTTCAGACATAGTCTAATTTGTTTATTTTAAATATTTAGAAGAAAATTAAAAATTTTATTTGTTCTGAACATATCGATACAAAGAAGTAATTATTTTTCTCTAAGGCGTAGAGCCCCAGCAAGCGCGGGGCCCTGGGCAGTTGCCCCGCAAACCCGGCTCTTCATCCGGCCCTGATAGTGCTAATGAGTAATGACATGCCTTCTACCAACGATAATAGTGTGAACTGCACCATCCACAGATCAGCAGCGCAATTTAAAACATTAAGCCTTGTTTTCGTGAGGTCTTCTTTTATATTAATTTCAGAGCCTTTAAGTAGTTTTTTATGAGTCAAAACCATATTGCGGTATGTATAACTAATAAATTTAACTATGACAGCCCGTAGTTTCTGTTTATCAGGCAGTATTTGACCCACACGATGTACACGATCAATATGCTCAGAATTAAAAAATGTTATCTGCAACGTATTATTAAAAAGGTCGAGAACTTTTTTCTCTACATCTTCATTTTTGTCTTCTTTTATTCCAAATAGTCAGTCTTAAACTGTTAAGTCTGGTATACTGCTCTAAACTATCAATTTTTTTCAATAAATCCTAATTTTCTTTTTCGATAGCAGTTACTTTCTTTTCTAATTCATTATAATTATCTAACATTTCAACCAATTTTTCAAATTTGCTTTCTAGTTTTAAAGATACCATATTTTTGTAACAACCATATCAACATTCTTTTCATTTTGCACTATGTCCAATATGGATAAAATTTCGGCTATGAGTATGTTTTGATCTTAGATGATAGAGTGGGTGATTCTAAGGTAAGTTTCAACAGACTTAGATGTAAACAATTTTAAATAATGTCTGTGGAACTGAGAAACCCGAAAAACCGAATTTTTTTCTCTGGCGATTTCAACAGTTTTATTACCTAAACATTTATCTCAATACCTGATGAGGTTAAATACTGATTTTCATTGAATTCCACCGGATAAATCCAGAGAAAATGGAATTTTTGTTAATCAGAAGGGTCAAGTTTGGACTAACCTGGACACACACACACACACACACACATACTGTTTAACCAAAACAATCCTTAGCTCTTGTAGTGTCTTCCACTGCTACAATTGACTCGTTGCACCAAGTCGGCTAGGAGATATACGACATCAAAAATGCTCAAATTGTCACCACGACAGAAGTTAGAACTTTCTGTCTGCTACGTCCTGACTGCTTCCAGTTCCTTTTTATTTGGTCATAAATATATTCTAACCTTTTTCTCAGAGCTGCTGCTTGACGAAAATGCTGAGTTTTGCTGGAGTGTTACTATTGACTCAGCTTTTTGCACAAAACGAGACATTTCCTGAGATGCATCAAACGCTGTCCACATCAACCGTTGACGGTTTTTTTTTGGTGAATGCTTATAGATTTTCTTTCGGCTTCACAGGCATTATTTAAACTTGTCTACATCTGCATCTGGTAAAACTTACCTTAGAATCGCTCATTCTATCATTCAAGATCAAAAAATACTCATGACCAAAAGTTAACCCAAATTGGACATAGTGTTTTGGAAGTATTGTGTTAACACCTGCTGAGCACAATTTTTGATATCGCCGAGCTGATTTTGAGTGAACACCATCATGTAACTTATCAGTACACACAGGATTGAATTAGATAACAGTCTACCGTTGAAAATTCGTAAAGTTTAAATAAAGTTAAATAAAATAAAATATAAAAAATTTAGCAAAGACCTAATCGTTTTTCTGCAAATCTCAAAAAACGTACACCAAACTTATCAGTCAACGTAGGACAAATAATCAGTATAACGAATTGATCAAAACTTTAAAGGGGGGGAGATTGTATGTGATAAAGTATCTATTTATAATCACAAGAATAATAGAGTTGCGAGTGCATTCAAATATGCTATAATGCGAAAAAAGTTTAAGATGTCGCATTTGTTTATTCGTTCCGAACGTGTTAGATATAGAATATCTGGATTATATTAGTGTGAAAAGAACAAACGCAGATCTCAAGCACTAGAGAGAATAAAAAAAGTGCGACAAGAATTTATTTTCCGATTTCGGGACACTTTGGGATGGTTTCTTTTGGGAACGAGATTCTTATATCGGTACGTATGGTAATCCTAAATATTTACTAATACCCAGTAATAATGAATTGCGCGCTACAGGCGCTATCTTGGAAATGGAGACTGATATTTTTATTTATTTTTTATCTTTACCAAAAATATATATTTTAAGATTATCTTCATTATTTGTTTGAGTTTTTTTCGATACTTTAAACCGTTAATGGAATATGACTAAAAAACTGAAAGGGACATTGGCATTTTGCCAAATGGCTCCCGTGTTCCTAGATTATTATGTTATACACATATAAGTGTAAGAGTTAAGCAAGGTCGCAATATTGCCAACCATGTTCAATCAAAATACATATCTTCTAATTTAATTTCCACGGCTATGTACAGCAAAACAACTTCAGATACGAGGGCGGTTCAATAAGTACCCGTGTTAGAAATGAAGACACAATTTTTTTCAAAAATTTTTTCTTTATTTTTCGACATAGTCTCCTTTTAGAAATATACACTTCTCCCAACGTTCCTGCCATTTTTTTAACCCCTCCAAAAAATAGGATTTGTCGAACTTTCCAAAATACGCCTCTATCTCGGCGATGACTTCCTCGTTTGAGCTAAATTTTTTCCCGCGAGCCATTTCTTCATGTTAGGAAACAAGAAAAAGTCGCAGGGAGCCAGATCGGGTGAATACGGGGGGTGCGGCAGCAATTCATAACGCAATTCATGCAGTTTGGCGGCGACAACTCCGGATGAATGTGCTGGTGCGATATCGTGGTGAAACAGCACCTTCTTTTTCGCCAAATGCGGCCGTGTCTTCTTCAATTTTTTGTTGAAGCTGTCTAATAACTCACTGTAGTATTGTCCAGTTATCGTTCTTCCTTTTTCTAAAAAATCCATGAGGATGACGCCGTTCGCATCCCAAAAAATCGTCACCATGACCTTTCCGGCCGATGGAACCATCTTCGCCTTCTTTGGAGCAGATTCACCGGGAGAAATCCATTGTTTTGATTGTTGCTTAGTTTCTGGTGTGTAATGATGAATCCAGGTTTCACCAACGGTGACAACTCGACGCAAAAACTCCTTCGGATTTCGCTTAAATTGTTCCAAACACTGCTTCGAAGTTAACAGCCGCATCCGCTTGTTGTCCACCGTTAGCAATCGCGGCACCGATCGCGCCGACAATTTTTTCATCGCCAACTTATCATGTAAAATATTAATTGCCGTTCCGGTCGACACACCTACGGCCTCTGCTACTTCACGCACTTTCGTTCGTCGATCAGCGAGAATCATGTCGTGAACTTTTTGAATGATTTCCTCGGTAACCGCGTCTGCCGGGCGTCGTGGTCGCTCTTCATCAAAAACGGATGTTCGCCCACGTTTAAATTCGTTGAACCAATATCTAACTGTGGTCATAGATAGCGAAGTGTCCCCATAAACAGCATCCAACTTTGCTTTTATCTCGCATTTTTTCCCATCCAAAAACAGAAAGCGAATTACCGAACGATACTGCTCTTTTTCCATCTTAACTAAAATCACGAAACACGTCTTACTCAAATGGCTGTCAAATCCAAACTAACCTATCAATCAGTCTGCAATTTGTTATACCGTCGTTTAATAGATGGCAGCACACGATGATAACACCAACTTCTCCCAGGAACGCCTTCTGTCGTCAAACACGGGTACTTACTGAACCGCCCTCGTATAGTGTTGGTGACAACATTAAAATGTCGGCCTCTAATTGGCATTTTTTGAGAACCTACTTAAAGGATTTTAATGTCTAATAGCTCGTCTTAAAGGTATTAAAATATTCTAAAATAGTTATTTATACAAGATATCTCGTGACCAGATGGCCATAGCTTAAAATTATCAGGTCGTTTTAAGTCGAGAATGTCTAATAAACATAATATGTCCGTTCGCCTCTATTGCGTGATTTTTCTGCTTACAGTACACTCTTCATAATGTACGAAGGCTGACGTCAGGTGATTGCGTTTCAATTTTTGTTGATACCCTATAATAGCCTAAAATGACCACCTGAGTAACGTTTGATTTTTGGATGTAAATTAGACATTTTCCATTTAAAATGACCTAACACGTGTTTAAGCTGTGGCCATCTGGTCCCACGACACCATTTGTAAAAGAGTGCAAAGTGAAGCTTTTTGAACAAGTAGTAAAATTATGATACGAGCACCAGTACGTAGCGTAAACCCTATGAGTTCACGAAAGGCACTTTACAGTCGAGTTATAATTACAATATTTTTTGCACGACCGTATTTTAAAGAAAATAGTAAAAAGGCCAAGTGCGTATCATGAATTCATTGATACGGCTTTATAACATATCATCAATACTAACTTTACAGGCGGGCGTGCAAAAAAAAGGTTTTATACAAATACTGAGTAAATAAAGTAACACCTACCTACACTCATTTTTGGCGTCATTTTTACTTTTCTAGAAAAACCATTGGACTGGTCGATTTTTATTCTTCCTCGGAAACATTCTAAACCAAATATTCTTCTTCCAAATTCTGAACATTTTGAATTTCTCTATGAATAAATCATAAAGCTTAAGTTTCAGAAAATCTCGTTTGTCCAAAACCAATAGCGGCTTGTCAAATATTTCTATCTCTCCCGTTTTACTTACTTTTACCATAAAATAAGTCGTCAAATAATCCAAACAACCTATCAAATCATTTATCGAAAAAAGTAAAAATAACACTATACATAAATTTATGCGTTACCTTTTTTACACGCTGTATAACTAAATAATATAAATTTCTTTTGTTTATGTACCTAATTTGACAAATGTCAAAGTTAACCTTATAATTTACAGTAAATTACTATTATTCCTCATTTTCGGTACACGGTTACGAAAGTTTTCTTCAATGCACGTGCTCGTCACTTTTTAGGCGGTGGGTCTTTTTTACGGTCTTCGGCTTACGCCTCGTTCTTCAAATTTCGGCTTCACGCCAGAAATGTGACGTGACAGCACACATGTATTGAAAATAACTGCTGTTTATTCCGAAGAATTAAGCCGTAATCGTGCGAAAATCCTAACCTTAAACTTAAATAAGATTAAGGCCGATTGCGCCAATGATTTGATTGCCAGTTAAAATTAATTACAGATCAAAAACCACACTTCATTTGTGGGCTTTCGATAATCATAATCAATTTTGATAGAAATTATATATACACACACAAAAAGGATTGCTTCATATAAAGCTATCCGTTTCAATTCAAACTTTAGATAAGTTCGTATACAGGGTGTTTTGGATCTTGGGGTATTAATTTTAACATGTAATACTACACATTAAACAGTGTCGTTTGGCAAAAAATTACCCTAGCAAAGTTTTAATATAATGAAGATATTGACGTTTGAAAATGTAAGAAGGGCTAGATCCGGCTCTGTGATAAAAGTTTCACTTTCTGAAGAGAAAGTGAAAGTTATTTAAAAGGGACAGTTTGTAGTGGAAGGTTTTTACCTGCATCCGAGGGAGATTGGGACTACATGACCATTTTCTTGTTTGTAAAAATATAACTTATGAATGGGAAGATAAATTAAGGCGTAGACTTTGTTTGTGATTCTTAAATTTACTTGTAAAAGTAAATTAATGTACAATGGCATATTGATTAGTTTCTTTAAACGAGTAACTAAAATTTCGAAAACTTGTTGTAAATCATATATTGCTTTGATAAATAATTAATGTACATATTTATTTTAAGATAAGTAACTAGGATTACTACAATTGGAATTTTACTCAAAGTTTTTAAATTTTAAATAAAATTGTTTTGTATCGCAGAAATTTGTGGTAGTAACGGTAAGTATAGTATTGAGGACCACAATACAAAGGGTCACAAAATCTATTATACTATTATACCCAGCTAACAACTTCCTTTCATGTTTCTCAAAATTCTAAACAGATGTTCTTAGTATGCACCTAAATAACCTTGACTATAATTGCTTGCTTTCAGTCTGTCCGATTTGAACCCAGTTGACTATTATGTTTAAATAAACATTGAAAATTGGGGTTTCTCAGTTACACAACACGGCTGCAGGGTCGTACTTAGGGACAACATTTAATGAAAAAAAGTGATTTATTAAATTTTGTAAATTACTAGTATTTTTACGTTAATATCGGTCTATTACAATACAAATAAGCATCTGTTTAAATAAATACCCCAAGTTTGAAAACACCCTGTATAAGCAAACAGATAAGTGTTGTTAATAATAAGGTCGGTGCAAATGGCCATTGGTGTGCCAAAAGAAAAGCTTTTTAACGGAACTGCAGAATAATTCGACTTAATTGTACCAAAAACTGTAGTTAGTCAAATGATTATATACAACAATCAGCGAGATCGGAAGGTTTTAAATTATATAAAATTACCTAAAGTGTGTGACGTCTGACGTACCAAATTTTGAACAAACTACACGAAGTTTTCTTTTTTTTACAGAAAAAAAATGTTTACAGAATTACCAATTTGAATCCTATTCCTAACAACAGCACCTCCTTGAAGTGCCTGGCAGGTATCGTTCAAGGAGCGAGCACGAGCGCACAAGGATTGATTACGCATACTTCTACAAATAAAAAATTTATTCAAGTTGCATTTACAATTTACACCATGGATACTTACTCATCCACCTTTTTACAGTTGACAATATCAATTAGTGTTAATTGAACATATCGTAGTTTTAGAGATGGAGAGTGAGCCCATCCAGCTAGAGTTACTTCAGTATTAGGTGGAAACTAGAAACAATATTTGAACATACAGCAGTATATTTAGATCCCGAGTGTGGAGTTTGTAAGCCGAGGCTCATAACCACCGAGGGCTTTAACATATTTTACGCCAGGGTCAATATTTTATACACGACTATTGCAATAGATAATCAATTAATAATAATTACTTTTGTAAAAATTTCTAGAATTTCCCTTTCAATCTTTTTAAATATAATTTTAAAACTTTACGTAATAATTAACTATAGTAACGACCGTAAGCAACTAAAATAATAAATATTTACATAGCAGAGGGCTTTTACTTTATTTTAGCGACCATTGCTAGTACTTTAACGCCCGCGAGCTCAAACGGTGTGGTTTACGTCCTAGAAACGAATACACAGTGGCCGCAGGGGACACAGCAAAACTAATTCAGATACAAGGACTCCTTACTTAAGTCCAATCGGGACATTGAAATTGCCTACTTCAAGTAGCTTCTACGCCGACAGTGTTACAGTCTCAATTCTACATACCGGGTGGCCCAAAAGTCTGGAAAGTTACCAAATATGTTTTCTTTTATTTTCAAAGATCTATTTAAACATGACACGTAAAAACCACCCACTGGAAGTGAAGTGAGAGGTAGTTTTGAAAATTTAAATGGGAACCCTCAATTTTTATATATTTTTTGATTCTCTATCGAAAATTGTCTATGGACATGAAAAATCACCCCTACCTCCGCCACCCTTCCACGGGGGTTGGGAGAAATAAAAAATGTTTTTTCATGTTTGAATAAGGATCCGATTCAGAAAAAAAAACTGATCAAAAAGTTGCCATTCAAGGTCATCGGTGGGCGTTTACAAAAATCAAAGAATTTTTTAAGTTATTCTACTTGTTAATAGCTATACGCTGTATAATTATACAGGGCGTTGGAAAAGTATGGAATAAATTTAAAATTTGTGAATGTGCGCATTTTATTTTTTTCTTGGACACAGTTTTATATCAGAAATTGTATAAATAGCGTTGCTCAAGTTCCAGGTATGACGTGATAGGTTAATTTTTTAAATAGCTACGATATAGTTTTGTTGTGAATTTTTGTAAATTAGCACTTTCTTATCACAGTAATATAGCATACTTATTTCTTTATGCATTGCCAAGAAGATTAAAAAGATTCAGACATTCAGACTTTGTGCACTATACCTTTTCAACATCAATTGAGACTAGACAGTTTCAAATTGGGAACAATCAGTTTAAAGTTGGGAATATCAATTTTAAATTGAGACTAATCAACTTCAATTTCTTATTGAGACTAATACATGCAAATTTGAATGTTTCTGATATCAATTTGAAATGAAATCTCAGTTTGATATTGTTTGATCTCAATTTGAAATTGTTTAACCTCAGTTTGAAGTTGATTGGTCTCATTTTGAAGTTGAAATGGTATAGTTTATCTAACAAAATATTTCATTGTTGCAAATTTGAATTAGTTCTTAAACGAAAAGGTTGGCATTGATGATGTGGTATATTTACGTATATGTATAATCAAATACGTTGGTCGGTTCTACGAATACATTTCTTAAAAATGACAATTTTATTTACAACCACCTTTATTGTTTCTTAATCTGAAGAGATTCTAAATAACTACAATATTCAACAATGTCACTTTTGTTTCCAAACTTTCCATTTAATACAATAGGTGTATGAATGAATTTAAATTGTTATTGCAACAGGTCATGCTGGGTATTTACAGGAAGGGATAGTTAGGAAAACCCCAAATGCAAAGATCTTTTATACAAAATTTAAGAATTCATTCAGTATTATGCATTCGAAACTTGTGTTCAAAAGTTCCTGTTTCTAAGTTATTTTAAAAAATGCCTAGACGAATGGGCCAAAGTGACAGTTCAATGAAAATTTGGGGTCGTATAGCAGCTCTTGCTGAAGCTGGTTGGTTGATTAGACGAATTGCACAAACTGCTGATCAGTATCTGTTACTGTTATACGAGAGTGGTCTGAAAAGTTTCCGACCTCAACGTGAAGATGGCAGCACTCGTAAATAAAAGCTACTGAATTTCGTTGTTCATCTGTTGACAGTTACTCACCAAAGTTTCAGCCATTTTGGACGCGCAGTTGTTATGTAACAGTCGTTTGAGTGAGTTGATGTGAGTTTTTTTGTGAAAATGGACAAAATCGAGTATCGAGCTGTCATTAAATATTTGTTTTTGAAAGGCAATACGCCTTCGCAATAAAAGATGAGTTGGATTCTGTGTATGGGGATTCTGCACCACCATTTACCACAGTGAAATTTTGGGCTGCTGAA
>VTPC01090734.1:40731-60224 GCA_011009095.1 Ignelater luminosus
TTTTTTTAAACTTTAAATTGAAAAAAAAAGTGGAAATAGAAGCAGAAAAAATCTGAAAAAAAAGCCAGCGTTAATTTAAAGCGAAAGCAACCCAAATAAGCAAAAATAATATTTTAGGAAACGACCCCATTCATGATACGCACTTGTTATCTTGGTAAACTTCATTTTTTAATGTACTGTTAATGCTTTTGTTACTAATATTTCTTTAAAATACGGTGTTGCAAAAACTTAGGGGTTCATTTGAACTCGTTCCATAAACTTCCTACTCGCTGAGCAAGCTTCACTTTACACTCTTATTATACAGGGTGTCTTTTTAAAAACTTTCAATGGGTCGTATTTTTTTGTAAAACTAGTTTCGTAAAATGCTCAAATTCGTTTTGGTAGTATGGAGGGGGAACCAAAACGACCTTATAAAGATGGTGCCGCCCTCAACCCCCGCATGTGATACATCGTTTAAAAGCTCTTAAAAATGCTTTTCATTGATACCATACAAAGATAATCAGCAAGATGTAAATGGAAACATGAATCTGCATAAGACTGAATTCATTTTCAACAGGACGGGGCACCACCTTACTATGTAGTGCCTGTTCGACAGTTTCTACACGACAGATTCTTCTACCAATGGATTGACATAAGAAGTCCCATAGAATGGCCAGCAAGACCGTCAGATTTGATGTCTCTGGATTTCTTTCTCTGGGGGCATTTAAAGTCAGTGGTTTACCTTACCGGAATCACTTGAGGATCTGCGTAACCGTATCATTCGAGAATGTCGTTCAATTCCGAGAACGGAGTTTCAAAATCGGTTATACTATTGTTTAGAAAAGAACGGTGAACATTTTGAAAAATGTATTAAATAAAATGTATGGTATCAATAAAAAGCAATTTCTAAGAGCTTTCCAACTATGGGCCATGTGGGGGGTTGCTATTTAAAATTTTGAAGTTGCGGTGGCTGAGGAACGGGGGTTGAGGATGGAGCCATATTTGTAAGGTCATTGTGGTTTCCTTTCCATACTACCGAAATGATTTTGAGCATTTTACAATACATTTTTCTTAAAAAAAATACAGCCAATTAAAAGTTTTCAAATAAACACCTTATATAAACAACTATTATAATACAATAGAATTCTCAGTTGATAAAGAAAGACGGTCATGACAAATTTCACAAATATCGGATCACTTTGACTAAATAGTCATATTTTCATATTCTGAACAACTTTCTTCAATAACATCTTGCAGTAATATTGACTGAAATGGCACTTCGCTTAAACATAAAATGGTTTTTTCTCAATTGCTATGACCTTCTTGGATTTTAAAAACTAATTGAAATTGTTTTCAGACCAAGAAAAGCGATATCCTAAAACATCAAAGCGAGATTCAAAAATTTTTGATCAATTATACCTATAGTGAAGTCAATCCGGAAACACACTGTATTATTATAATAAAATTAAATTATACTTACATATATAAAAAAGGAAAAAGTCTTGTTAATACATAATTAGTATTTTAATGTATTATTATATTTATTTTTACAATAAAGTATTATAACTGTTATTATGGCCTTTTTTTACAATTGTGTCTAAAGATAACAAGCGTTACTCTTAATTATTTTTAAAAAACTATGTTTAATGGTGCAATAAAAAGAACTAACGTAGAAAAATGGTTTGTGTTTATTGGAAAATTAATTAATTAATATCAGCTTATAATCCGTTGTAGTCGCTTGCTATATGTAAATATGAAGTTAATTTTGATGCAAATCATATTAGCAGTTACAAGTAGCGGTATGTAAGCAGTATAAAATTTATATTTATATACAGTGTGTCTACTTAAGTTGGAACCATATGACAAACTTTTTTATTATAAGTTTTTACGACAAAAAGTTATTTTTCACAAAAAGTTCTGCATGTTTTTTTATTTTTACAAATTGTTTTCAAATTGATTCCTAATAGTTTGTAAAAATTAAAAAAAAATGCTTCCGGGTAGATTGATGTAATTGCATATTAGAACATAGTTTTTAATTTTGATATACTTTCTTTAATAAAATTTTTTGATATTTTTAAAAATAAAAGTACTTTACTGTTGGGCAAAATTCATTTACACACCTTGTATATGACCCAAATATTTTCATATCTGATGTGGCATTTTAGGTTTTAGACCATGCAGATCTTTTTCTAAAGAATAACTTTTTGTCGTATAACCAATAATAAAAAAGTTTGCCATATGGTTTCAACGTAAGTAGACAGACTGTATATTTAATAATTTATGTAGGATAGATCAATAATATGCCTATTTTAGATTTCCTTTTCAGGCCCAAAGCAAGTCCTTTTAGCACTCGGGCCCTAATAATTATTTATATAGCATAAGGTTCTTTTAAACGAGAAATTTTACACTCGAGTTATACAGGGTGTTATGTAAGTAAGCGGCCATAGCTTAACGGATGATACCACTGGATACATGAAATAATTTAATTATTATTAATGAATTAAGTCTTTATTTTAATTAATAAAAAAGTTAATTTCAAGCTTTCGTACTTTTATTAGTACTTCTTCAGGGATTTTATACACTAATAATAATCTATGTTTTTCCCTATTACTTAATCTAAATCTTTTTTAAATTTTAAAGTAATTGGTCATCTTTAAACCTTAATAACTCTAATAAAGAAAGGCTTTTTTAAAGAATTATTGCAGATTTGAGTATTTCTAGGCCGGCTTAGTTAAGTATTAAGCTATGACCGCCTACTTAAATATGTCTTGTATATACAATATTTTTTGCGCGACCGTATTTAAAAGAAAATACTACAAAGTTTTTGACGCTAGATTAGAAAATGAAGTTGGTAAAAACGAAAGTGCGTGTAACGAATTCAATATGCCACCGATACCGCATTATATATTTATTAAAAGTGTTTATAATTGTCAACTTCTCAGTTGACAGCAAATTGTAAAGTGTCAGGTTTAGAGTCGGTCGTGCAAAGAATTCCTTTTGGCCTGCTTTCGTAGTTGCTGCTTTGGCTACACAGATTTATTCGATCAGTGATAAATTAATTTCAATTCTTCTTTTCGATAACAATTTGGATCTCCTTTTTTAAATAAAAATTCGACCGTACATAGAGTTTTGTATGCATCTTAGGTTTAACCGTCGTTTTTGACTCATGTCGTGTTGTAGAGATCGGTGCTTTGCACCTCGTATTATAATTTTCATACCATGGGAATCATAAATAACTTTTGTCGTAGATTTTTAGTGAAATCCTGCATTTCGTGAAATAACGAGCTATTTTATGTAATGTGGACAGACAGTGCAAAAGTCTATATTTCAAAAAAGCCATTAAATGAACAATAGAAACATCGTGAATTGTCAATGGCAGTTGTAAATTTTGAACTCCCTTTTCAGCAAATTCTGAGTTACAAAATTAATATGCAAAAAACTACGTGTACACAATACGTATGAAAATATTTTTTTCACTTCTTTGATTGATACAAATGACTGCCGTCGTGCTTTAAACTTCAAATTTAAAGTTTGATGATCATTAAAAAAGTATTGCTTTTATTACATATTGTACAAATTTGTAATACATACCTGCGGCAATATCGAAGAATTAGTACCTAAATTTGATACTTCAGTTATTTTCGAATATCTTATGTATTTATCACGGCGTGACTTATGTAAATGATTAAGGAAAAGAATAATATTCACACGAATCAAGGATGTGACGGTGAGTCAAAAATAAGCCGTGCAGAGCCGTGAAACACATGCTACACATCGTGTCACGAAAGAGGTTGAGTCACGAGTTTATCATGGATCACGAATCACGACGCACACTGGTCGGAAATGATAAAAAACCGGTCAAAACTAAATATTTTGTATATAAGGTGTTATTGGCATCTCTGCTATCCAAAGTGATGTAGAAAATGGAAATTATTTTATTTATTTGTTTGTTTTATCGACGAAATTTAAAAAAATTCGTATCTGGATTCTAACATTCCGTCTGTCGGTTGGTCTGTTGCCAGGTTACCGTAACTTTACAGGACATGTTATATATGAAATCAACTTAGAATGTTCTCCTGATTGCAGATACATAATCGGTATTTCGATATCTTGAATAGTTTTCAAGATAATCGAGATTGAAGATGGCGATTTTTTGGCATAGTCTGTCTGTTGGTCTGTTGTCATGTTGCCGTAGCTTTACAGGACATGTTATATACGAAATCAACTTTGAATTTTCTCCTGATTACAGATACATAATCGTTATATCGATATCTCGAATACTTTTCGAGATAATTGAGATCGAAGATCTTTCCTTATTTATTCGTCTTCCTGTTATTTGTTGATTATTTTTAAGACGAATATTATGTCGTTTTCCTGAACTATAACACTGCACAAAGTATCAAATATAATATTCATACTGACACCACTTTTAATTGTTCTTTAATAAAAAAGTGACTGAGTTTCAAATTTGTTAAAAAGAATCGTATTCGCTCAAACATGGCAATCTGATTTTCGAGTAAATTTGTAACTTAGTCGATTTCAACGAACTCCAAAGGAGTCCTTACTGAATTTGCGAAGTCTGTTTGTTTGTCTGTCCGTCCGCATTTTTTTAAATTTTGAAATTTTGACTTCAGATTTGGGTTCTACATCAAAAACTAAAAACAATGTGCTGTCTTCGTTTTTTTTGCCGCCGAAATTTGAAAAATTTTCAAACACTTTCTTTTACTTTAGAATCGTATTTTACATCAAAAAATAAGAAAAACGTATACTTTTATCTTTTTGATATCACCTCGGGAACATGATCAAAATAGTTGCCAAAATTTAAAAAAAGTAGCAAAACTGAATTCGTTGTGGTTATGCTTTGCATTCCCAGATGTTTTATTCTAAAATTAGCTCACCGATACCAACGTATCTGGCTTCAATTTTGACTAATAAAGTTTTGGCCGCTTTTTACTGGTTTCCGACCACAGTGCGACGGGTCACGAAAATAATTGAGTCACGTAGTTTACCGTCAATCACGAACTATTTTTAACTTAGATCATGTATACTCCGTAGATAAAGCCTTCAGTCACAAGTTTGTGCCAAGATTCACATCAACTTGTCATTATAAGACATGCGCAGTGTGTTTTCCGCGATTTTGCGTTGTTGAAAAAGCAGTGTCGTCCGTAAGCATCAGCGTATAGATATCCATACGCTGTAAGCATACGCGGCGTTGTGATTTGCAGTTTTATTTTTACTATTTTATTTGTATTCTAAATTTATTTTGCTTTGTTCCTGGGTCATACAATAATCTACAGATACAAGGATAAATAAAAATAACATTATTGCTGCCTTTTGACATATTTATGTTACGAGATTTACTTATTGCGCATGCACCACAATGACTGAATGTTGGCAAAAACCAAATACATTAGCTAAATGTAGAAGGCGTTATCTACGGAGTATACATGATCTAAGATTTTTAATAACAGATAGGGTCTCAGCAAACTAAAATACCTGATGTAAAATGATGGTCAGAATAATTCATACATTCCAAAGCGCTAATATTTGTTAGGCAACCAGGCGTATTTAGCGTGCTGGTTGGGTTGCCTATATTTATCAGGGCCGAAACAAGTGATATTTTGTTGGTACCTTACTTTGAGTAAATTAATCTCTAAAAAATTAGTGTAAATAATAAACGGGATATATTTAAAACAACTTCGTGAATGACATTTTGAAGTGAAAAGTTTTATAATTGAAAAGTAGCACGAGACAAATAAATATTAAAAAGCATTTTGATAGGAATACAAACAATTATTTATAGAGCACATCTACGACTAATTACGGAAAATGCTAGCTGCTTGAGATACTATACTGAATAACAAATAAATAAACAAATAAAAAACTAAACAATAATGATAATAAAAGCATGATGAAACCAAGAGGGATAGTAAAAGATTCTACTGATTGGACTGACTAGCCCGGTGGTATAAAAAGTATTGCTTCACGAATCTAAGGGTACCGGTTCAAGTCGCGTTTTCGATTCTTTACAATTTTTTGTTTTTTTAAAATTTTACTCTTAGATTTTAAATTACTTTAATTTTGCCTGCATTAAAAAATTTATATCAGTAGGAAAGATGTTAAAATTAACATATTTATATTCTTTAAGGCAAAGTCATTTTATTTTATACTGTTATATTATTTATAATTATTATTCTTATAACTTTATTTGTTTATTAATTCAAAGATTTAGAAAAGTAACACATACTTCATATTTCATATATTACAAAATGTAAAATATTAAATATATTTTCCATTTACAAATGTTCAGCCAATTATTCATTAGAAGATTCAATTAATGTAATTAAAATAAATCTGTATTACAATTTTATTAATAATCTGGCAAGCTTTAAATTAATTCTAGTGTAAGTAATTTCACTGTTTTTTTTTCATTGAATGTCCAATTAAACATTGTAGCTTCTCTTGTAGTGTTCTAAAGAAGGAAATAACAATTTCCGAAATATAGAGGTACAACAAATGAATCTCTTTTTAATTAACCGAATCACTCAGACCGAATTCTCCAATTAAAAAATACGCTTTCCTAAATAACTATTAAACCAGAAATTCATATATTAAAACAGTCCTGACTTTAAATTACGACGACTAAACACGGTATAGTAATTTAGCAACCCGAAGTTTCACAAAGTAAGTGTGAATACAATAAATAATTCTGACTTTGCTCAACTCTTATCCGTATTACGTACTATTATATTTACGAACTCTAATTAAATCTACTTGAATCGCCTATTAACTACATGTTTATGACATCGGCAGATAATAAATGTATAACAGTTTTCTTTACATAGAATGAAATTACACAAAATATCTCGTTGTTTCGCAAAGCAACAGATTTACCAAAAACTTACGACGTCGTGGCTATATTCGCGTATATAACCCAGCGTTATTTAACTAATAAGTGTCTTACAGTAACAACTTGCTATAAAATAAAGCAAACAAATAGTGATCGCATAGTGAATGGATTAAATGCAACCCTGGGGCAATTTCCCTTTATGGTTAGTTTATCGGTAGTAGATTCAGAAACGGTTAATCACTTATGTGGAGGATCTATAATTACAAGATATTGGAGTCTTACAGCTGCCCATTGTATAGATACCGTAACTGTAAGTATAATAGTCTAGATTGAATAAAAATAAAAAATAATGATTTTGGACAAATTTGGTTATCATCTTCCGTATTATTATAATTGTTGTGCAAATGAATACAAAATGCCAATATTAACTTACTCTAACAATAAGTTCAATTCACAATGTACGTAAGACTTAAGAACTACGTCAACTGTCATTCTATGGCATCCACAGTATACGTGTATATAGGCCCCTCTTATTCTATCCTGTATGTATATTAACATAAAGAAGCATCAGTGAGATCCATCTCCACCCACAGATAAGACAAAATTAACTAGAACCTACCTAATGTAAACTATAGACATGGCAAAAGTGTAGAAATATTGAAAATCTTGAATAAAGTTAATGTTTAAGCCACAACACAAAATTTATCTAATTAAAATTAAAAATAATAGGATTTTTCTCTGTAGTATATCCCATGCGTGAGTTTATAGTATTTAGATCTAGACATTTTTCAGACCATGGTAACACGCTGGTATTATTTTTTTTGTTTATTTTAAAAAAATATTTCTAGAATTGTGTAAGTCATTTCTAGGTAGGGATGCTTGGCAATTCTTTTATTCTACAATCTCGAAGTATATATATTATAAACTTTCAAAACTATACATTGGTGAAATATTAAACGTATGTCAAGGAACACCTTGTATAGTTTAAACAATATGGAACTGTTTGAATATAAAGCAATATATCTTACAAAAACTCTGCTGAAGATGCAGTAATAAACTAATATAGCTTAACTAAATATACAAGGTGTTTTTAAAATGGCTTCACTAACTTAAACAATAGATTCTAAAGCGTTAAGTCATACATAAAGAAATATTATTTTGCGACACTACCTCTTACTTAAGAAATTAAAACAATGCCAATTTTAAGGCAAAAATTGTTTGGGAACTATTGAAATTTGATATTTCGGTTTTAAAGTTGGAATAACAGTTATAGAATAAACAACGTGTCCTAGAAGAAAAATGAATGGTAATTTTTGCGGAAGACCTTGCCTGAAAGAGTTGGCGAACTATACTTGGTTATACTGCAAGTCTTGTTAAGTCTGATTCGATATGCCAGTAATAAAACATTAAACAAGCTAAATTGAGAAATATCTGGGAATGCAAAGCATAACCACAACGAGTTTCGTTTTGTTACTATTTTCAAATTTCGGCGGCCATTTTGACGATGTTCCCTAGGTGAAATCAAAAAACTAAAAATATACATAATATTGTATATTAAAATTTTGATTTCTTTTTTGATGTTAGGTTCTAGATCTCCAGTGACCAGTTTAGAACGGATTGTTCAAAACCTCTGCCGATATTCCTCCACTTCCGTCACATGAAATATAAAATTACAGAGGTTCCAGAGAATTTTTGCCTTGAAATTAGGGTTCTAAATTTCTTAATTACAGAGTAGTTCCATAATCTACTATACAGGGCTTTCATATGAAAACTTCCAACCTTGAATAACTCTTTAATTAGTAAAATTATCAAAAATCGCTGAAACACGTCGATTTTGTTTTAGAGGGGGACATTTAATAATCTATTCTAATCAGTTGGGAAACTTTCATCCTCCCTTCAACCACTCCCACCTTAAGATTTTTAATGGCACTACCTCATGTGTGATATTTCATTTTAAAGGGTATAAAATTCTCAATCTTTTACATCAAAGAAAATTAAAATCGGCCGAGCCGTTCGTAAACTAGCGTTATAGCGACTTCCGGTTTTCGCTGAAACACTTCTTTTTTTAATGTCTTTCGAACCAGAGTAAATTTAAGTAGGTTGCTATTTGAAAATTTTGATATAGCCCCTCGCCTGTCCCCCTCTTACACATAATAAAAATTTTGTTACTTTTAAAATGTAGTATTTTTAGTCTTAAAAGGTCCCTTAAATTGTTAGAAATATACCGGATGCTGCATTAACGGACGCAACATAGGAAATCCCATGCTAATTTTGAAATGTATAAATATTGGATCCTAATTATTTTAGCACTAAACTTTATTTAGGTTTTTTGAAGGGCATTGCAAGATGATATACCCTAAGCAATTTGAGCATTTTATGACAACTCAGTTAGAAGGTATTTGAAGAAAGATGTGTGCATAATGCATGTTATGTGCATAGTTCAGCAGAAACATCAAATAGGACTGTACATTTTTACACTCAACTATTTCTATTAATTATCTATGACAGTTTGACAATCAATTTAAACTTTAACTATGAATTGTGCAACAACAAAGAAAATCGCCATAATAAAGTGGTATTATGCAGGGAACAGCATGCAGAAAGTAATTCTGGTTTTGTTGGCATTTAAATAATTGTGAATTATAAGTTAATAGCAATAAAGTTATTGATATTTGACGTTGCTGCTGTATATATATATATTTTCTAATTGAGTTATCATAAAATGCTGAAATTGCTCAGTGTATATCGTCTTGCAGTCCCCTTCAAAAAACCTGAATAAAGTTTTGTGCTAAAATAATTAGGGAAGCCAATTTCTAAACATTTCAAAATTAGCAGGGGATTTCCTACGTTGCGTCCGCCGATGCAGCACCCGGTATATCCCTGTATAAAATTTGTTTATTATTTTATTTACATATATTCCTGTGTGTGTTTTTAAGTTGCTTTTTTACCAACACTGTGAATTATTTTGTATTTATTTTCTTATGTTTATCTTTGTTTCTCTTTGCTTATAACATGATGCTTTCTGGATATACAGTGTGTCCGAAAAGTATGGAATGTCCTATATATCTTAGTAAATATGCATTTTATAGAAAAATGTTTTCTATAAAAGTTGTTCAGTGTTTAGTTTTACATTACAGGGCAATACCAAATAACTATTTTTTAAAAAAACAAAAGCGCAACGAATAATGCTTCAATTTTTTTTAATGGGAAGGTATCCCTTTATTGTACTCATTTGATAGAGAATGTTTTTCTCTTTTCAATGATGTAAAACTTTGATACACTTGTATAAGTAAACTTGGATTAAAACGCAAAAGATTGTTTGAAAGTTTATTTCAATATTCATCTGTTACGAATTGAAAATTTTGTATAACTACACTCTACAGTTCATAGAAGGTGTTCAAAGTGTGCGCCATTCACAGCTTGGCAATGATAAAGTCGTCTTTCAAATTCGTTTACTGCATTTTGAATCGTTTCTGGTGTGATAGCTCTAATCTTTGTTCGAATACGGTCTTTTAGAGTTTCAATATCTTCAGGCGTATCGACATAGATCTTATTTTTAAGATGGCCCCACAGAAAAAAATCAAGTAGACTTGAATCCGGCGAGCGAGCTGGCCATTCTACTGCACCTCTTCTGCCTATCCATCGATAAGGGAAAGTATTATCAAGAAACTGTCGGACATTAATTCCGAAATAAAAAGGAGCCCCATCTTGTTGCAACCATATTCTGTTATGGGGTACATCTGGATCTAGTTTATTAGGAGATAGAACAGCTAAAGCAGAAACTAAGTCGAATCTTAAAAAATCTAGATAAGCATCCGCTGTTAAATTAGGTTCTATAAAAAAAGGTCCCAAAATTTGGGTTCCAATAATTCCTGCCCAGACATTGACTTTCTGCTGATATTGGGTGTGCCTTTCTACATACCAGCCAGGATTTAGCGAAGACCAGTAGCGCGTGTTTTGTTTGTTAATGGTACCATTCAAACAAAACGTTGCCTCATCAGTGATGAGGATATTTTTATGAAAATTTGCTTTTTCCTGAAGCCTATGTGTTATTTCTTCGCAAAATTGCAATCTTCGATCTAAATCATCTTTTAATAATTCTTGAACTATACAAAGTTTATACAGATGCCACTTCTCCTTTCTTAAAACTTCGTGTGCAGTGGATTTCTTCAAAGTATGTTCACGAGCAATTTGTCGAACAGAAACATGTGGATTTTCTACGACAGCCAAAAAAAATTGAAGCATTATTCGTTGCGCTTTTGTTTTTTAAAACATAGTTATTTGGTATGGCCCTGTAATGTAAAACTAAACACTGAACAACTTTTATAGGAAACATTTTTCCATAAAATGCATATTTACTGAAATATATAGGATATTCCATACTTTTCGGATACACTGTATATCACTTCTCAGAATAATTCTGTAAGTTGAATAACAAAAACATCTATTTCAAGGAAATATTGATAAAATTCGATTACATAAAGCTACTTGGTAATAATCATATTGTCAAAAACTCCACACAACATGACATTGATTGTTACAAAATACATTCCCAATTTACTAAAACTGCAGGAGCGAACGACATAACGTTGATAAAAGTGAAACAACCTTTTGATGGTGCTTACGAGAAAATTATTATTCGTCCCCCAACGAATTTCAAGGTACTATCATCTCATTTAAATTAGTCATTTTTCTGAAATTTTTCTTTCATGTGTATAGTATGTAACGGATTCTATAGTAACCGTAGTGGGTTGGGGAGACCTGAGTTTTCGAGGAGCCCAATCTGAAGTGCTGAAGTATGTTGAATTACGGCTAGTAGACGATGATAGCTGCCGAAGGATGTTTGACTAGTATTAATTACTTATTTAACTTATTATTAATTTATAATCTATAAATATTGATTGTAGTTTCGACTCGAATTCTTCAATTACGCCAGATGCAGTGGTGTGCGCTGGTACACGAGCAAAGAGCGCATGCCAGGGAGATTCCGGCGGTCCTTTAATACAAAGATTGAAACATCTATATCAGATTGGTAATACAAAACATCTTAATCTTAGTTATAAAATGTCATCAATATGTTCCTTAGGAATAGTGTCTTGGGGGACAGCATGTGGAGAATTCCCAGGGGTCTATGCCAGAGTAACCACATATCTCGGTTGGATCAAAAAAATTATGAAGCAGCATAACTCAAATTGCCCAAGTAAATGTATTACAAGTCACAGAAATACATAAATACGAAAAGCAGTAGCTTTTTTATTTTATTATAAATGAGATTTTAGTGCATGACAGTATCAATTTGCGCAAAACGAAACAAACATGTAGTAGCTGGTTTGTTTCCAAAAAATAAACAAATAGATATAATCGTCCTAAAGAGTTGATTTCTTAGAGAATTTCCCTCACATTCTTGATTACTAAAATTAAGCAAAGAACGTGCTCGTAGCATTTATTAGCAACTAATGATAAACTGATGAAGTGGAAATCGCCTAAGAGAAAATGTCCGCGAAAATTTTTAGTAATTACAATTTCTTTGAGAATTACCTAGACCAGCAGAAGTGCTGGTTTTTCTAAACTCTCAATGAGATTATGGTATTGTATTCTTCTCTCGGCAGGGTCATCTTAACTATCTTAACTAACGTTTTCAATCACACATGGGGATCATCTTCTGACTATCACAATCCAGATGTGTTTCCTGGTAAACCTTGGCTAAAGACCCATTCAAGAGCCAGTTTACATTGTAATTAAATAATCGAACAACTTTCCACTGACAATAGACCAGTAGATTTATTTACTTCCTTTTGGGTGTGAATCAAGCTTTCTTTGGCGTCCGATGCACGTATGCAGTTGCCGGGACTGCGAGCGTGTCGTCGAATTGACTCTCTCACAGGAAGAAGACGTTGCAAATTGCGAAGTCTTATAAAAAGTTGATGATCGGATATCTACGATTCGGATATTGCTGACGGTATTTCTCAGTCGCAGTGGCTGCATTTCCATAACAGATTTCATAAATAAAATGCATATCGTCATATTCTCGACTAGTATACTCCATTATTATTAACTACTATTGATAATAATAGCAACAATACTATCTGACATAAATCGTGAAGATTACTAAAGCACTTTACTACTCACAAAATGTTTGACAGAATTTGTTCGTTGTAATTTTGCATGGCAACTAGATGTAATCCGCAGTCAGTTTTTCCTCATTATCTCAGTAACTCTTGAGAATCGTATATGGGTGTGTTATAGTTTATTACTCCAAATCACCTGTCTAATGAGCTCCTAGAATTGTGTCCATAGTTTTAAATCAACCTGTATATCCCGAGTGGTAGGCATATTTTCTGACATTTTTCGGCATTATCACATAAATCAACAACAAGGGAAAGTCTCCTTGAAATATGCTTGGCAAGGAGCATGTTCAGCTAGAGAATCTCTAGAATTTATAAATAAGGATGAATATTGTCAATCCTTTTGATTTAAACAATTGTTATATGGTTTTGTTATTTTATTCAATGTTTAAATGTCTGAAGGTATAATATTTTAATTTCATTCTTGACGTTAACTATTAAAAAAAGTAACACAGTGAAATTAAGACTGTGTTAACTGGACAAGTTACATTTCCATCAACTATATATAATATAAATTGTCTGATTTGAATATAATTGTTATTTCAAGACTTTATTTTTAGTTTATCCAGCTATCCCAATTTATCTAGGTTCTTATATTCGTTTTACTTTAGTTCACTTAGTTTTTATTTGTTTTAATTTCTTAGTTTTTATCTTTTTTTACCTAACTTTGTTTTTAACTGCCACTTAATCTTTTTTCACTAACTGTCACTTTTAGTTTTTTTCAGTTTTATCTTTACCCATTTATCTCTTTTGAGGTTTAGATTTCAGTTTTGCACGTGTGCTGGGCCCATAACCTGTTGAAACATAATAGCATAGGGAAATTAAATCTGAAATCTAACACCAATCTTATTTCTTCTACTAATGTATAAAAATTTGAAGACTGTTGATCCATGCTGGAGGATACAAAGGATACAAAAAGCGTTATTAAGGTACTGTGAATTTTCATTGTTAAACAAATACAAAAATTATATTTTGAGGAATTCTAGCTAAAAATAGGATACTGCCTTTAAAAGCCCAAGAGATAGCAGGGCTCCTAGGTACTCTTCGAAGCCCCATGTCTTGCTGATAGTCAGAGGAGGATCCCCATACGTGCTTGGAAGCACTTACATATAATAGACCTTGGGGCGTTCGAATAGTTAGGATGACTCTGCCAAGAGGAGAATATAATACCACAATCTCATGGAGAGTTTAGAAAAACCAGCAGTTCTGTTGCTCTAGGTACTTCTGAAAGAAATTGTAATTACTAGAAATTTTTTAAATTTAGCTGGAAATTTCGGCGGAGACTTTCCTTGAGGCGATTACCATTCAATCAGCTTCTATTTGGTTGATAATAAATGCACGTTTATTGCTTAATTTTAGTATTTAAAAATATGAGGAAGATTCTCTAAGAAATCAACTCATAGGACGATTATACCTATTTGTTTATTTGTTGGAAACAAACAGGCTACTACGTGTTTGTTTAGTTTTGCACAAATTAACGCTGGTCATACACTAAAATTTCATTTAGAAATAAAAAGGCACTGCTTCTCGTATTTATGTATTTCTGCGACTTGGAATACATTTACTCGTACTTTGGCAACCTGAGTTATACTGCTTCGTAATGTTTTCTATCCAATCCAGATATGTGGTTATTCTGACATAGACTCCTGGAAACGCCATACAGTTTGTCCCCCAAGACGCTATGCCTGAGGAACCTATTGATGATATTTCATAATTAAAATTAAGATGTTCTGTATTACCAATCTGATATTGATGTCTCAGTCTTTGTATTAAAGGACCGCCTGAATCCCCGTTGCATGAAGTCTTTGAGTTTTCTCCAGCGCACACCATTACATCTAGGTTAATAAAAACTCCTGAATGACTATAAATATGTATAAATTATAAATTACTAATAAGTTAAATAGGTAATTAATACTAATCAGTTATCCTTCGGCAGATATCATCGTCTATTAGTTGTAATCCAACATATTGCAACACTTTAGGTAACGGTCCTTGGTAACTTACTACTCCCCAACCCATTGCGGTTACTTCAGAATCGCTTACATACTAAACATACGAAAAAAAAGAATTTCAAACAAATTAACTTAAATAAGATGATAGTACCTTGAAATTCCTCGGTGGCCGACTAATAATTTTCTCGTAATCGCCTTCAAAAGGTTGTTTCACTCTTATCAACGCTATGTCGTTTACCAGACTACCGACTTGATACATCGAATGTATTTTGTAACAATCAATGTCATGTTGTATGGAGTTGTTGACTATGTGACTATTACCAAGTACCTTTATGTCATTGTATTTTATCAATATTTCCTTGAAATAGATGTTTTTGTTATTCAACGTACAATGAGAATTATTCTACGAAGTGATAAATATCAACAAAGCATTATGTTATAAGCAAAGAGAAGCAAAAATAATTATAAGAAAATAAATATAAAATAATTCACAGTGTTGGTAAAAAAATCAAGTTAAAAATATACGCAGGATATACGTAAATAATATAATAAACAAATCTTGTACACTCTCGTAAATTAGTTTTGGCAAGATCTTGATAGTGTTGAAGATAAACAGTCTTTCATGGTTCTATCCAACTAATAAACCTGACTCCAGTAGGTAAAACAAGTAAGTTGTTTTACTGTAACACCTGAACCAAATCTGGATGCCTATGTTAAGTTGAACGTTTTATTTAAGTCGTACGAATTATTTGACAGTTGCCATTTTAAGATTAACGTTTGTCAGTAATAAAGTCAATGGCATTGAAATAAAATCTGTTAATGGAAAGTTTTAAATAAAATGTTTATTCGTTAATGTAAAATTTTTACTTTTACAGATAATTTAAATTAACAAGTCGTTAATTGTAATGTTCAACAAATACAAAACAAAATTTTATCTCACATAACAGTTTCCAATAACTGCTTCAGACAAGATATCTTCTGCACAAATTACCATTTATTTTTGTTCTAGAGCAGGTTGTTTCTTTTCATAACTATTATATCCTCCTTAAAACCAAAATATCAAATTTCAACTATCCCCAAACAATTTTAGCACTAAAATTGAATTTGTTTTAACTTCTTAACTAAGAGGTAGTTTCGCAAAATAATATTTTTTATGTATGTCTTAACGCTTCGGAATCTATGGTTTAAGTAAGTAAACAATTTCAAAAACACCCTGTATATTTAGTTAAACCACATTAGTTCATTATTGCATCTTCAGTAAAGTATTTGTGAGAAGTGGATTACTAATACCCTAGTACAAAAGAAACTATAAACGGTACGTATTTAGTGTTTTTTACGTTTAAACTCTGTTTAAACATTAATATTTTGTTGAATTTATTAAAAATGCGAAATCAACTAAGCAATTTACGACTTCCAATAACTTCTTCAAGATAGTGTTAACAGCAAAATGGTATAAAGGTTTTTTGTTTATTTTGTATTGTACAATAACGTACTGAAGTTTTTATTCGCCATTTCCTTTACATTCTGTATATTATAATATCAGCATGTTATCATGGCCTGCTCAATATCTAGATCTAAATACTATAGAACTCACGCATGGAATATGCTTCAGAGAAAAATTCTATTATTTTTATTTTAATTAGATGAATTTTGCTTTGTAGCTTAAACTTTAATTTGATTCTAGATTTTCAATATCCCGAGACTATTGCCATGTCTGCAGTTTACATTAGATATGTAGGGTAAACGCACCTAATTACGTCCGGTTCCAGCAGTCCACCAACGAATCAATTATTGTTTTATAATTAAATTATGGCATCATAAATAACGGAGATTTTTAGCTCTGTGTTATCTACCATTCTTCGTTCTAAGTATTATGTTACATTTATTCCGGTAAATAAAAGTTATATGTTAATTATTAGCATTTATTTACTGCCAGTACGTGATTGTGTTTACTACGACTGCGTTTTTATTAACGAGAAACGGTTGCATTCTAGGTAAGATTTGCGCATTTTTGTGAACATCTTCGTAAAAATTTTTGTTTGGTAAATTAAAGCAATGTTCCTTCTTATTATTTAATACAAAAAATCCTGAATTTTAAATAAACAAATGTCGAAAATAAGGTAGGCAGAGTACGGGTATTCACAGATTCCGTCTAGTCCCCCTCTCGCCACCTGCCACTGTCGCGCACTAGGTATTCTACAATACTAAGATTTTGTATTATTTTTGCTCGAGTTTTTAATTTAATTTTGTTGATTAGCACCCACATTTATTAATCTTTCTATCATTTATTTGATGGTTATTATTCTTTTCAAAAAAAAAATCTAAGTTTAGAAAGTCAACATGTCCATACAACTTAAGTGAAACATTAACCTTTAAAGAGTATCATTTAAAAAGTAGGAATTAAATTCATTTGTTTATTAATTATTACTTATTTTGTATTTGCGTGTATTTTTTAAATAAATTCTTTTCGTTTCAATAAATCGTTTATGAGCAAATGCAAGAAAAGCATAAAATTGTTAAATCATTTTATGCTTACGGCGAGTAATGAAGATATCGCTAAAAAATATTTAATTTACCAAATGTGATCCGAATAAAGCTTCCTAGAACTCATATGTAATCATTTAAGAAATAATCATTCCTCACGTTTATACGATGTTTATAGCTTAGTTTCTTAAAGGACGGCTACTAGGACCTTGACGGCGGATTTCTAGTAAAGAGTGGCGGCTTATGGGAACAACGTGCCGGTTTTAATGAATTATTTTTTTTGTAATATAAAACTAAACGTATTGGTGCTTTTACCCTAGGTTCTAGTTAATTTTGTCTTATCTCTGGGTGGAGATGAAAAAGTAGAACTGAATGTCATCCAGTAACTATGTTTCTCTTTTTAAATATACACACAGAATAGAATAAGAGAGACCTAGCTATACTGTTGATGCCATATGAATGACAGACTAGAAAAATCTTGTATATGCTCTCTTCAACTCATATTTTCAGCAAAGTGTAAGATTGCCTTACACAGTTTTAGGGATTATGTTAGTTTTACGTAGTTCTTAAGTCTTACGTCCAATGTGAATTCAACTTATTATTAGACTAACATAAGTTAATTTTGGCATTGTATATTTATTTGTACAATAATTATAATAATACGGAAGATGATAAACAAATTTGTGGAAAATCACTATATTTTGCTTTTACTCAATCTAGACTGTTGTACTTACATTTACGACATCTATACAATGGGCAGCTGTAAGAGTCCAATACCTTCTAATTATAGATCCTCCACAAAAGCTAAAAATCTCTTCTGGATATATTATCGATAAGCTAACTATAAAGGGAAATTGTCCCCGAGTTGCATCTGTTCCATTAACTATGCGATCACCATTTGTTTGCTTTATTTTATAGCAAGTTGTTGCTGTAAAACACGTAGTTAAATAACGCCAGGTTGTATACGCTATTACAGCCACGACGCCGCACAGTGGTCTGAGTCGAATATCTAGGCGGGCAAAAGTCGAAAACATAAGTAAAATGAGTGATGATTGGTGCATAAAAAGATTATTCGGGTCTCTGATTAAGAATTTAAGGTTAAAATTGTAAAATTCAAAATGGCGGATCCAAAATGGCGCACATAATTATTAAAAAATTACAAATTGTTTATAAATATGGTTGTATATATTATTGCTAGGTACATTATTACAAAATATGGACTGCAATCAACAAAAAAATTATGTGCGCCATTTTGGATCCGCCATTTTGAAATTTACAATTTTAACCTTAAATTCATAATCAGAGACCCGAATAATCTTTTTATGCACCAATCATCACTCATTTTACTTATGTTTTCGACTTTTGTCCATCTAGATATTCGACTCAGACCACTGTGCGCCGTAGGCGTTTGGTAAATCTGTTATTTCGTGAAACAACGGGGTGTTTTGTGTAAAGAAGACTGTTAGTCTGTTACAATTATTATCTGCCGATGTCATAAACATGTATTTAATAGGTGGTACAAGTAGATTTAAGTAAAGTTCGTTAAGAGTTGAGCAAAGTCAAAACTATTTATTATATTTACACTTATTTTGTGAAACTTCATGCTACTAAATTATAATACCGTGTTTAATCGTCGTAATTTAAAGTCGGGAATGTTTTAATGAATGCATTTATAATTTAATAGTTATTTATTTATTAGTCCAGTATTTAACGCTATTGGATTGTTTTTTTTTTTTGATAGTTGCAGACAAACTGTCGTATTGGCCTCGAACGTAATTACGTACACATAAAAGTTCGTCTGATAGAATTCCGTCACAAAAACCACTGTTAAAATGTGTCCTTCCCTGTTCATTATCAGGAAGATTTTAATAAAATTGAGAGCTGAAACTCATTTTGAGTCCCGTATACCTTGAATAAAATCATTTTAGTAGATGTTGGTCCTTGATTCTCATTGACAAGATTATTTGGGTTATATAATTGATGCCCATCATTAAAGAACTACGTTTGGATTCATGTATCTAGTTCACGACGTTTTCCTTAGGTCATTTTTAACCTTGATAGTCTCTCGTAAGTAAATTCTGGAGGAAGCTCCGATGTTTATTC
>VTPC01090734.1:73644-116950 GCA_011009095.1 Ignelater luminosus
ATGCAAAAATATATTTGAAAGTGTCACCAGATAGCATACATGCTCATAGACAACAAACTATTTAACCGTTGTTTTGTCAATCGCAAGGTAAAAAAGTTATTGAGTGTTCCCTTCTTTTTGAATGACACTGTATAGCACCAATGGATGATGGCAGTGGTGTATTGGAAGGGGAACGCGGGGGAACGGCGCTCCGTTAGTTACCAATAAATACTAAATATTCTTTTAAAAATCTAATTATTTTTATATAGTAAATGTGTAATAGGACAATCAGCGTTTCCTCACTAATTTTCAGCTATACATCACTGGGTGATGATGATCGCTTTGACTAAAATATTGGTTTATATAGCACAAATATTCGTGGCAAAAAGTAGTACTTTTGCCTTATTGCTTACAGCTTGAATTTGATGGTTGAAAATTCCTGGCAGATCCACAGAATGCAAAATGAAAAGTTAAATCAACTCACATTTAGAAGACGACTAGCGCTAGGAATTTTGGAAACTTATGCCAAAACTACAAAGAGAGGTCGACCATCCAGCTTAGAAAACATATTGATTGCAGGTTTGATAGAATAAGCCATTTGGTAGCGTCAGAAGAGATGAAAACAAGAAATAGAGTGTGCCATAAGAAGATCTAAATTTCTTGATACTTTCTTATTAATTACTGTAATATTTTGTTTCATACTTTTATTTTCGTTTTTTCTTTTTGCTATAATTTTAAAAATAACATTAAAATATTGGTTGGTTTTTCTTGTTGTTACACCCAGTTTTAAGTACTTTTAAATTTTATAAAAGCAAGATTTTTAATGCTATGTTATTAATAACACAATGATAAATAATTTAAGAAAAAACCCCTAACGATTAAAAAAGAGGCATATCTGGGTTAATTACATGCAACGCGTTCTTTTTCAATAATACTACATACCTGGTATCTACATACACTCAGCGGCAAAATTAACGCATAATTGGTAAATCTTGAATAATTTTTTAATAATTATAAAAAATGATGATACACCTACGACTTACAAATATACAGGTACATAAATTAACTTTGGTTAAATTGACACTGTCTTTATTTTTTATTGTTAATTGCCTTCAAACACGGATTTCTGAATTTAAAGAATGTAATATAAATGAAAGCATTAAATGAAATAAAACGGTAATTAGTATCTCTCGTGCTCGTATAACTGCTTGAAGTCGCCGTGGCATACTCTCAATTAGAGTTTGCACGAAATTTGGGTCGATATTCTCCCATTCTTCTTGTAGAGCTTCCAGAAGTTCATTTATGGTATATATACGCGATCTCCTGTTCTGCAGCCTGTTTCCCATATAATTCCATAGATGCTCTATAGGATTTAAGCCAGACTGCACCCTGGCCAGACCAGACAACGGATACCAACCTCATCAAGAACGTTACTAACGATAACGGCTGCGTGGGGTCGCACATTATCCTGCTTTAAAAAGAAATTCTCGCCGATTCTTGCGGCAAATGGCACTACTTAGTCCTGAAAAATGTCTTTAATGTATCTGTGAGCATTTAGAGTAGGCCTACCAAGGATGATAAGTTCTTTACAGCCATTCAGAGAAATGCCGCCCCATATCATCACAGAGCCGTCACCGAATCGGTCTCTCTCTACAATTGCGCATTCCGCGAAACATTCACCTGGTCGCCTCCACACTTTCTGGGGACCATTTGTACCTTGCATAGTAAACCGGGATTTATCACTTATCAGTAAAAAGCACTCTCCGCCAATCATCAATTACCCAATTCGCATGACGACTGCAAAAAGCTAGCCGAGCAATTCGATGACGTGGCAACAGAATATGGCATCTAGGAGGAGTCGAGCATAAAGATAGACTTCTCCGGACCTTCTTAGAACTGTTCTTTTACTAACTTGTACACTCCGAGTTGTATCAAGCATGCCCTGGAGTTTTATTGCAGTCAGAGTGCGATCACGTATGGAATTTAATGTTAAAAATCGGTCATTTATCGCCGAAGTTGCTTGTTTTATTCCTTGCACTGGTCTCGTTCTTACATTGCCAGTCTCCCAAAGACGTCTAGAAGGTCGGGAGATTGATTTACTCCAAAAAGATTTGCTACATACTGTTGACTTCTTCCTTCTTGTAGCAATGTTGCGGCTCTTATAGCACTATCAGGATTTAACGGTGCCATAATAAAGAAAATGTTTTAAATAACAATAAAAACAACAGAAAAACTCAAATGGTACTAAACATAAACGAAATAACAAGTTTTCATACATAAACTTAAATTGTAACAATTACACTTATTCATCAACAAAATTAAACTGACATAAGAAACATTGAAAAATCCCTGCTTAGATTTTATTTTATGATTCAAATACTGAAATTTATTTTTATGTACAAACAAAGAAAAATAATTTATTTGTTCAAACACAATTTACAATTTTGTAAATTATGCGTTAATTTTGCCACTGAGTGTATATACGGTAACAAATTTGTCACAACACTGGTTATTATGTACACACTTAAATGCATTTACCTATGTTAACTTTTAGATTATCGTAATCTTTATAGTCGACTTCTTTCAGAAATTAGTGATAAAGCATGGACATTTATTGGTACGTAGTAAAACAATGAAATGTATGAACAATGATCTTCCTCATAAGGATCATATAATAGAGCAGTATTTTTCCGAGGAAGATATCAAATCAGGCATAGCATTATTGAAAGTCCAGCAATCTTTTGACGATTTTAATCAAGTGAGACTTTTACTTCCTTCGCCTTTCCAAAAGGTAAGTAGCATCAAGTTAATCTTTTACTTGAAGATCCCAGAGTTTTAGCGATAGGGGCAAGTAGGTACTTGATATGTTTTACTTTTATTTGTATCCTATAAAATGGAATTTAGAAGTTGTCATGGTAATAATAAGAAACTATACTTAAGATTACTTATTGCATTACTATATGTTACAGTACAAACGACTGCAGCGCCCTCGTGTATCCTAAAAAGATACTAATAAGCCATCAGAAAATCATTAATAAACGTTAGAAAAAATAATAGTCCTAAAATCAAGCCCTTAGGCGCAGAACACACTATACTAAAAGTTATTTTCTAATGTATGGCTTCATTAATAATTAGTTAAATAAGAAACATGTGTTTACCAAAAATGTGACGATGCTGGTGCAAATAAGTACACCATTCGTTCAGCTGTTGCTATGATGCATAATTTCAATTGAAATTATTAAAATACAATACGTGAATTCTTTTGCAATGTTGCACTATCTACTTTTAACAACTTTTTGGTATTCTGTACAAGAAAAACTTCTAGTAGTTTGAATAAGTATAAATAGAATATCTTGATTACCGCATGATGATTCATAAAGTGCTTTTGAATTTTAGAAATGTAAATTATTCAAGTATTTGTACTACAAATGAAGAAAATAAATAACTTTAAACTTAAACTAAAAAATTCATTTCAAATATTGGTTTTCGAATTTGTTATTGGTAGATAATAGCCTACAATGTACTGTCATAGACATAATATTAGCTTTGCGCAACGTTTAACCTGACTATAAGTTAAGCTGCAAGTAAAGGGGTCTTGCATCTGAATTAGTCTTGCTGTGTCCCTCAATGTAAAAATACATTTGAAAATGTTATTAGAAATCAAAGATGAAAAAAGAAAATAAATATATAAATAAAATAATTTTATGTACAACCGTGAGATATATCTTATAAATCGCATTCTCTGGGATAACGTAATATTTAGATTACCGCACACGTGCGATAATATTTTCAAATTTGTTTACTGTTTACACTATTGCTAAGTGCGTTGCTATCATTTTGAACAATGAGATTAGTTGTTACTTTGAATTAATATTCACAAAATCTTGATCGAAAGTAGTTAGTACATGATTGAGAGCAGCAAAAATGGTTTCATTTGCAAAAAATTCAACGGTTCTACATAAAATTTTGTACACAATTCGTGGGATACACTATTATCACACTCACGTGATTACGTAAAACTCGGGCTAACGCCCTCGTTTGCGCAATTTCCATGTTCGTGATATAATAATATGTGCATCCCACTTATTGCGTAAATAACCATTTTGTTGTTTACAAACTAGAACTATTATACTAAATATTTAAATGAAGGATTATTTCTCAGCAAGTAATAAGGATGTTTAAAACATTTTGGTTCAAATTATAGGAGCTTAATCAATTCAAACACTTTTTAAACAATTTGTTTAAAGAAACCACACAGCATAACCTTACTTTGTATCTAAATCTATGTTCGCCATGTTTTGTCTCACTGTCAGATTGACAGTTCGTATGGCAATACTGTTAGGTTTTGTTCAGAAATAAAAAGCACAGTAGAACGTTTGTCCACGAGGATTAATCGGAGTAGAGCAATTGAAACACGCTCCAATTGTACAATTTTCTAAACGCTTTGGAGCAGAGCTGTAAACATAGAAACTGTAAACAAATATATTCTAACATATAAAGGGTTTTCCAATAAGAGGTGTTATTTTGATATTCAAAGAAAAGTGCCATTTTTTAATATAAATGATCGGATGTTTATTTCATTATAAAGAGGAAGGTATGCCGTTAATAGTGGAAAATAACATCAGGCAAATGACCACCACGACCACGCTTACAGGACAATATCCTTTTCATGAAATTTTCCATAACCAAATCGCAAAGTGGCTGCCCTATGTCCTCGATAGCCTCACGAATTCCATCTTTGAGGTCTTGAATCGACGCTGGGCTGTTGGCGTAGACCTTCTCTTTCACGTGGCCCCAAAGAAAGAAGTCGCAAGGTGTTAAATCACAAGATCTCGGTGGCCAATTGTGATCACCTCTTCGAGAGATAACACGGTCCGGAAACTTTTTCCGTAAAAGATCAATGGTTTCGTTGCTTGTGTGGCACGTAGCGCCGTCTTGTTGAAAGTAAACGTTGTCCAGATCAATACCATCCAATTCCGGCCATAAAAAATCGTTAATCATCTCTCGATAGCGCAATCCAGTCACCGTAACTGTTGCTCCAGCCTCATTTTCGAAAAAGTAAGGTCCAATGACTCCGCCGGACCATAAACCGCACCAAACAGTCACACGTTGAGGATAGAGAGACTTTTCAACAATAACTCTTGGATTTTCTGAGCCCCAGATCCGACAATTTTGCTTGTTGACGAAGCCACCGAGGTGGAAATGGGCCTCATCACTCAAGATGATTTTTCGATGGAATTCTGGATCATTTTCATGCATTTCAACGACCCAATCAGCAAAGACACGACGTTGTTGATGATCGGCCGGCTTGAGTTCTTGTGTTAACTGGACTTTATAAGCCTTAAGACCCAAATCTTTATGCAAAATACGGTGTAATGACGTTTGTGGAATGGCTAATTCCAAAGAACGACGAGGAATGGACAAACCTGGGTTTTCTTTAACACTTTCGGCTACAACAGCAATATTCTCGGCTGTTCTTGAGCGACGTGCACGGGTTTTATTCTTCACATCACTAACTTGTCCCAAGAGCTCGAATTTTTTCACCAATTTCTGTATTGCGGTCCGACAAGGTGCTTCACGGTGACCCAAAAATGTTCGAGTTTTACGAACCGTCTCTGCCAAATTTTCACCATTTTTATAGTGAATTTTAATAATTTCAATGCGTTGTTGAAGCGTGTATCGTTCCATATTTATTAATGGCGTAGTTTCTACTTGTCAAATGTCAAAAAATGATAGCTTCAAAAGTGACATCTACCGAAATAGCGGGCTATTCAAAATAACACCTCTTATTGGAAAACCCTTTATATTTTAGTTTAGATGAAAGCAAAGTCAGTGCAAATCGGACGCACCTTTTAGATAATAGTTATTTATTGTAAGAGTGGTTTAGACAGCGTTTTATCCAGCGTTTAAACATTCTTACGTGGATAAAACGCGACTAAAACACGAATGCAATAAAACGTTTTATCCACAATCACAACTACAAATTATCCGAATTTAATAAAAAAACAAACCGACATTTAAATATAAATGTCAATGTCAATAAGTAACTATGCAAACGCGACTGAAACAGGAATACAATACAACGTTTTTATCCACAACAGTAAAATAAACTAACTTTATTCCACTAGTAGAAAAAATGTTACTTAAAACGGTTCATAAGTGTGGATAAAAATCCAATTATAAGTTGATTGTGGATAAAAAATATTTTGTATGTTCAAATATTGTTTACAGCTTCCAGATAAAACTGAAATAACTCTAGCTGGATGGGTTTTCTCTCCATATGCGAAACTACGAATTGTTAAATTCAGACTAATTGATATTGACGAGTGTAAAACAGTGGATAAGTAGGTGTCCATGGTGTAAATTGTAAATGCAATTTGAATAAATATTTTTATTTGTAGAAGCATGCAGAATCATTTCTTGTGCGCCCAAGGTCTCACCTCGAGGGATATGTGCCTGGCATATACAGGAGGTGCTGTTGTTTGGAATAGGATTCAAATTGGTAATTCTGTAAACATTTTCTCTGCAAAAAAAAAGGAAACTGTGTAGTTTGTTCAAAATTTGGTACTTCACAAACTTGAGGTAATTTTATATAATTCAATACCATCCGATTTCGCTGATTGTTATACAAAGCGTTCATTAACGTTGACGGTTTTTGAAATACAAGATATGTATTAGAATGTTTGTCACATTACACGCATTGCATCGTTGTTATAATGGTTGCCTAGTGTTATGTTTTTAAAGAATTAATAAGTTTAAATTAGATGATTCAACTAATCTAATAGTGTTAAGAAACACGTTTTTTTTTGATATCAGTAGCTAAGAATAAAGAAACATACTTACAAAATAACGGAAATATAGTCTGTAATTTATTAATAAAGTTTATTCATACGCTCACACCAACAACATCAAAAATAAAAAACATTCAGTAGCTAACAACATAAATAATAATACAGTCGCAATGGGTTAATAACATAAAAAGCAATAATTAATACATAACTTTTAAGAACTTTTTCTGGCAAGTACTTAAAGTAATATTTGCTTAAAGTGAAATTCTGCGAAGTAAGGTTTGTGAATTTATTCGATTACTTGTCTTACTTCTTCGACAGCTTCAGCACTCACAGCAGCTCTTCCTGAAGATTTACCTTTCTTAATAGATCCTGTCGAAAAAGTGAGACATGTAATTGAAGAAAATCCACAAACCTCACTTCGCCGAATTTCACTTCACACGAATATCCCTTTTCAGAAAATTGTTAAAAAACAACTGGAGTTATATCCTTATTAGATTATCGTAGGCGAAGAGAATATTGTACATGGTTTGAGAACGTTATAAACGATTTACTGGATATGTTTTTTCACTCAGATTAGACCTGGTTCCATTTATCTGGGTACGTAAATACGCAGAATTTTAGAATATGGAGTGCTGAAAATCCTTACCATTTTGTTGAGACAGCTTTATATCCCATCAAGGTGGGTGTTTGAATAGCATTGTCTCGTAGAAGGCTTATTGGTCATATAATTCTTCATAACACTGTTACTGCTGAAAGATATAAAGAAATTTTAAGTGGCTTTGTTAATGAAATGCACGATGACGAACTCCAACAAGGCTATTTCCAGCAGGATGGAGCTACAGTTCATGCTGCACGAGCAACGATTGACTATTTGCAACAATTTTTCCAGATAAGATTATTAGTGAAGGAACAAATATTCCATGGCCATCTTGAGCTTTCTATATTGGGTGTTTTAAAGAACTCGGTTTACATGGAAAATTTAAACGAATTGATGGAAGAAATTCCAAATCAGTGTCATTACATTAATCAGCAGGTATTCTAAAATATCTTTGAAAATAAGAAACGACGAGTAAGAGCATGCCTAAATTACAATGGGGAGCATTTCCAAATGTTTATGTAAAATGTAAAATAAGGGAGGATTTATTCATTTTTTAAATGAATAATATGCTAAAAAATTCTTAGAAGTTATTTTTTAATTATTGCTGTTTATGTTATTAATCCATTGCGATCGTATTATTACTTCTTTTGTTAGCTACTAAATATTTTTTATTTTTGATGTTGTTGGTGTGAGCGTATGAATAAACTTTTATAATAAATTGCATACCATATTTCCTTTATTTTGTAATTATGTTTCTTTATTCTTAGCTACTGACATCGAAAAGAATGTGTTCTTTAACACTTTATTAGATTAGTAGAATTTCTGCGCTCTAAACGACCACTATTTAATCAGTGCGGTTTATTAATAACTAATTTTAACTTGTTTTAACTTAATTCTTAAAAAACATAAGATTAGGTAACCATCATAACGACGATGCAATGCGTGTAATGTAAGAAACATTTTAATACCTATTCTGTTTTTCAAAAAGCGGCAAATGCAACCGCAAGCCTGATTTCACAGCCTCCTGAACCCAGAAACATTTATGACAACTTTGTATTAGGTATGTTAACCTTACAGTTTCATTTATTGTTATTATTATTAGAGACGAAAATATGCAAAATGCATACTCCCCGTATTTGTTTGATATATCTTTTGTTTTATTAATTTTTTTAAATTTGACTAACTGCGGTTTTTTGGCACAAATTTAAACACGCACTTAAGTCGAATTTTTCTGTAGTTCCGTTATTGGTATAAAGCTATGATGATAATTTGGTACACTAATGGCCATTTGCACCGATCTTATTAGGAGTTGATTGCACCAACAACACTATATAATTGTCATCCTAATTGATTTATGATCAAAAGCCCACACAGTACAATCAAATTAGAAGTTTTCCCAAAAAAGTTTTGATACTTTGTAGGGTTGTTGGGGGAGGTTGAGGTTAAGGTGTTTTAGGAATTGGTAAAACTGTAACGTAATTTATGTAGGCCAGCCGTGATCATGAAACCTGATTTTGAATAATGTTGTATTGAAAATTTTGAATATGATTCGAATTTTAGGGGGGGGGGGGGTACTTTAGAAATTGTCCTTTTTTTAGTTTATAGCTATTTTCTGCAAAGGTGAATATTACTAGATAAAAAAATTAAACTAGATAATTTTTTCGACGAAACAAGATAGTAACATTCTAATTTGTTGTATCTGAAGAAGGGAAACAAGAAATACAGTAAAATTTAATGATCAATACCAATATATACAGTGGACAATAAAATTTCTACAGAATTATTGTATGATGCATGTAAGAAAAACAGAAGGTGGGTATTCTTTTATATTGCTTTTTTTTCTTCCTCCAAGATGATTTTCTTAATAGTAGTGTCCAGGCCATTCAAGCAGTCATCGTAACAGTTGTGGCACTCGGTGAAGCAATTCATGCCAGTTTTTTTGCATTCACATTTATTTCCACAACAACCTCTGGCCTCATCTGCAGGAGATAAAGTTGAGAACGTTTTGAGCAGCAACAGGATCTTTGGTTGTAGTAGGCACTAGGTTCTCATTAGACCTTTGCTACCAACCCCATTGTTCAGCAGGAAGTTCGTTTCTCATCCACAGCTGTACGTGATGGTAAACTCGATATGAGTGGTAAGAAGAGAAGGTAGATCTGGTTTGATGTTCGAGGCAGGCATGGTACCTAAGCAGGTTTAAGGAAGTTGTAGATGTAGGAGCATATAAACCATGAAGTATTTTTCCCCGCTTCATGCGTTGATCGAGGGTTGTTCAATACATCAACTATAAAATGCAGTCCCTCACGTAGCAGCAAAGACCTCTAACCAGCTGTCTTCCTTTTTCTGAAGTCATCTGACGTGTCACAGCTTGTAAACGCATGAGCACAAAGTATGACCTGTTGTAAGCCCCTTTGTTGTTGTGTCGACGAGAATACCCTCCTGTGCCCTCTAGTACCAAAAAGTGCCCCCCGTCATTCTAACATTCGAGCTATATTCAGAATTTTGAAAATCCCAATTAATACTATATTATTCAAAATCAGGTTTTGTGGTCACGGCTAGCCTACATAAATCACGTTTAAATTTCTAAAACAGCTCAAATTTCAAACTCAATTAGGTATCTCGAAAACAATCATCGCTAGAAAATAATGAATAGAATCGACTTTGTAGAAATTTTTTTCGTATAGAGTGTATTTTCCAATATATTTACAAAAAACTAAAAAAAGGTAAAAAATTGGACAGATTTTGCTACGCGAGCTCACCAAAAAAAGGGAATAATTATGTTTCATACATTGGGGGACTCTCTCCTCAAATATCTTAAAAAGTATTAAAACGTATTCGGTATAGCCCCTTTTTTGCTCTAATTTGACTGTATTAACAAATGAAGTATGGTTTTTGATCTACAATTAATTTTAACTGGCAATCAAATCATTGGTGCAATCCGTCCTTAATCTTACTTAAAATTAAGGCCAGAATTGCTGTAACCCTCTCCGGTCTTTGGCGATTACTGCTTTACTTTAGGGAATAAACAATAGTTATTTTTGATACATGTGCGCTGTCACGCCACATTTCAGGTGTGATGTCGAAATTTGAAACACGAGGCACAAACCAAGTGCCACAGAAAGGCCGAGCGCCTGAAAATTGACAGGGCACGTGTATCAAACAAAACTTTTGTAATCGTTTACAGACAATGAGAAAAAACATTAAAATACTGTAAATTTTGTGGTTAAGCTTTGACATATGTCAAATTAGGTATATAAACAAAAAAACACTTATATAGTTAGTTATATAGTGTGTAAAAAAAGTATGTCACCACGGCTATACGTCTCCAAACCAAAACTGGAATCATCAAAATTGTTTTTCTTTGTGCCAGTTAGAGTTAAGCAAAGTTTAAATTGTTTTAATTGGTGGATCACTTACCGCGATTTGAATTTTTTTAATTGGTGGATAAATTTTATTATCTACCAATTACGGTTCTTCTAAATATATAAAGTTGTTTTGTTGTATTGTTGTAGAAATTAGATTTGAAGATATGCATTTTGGATTAAACATTGTCGCCGATATTGCGGTCTTACTCAACTCTTATCGCTATATGTACGTAATATACAAGAAACACAATGCATGCTGTGCTACGAGAGCCATCTGGGAAAATGGCAATGCCACTTTCAGTTTCTCAACTATATAGGGTGTTTCATTAATAATTGGAAATATTTTAACTGTAGAATCCTGAACTCAAAATATTAAGATTTAACCCAAATCACTTAGATAAAATTGGCTCCTTACTGAGTTACAGGGTGTTTTATTTAAACATTTAAAAAATATTTGTACCCAGTAGTTTAAAACTATTTGACGTATCCTTGTCATACTTGGCAGGAAATGTAGGTACTGTACACCCTACTAAATTATGTTAAATAATCGTTTCTGGCTACTACCAGAGGCGTACGATAGGGGCAAGTGAATGGTTGACCCTTCCCAAATTCTACTCCACTGGCGGAATTGCCATTTTAGCACAATTTTTCGATTTTCCAATACTTTCTATGTAAATAACATACTTTTGATTTATAGCGATATAATCATTATTTTTCGAGATATTTAAAGTTGAAAATGAAGCGGCACAGTTATTTTGATTTTAATGTGTATTAATTATGTCGGTGTATTTGGGTCATAGGATTGCATTTATTACGCATATAAAACTTTAATTCCTATTAACAGAAAAATATATTGTTATTTATTGAAATTTCTTGAAACGAATAAATGCATTCAACGTTTAAAAACAAATTTTGTTATAAAACACCCTGTAACTCAGTAAGGAGCCACATTTTATCTAAGTGATTTGGGTTAAATTTTAATATTTTGAGCTTAGAATTCTACAGTTAAAATATTTACAATTAATAATGAAACACCCTGTATATTATTAACGGTTAAAAATATCAAAAAAATCTCAAACAAAAAATAAAAGACAAAACTTCCAAATGCATATTTTTAGTAAAACAGTTCTGTTCATATCTGCAACGGTTACCGAGTTATTGAATAAGGAAGATATAATAAAAATCAACACTTTTTACCAGCAAAAACTGCTATTTCGAGATTGCACTCTGGTAACACTTTTGTATCATGGTAAAACTAGATCTTTTACAAATTTGGAAAAGTGAAAAAAATGTGACTGTCAAAGTTGTAAAATCTTTCAAAATTGTTTTTTTAATTTTTTTTCCTGACCCATAACTTTGTAACCACTGCAGATACAAAACAAATTAAGCTTACCGAAAATTTATATTTTAAAATAGTCTTTGCCTTTGCGTGAAATTTTCTTTTGATATTTTTAACCGTTGATGAATATGGCTGTAAACTGAAAATCAGCGACTATTTTCCGAAATGGCGTCTGTAGCAGAGTATGCAGGAGTGTTAATTTTTGGTATGTTATTATTGGTTATTAGTATTTAAAGATGCCATGCGTCCCGATTTAATAATCTAGTTTCCACAAAAAACCATCCCAAAATGTCCCGAAATCGGAAAATAAATTCTTGTCGAGCTTTTTTTATTCGCTGCAAGAGCTCGAAATCTTTGTTTGTTCTTTTCACACTAATATAATTTAGATACCATATTTCTACCATGCTCGGAACGAATAAACGAATACCACACTTTAAGCTTTTTTCGCATCACAGCATATTTGAACGTACCTCACACCCATCTCCTATTATTCTTGTGATTATAAATAAATAGATACTTGATCACATACAACCTTCACTCCCTTTAAAGTATGGCAACCCTAAGTATTTTGCATAATCAAAGTATCCCCCTTAGGAGAAGTATTCCGAAAACCGGGCATCTCCCGACGGACTTCACCCGGCACGGATCTCTCCCTGCAAGTATATATATATGTAGTAACATAATATTGAGCTGGTCATCAGCGAGAGAGCTAGTGAGATGTTAGGTTAAAGGTTAGGTTAGAGTTTGGATTAGAGGTTAGGCAAGAGGCTAGGTTAGAGGTTAGGTTAGAGGTTAGATTAGAGGTTAAGTTAGAGGTTAGGTTAGAGGTTGGGTTAGAGGTTAGGTTAAAGGTTAGGTTAGAGGTTGGGTTAGAGGTAATAACCAGCTCAATATTAGGTTACTACATGATATTGTAGACTAAACCTAGTTGAAACCCCAATTTTACGTGCATGGCGGGAAATATTCGTGCCGGTAAAAGTCCATGCCGGGAGATACCCGCAACCCAGTATTCTCAGTAAAGGGTTATTTTCTTCTAATATGACCGGACTGTAATGTAATGAATTAGTTTAACTATGCAAACTAAAATAGCAATATCAGTACCATCTCAACCCCCAAACGCATTTCTTTTTTTTTGAAATCTATGTAACTGGTTTCCACGTTTAATGGCTCGTTAGAAATCTCAAGTCATCATACATTCTACAAATTGGCTTGGACGATCAATTGGTTATGATCATCATTTGTCCTACGTCCTATGCTGATCATTTGTCCATTTGTAGAAAGACGATTTGGTCTTTGGCAAATCTTAATTAAATATTAAACAAATATTAAAAATTAAAATTCGTTGAATAGCTATTTTGATGTCACCACAGCTGTACGCCTCTGTAAAGAGACTGTTGTTGTTCTACACACCAATACGAGTCGAACGACACCTTCCACACTATTTTATCACAATTTGCACACGAAATTACATAATGTGCTCCTGGACTATTACTATTGCTTGCTTATTTACCTTTCTTTGTTTTTCTTTTTAAGGTATAATACTTGATATTTCTATGAATGATGACAACTGTTATAACCAAGCAGCAGTGTCATTTCCTTCAGTAAGCAGCGTTGTTTCTTGGATAAACGATACTATACAACACAACTAGTAAAGAATTTCTTAATAAATAAAACATATCTAGCAGCTTTATGGCTTTTTATTGTATTGCAGTTTTTATTAGTCAAAAAGAAAATGGGAAAACTGGTTCTTTGTAAAAAATATCATACGAAATACTCAGTCTTGTATATGATGTAGCAAGAAAGTTCTAAAAGTGCGAGTTTCATGGTTAACGTGATTTACGGCAAATTTAAACTCTGGTGGTGGTGACGCCCACGAAACGAGATTCGTTATAACAGCAAAGAATATTATGTATAAGATGGAAAGATTGTAAAGGGAGACCGCTCCCCAGTAATGAAAGAATTTCCCTTAATGCAGTTTTACATTTGCCGATAAATCGCTCTGTTCTGTAACCTTCAATTTATCACTACGTTGGAAGCAGAAAAATTGACCAATTTATCTACCACAGCAAGTTGACCAATCAATTGACAAATTTAAAACACGTTTTGATTTATTGCTAATTTTGCCGATTTTTGGGGGAATTCGTTACTTTTAATATTTCTTAATAGTGCCAATTGACATTTGAAGGCAATACTTTGAATAACATAACCTGTACTTACTTGTGTTTTAAATGTCTAAATTTCAGAGTTGTGTGCATTGGTTTTGCATCTGCCTTATTATAATAAGAATGGGATTTGGTGTACAACTTCTAGAAAAAGAAGAATTAAGAATCTGAAACGCATTGATAGTGATTTTAACGAAACAACTGCAAAAACTAGAATATTTAAGATATGGTGGGATGAAACCATGGTTTGATACAGCTAAAGGAAATTTACCTCTGGTAAGCAATGACTTTTCCAAGAAGGATCTTAAGCAGTTAATATTTATAATTCTGTGTAGTATACAGTATGAACAAACTATTTGTCGAGACTAGGTAGGTAACGTGCATTTCATGCTCAATCATTCCATAGACGTCTTGGTTATCTAGAAATGACTTTGTCAAGAAGGATCCCGAGCAGCTTAAAACATTTCTTTGCACGACCACCTGTAAAGATGGCACTTTACAACTCGTTGTCAGTATTAAAATTTGAAAATTATAAACATTTGTAATTCATTTGAGGTATCCATGTTATAATGAATTCACGATACGAACTTATGATCTTGGTCAATTTCATTTCTTAATCTACCGTCAATAGTTCATCTTTATTATTTTCTTTAAGAAACGGTCTTACAAAAAATATTGTATACAGTGTGAGCGCTGGCTGTGAAACGCTTTAAATAAAGAATTCTCTGTGTATCGGGGCGAAGATCCTCGGATACGTCAATCTTATTTTCCAATAGGCAGCTATTGGAATGATTTTCATTTTTTTTCTTTACCTCTACCCTTATCTCCGATGACGACAGCAATTCTTTTTTTAATCATCAAAGTACGTAAATAAACAGTTGAGATATAAAACAATGAAGTTTGTAGTGGACAATTTGCCGACAGTACCCAATTTTCTATCCTTTTATTGTTGGGCGTTGTTATCTATTAATTTAATGTAAACTGATGCGTTATGTAACCAAAAAACAAAAAATCGAATTTTGATTTTGAGAAGATATCGAGATAGGTAACGCACTCAGGAAGAAGTCTGCAATTTATTCAACATGACATATCCCGATCAGACTGGAAAATAAGGTTGACGTATTCCAGGATTTTGGCTTCAGATGCACAGAGAGTTTTTTAAGCATTTCACAGCCGGCGATCGCACTTAACTCGAGTGTAAAGTGTGTTTTTTAAACTCGTAGAGTTTAACTTACTACTCATTCAAACACTTCACTTAACACTCTTGTTATAAAATGGATATTTACATAACGAGCATGGAAAGTGCAACATTTCATACGAGTGGTAAGATTGAAATTCCACGAGTATATGAAAGACACTTTCCAGCGAGTTATGAACATCATTTTTCCTACTATCACATTTTCTTTAGAAATTGTCTTTAACAATTCGTAATTATTTTTTTAAATCTTTAACTACTAAAAATCTTACGTCAGCAATTTGTTTTTTATTTTCTGCCTTCATTTTAAATTTCAAAATTTTCGTTTTTTTAAAATTTTGACGATGTCATAATGTTCTAACCAGAGGTTAGATTTTAGTCTGTAATAAAATGAAAATGCAATGAAACGAAATGGCAAGATTATTCTAATTCAATGATCGTTTTAGAAATGTAAGGTTTTGCAAAAGAGTGTTTATACAAAGAATGTTTACAAACGCAGCTTTATCTGTGGCTTTATCAACAAATTAGTTTCTTTTTTTTTGCTTAAAATTAGTTTTCAAGATTTTACTGTTCTTTTGTTGAGATTGCAACTTGCAACTACAAAATTTGTTTTGACATGTTATATTAATTCTAAACAAAGGTTATTTTTTGCCTTTAGAATAATTCATAGTCAATGGTTCTTTTGTATAAAGTATGTAACAAGAATAATACAGTTATTTTGCAAAAGCACAAAAGAAACGGCATATTTTTGTTAAAGATTTATTGATTTTTTTCCTTAACAAAGTTTATGGTAATGCTGTAGCATTCCGTAAAATTATTATTGGCTAATTTGTATTTTTTTAATTTATTAAAATTTCACTTATTTCCTCAAGGTTTTTAGTAATTCAAATCTTATGAGATTAGATGATGAGTAATGTGAGTTGATAAGACTCTTACAAATCTTTTCTTAAAAATGTATTTTATATGTTCATGCGAGATAAAATATTATTTGAATATTATTTCGGATTAGTGTATTGGTTATCCGCAAAAGTTGTTTTTCATTTATTAAAAATTAAAATCATCGAATTTCGCTGATTATGACTTTAATATAATTCTTTGAGCTTTGTATACTTTTTATATTTTATAATTGCTGATTTTTGTGCGTTTTTTGTAATTAGCACTGAAGCCCCATTCTTTATTTGATTTTCTTTCAATATATGTATTAACTATTAAAATGTGTTTTATTGTATCCCACGCACAAGGCCACCCTCTTAGTCTAGCCGGATTAAGACTAAAAAGGGTCTTAGTTAATTGTAAGTTCTCGTTTCGTCTTTAGTGCTTAGAAAGGCCGCTTTTGAAACCAACAACTGTATTAGAAATCGCTACTTTTGACACGAGCTTAGAAAAAATTGATTTTTAGTGGTTTTTTGCTCTGTGGTACAGTAATCAATATTAATTTGTTTTTTATTATATTTCCCGCAAATGAAGTGATATCTTACATGGCCACTTTAAAGCTAAGTCTTTAAAACAATCTGTCGCTGCAATAAACTCAGCTGCTGTTGATCATAACACTATTGGTTGCACCAAATCACTAGACCTCCATTGTAGAAAACTACATATCCTGTCATGCTTTTTCTGAATAATATCTTCAATATAATCGGAATCACAATATGCAATCGGTTTTTCATTTGTCTTTTTTATTTTCTATTCCATACATTAATTTTAAATTTTCATTCCTTCTTATGTACTTTAACATTCTTTTTACTTGTGTAACCTCTGGGTGGTAGGGTTTTTCACACATCTGCTGACATACTTGACTGCATATCACAATTCTGAACGTGTTTTATTAATGGTTAGATAAGTAAAACAAACTTTCCACTGTTTCTCTGTATAATTTTACTTTAGGGTTTTTACTACTGGCTTTATTATCTTCTAGTATTGGAGTACTTGATGGTTTTGCATCTATCATCCTGCATTTTTGCAACATTCGTTCAACATAATTTATTTGATCTAATTCAATTGTGTCGGAGGTTTCATGAATATTTATCCCTAAGAATATATCTAATTGTTCAAAACCTTTTACCTCAAACTCTTTAGCAAGTTTTGTTAGTAAGTTTATTATGTTTTGTTTATTATTTCTAACTACGATGTCATCATCTATATAAATTGCTAGAATAATTAAACCATCATCTGGTTTTAGAATGCAAGGTCCTAATTTTGTAGCTCTTAATCAATTTTGTTTTAACACTTTCGTGAAACGCTGATTTCCTCTATGTAAAACCTGCTTACTTGAGACCGTATTTCAATTTACAAATTTCATTTTACCTAATTATTAATAGCGTACTGGTACTTTTATATACAAATTTTCTTAGAGTTCTTTCATAAAAATGAGGTTTTTATGTCAAATTTAATCATATAGTCTTTTCTTTCTTTTGCTATAGATAAAACTGATGGCAATACGTTGCTATTTATCACCTGACTAAAGGTTCAAATTCTTTTGCTACTGAATGTGTTTTATATCGTCAATTTAGTTTTATCTTAAATACCCATTTATACTTTGTAACAATATTTAAATTTATTTATTTCCAATTCAAAGGTTACTCACCACATAACTTTAATGCTTATTAGAAATCATCCGGCTAATGACTCATCTCATTATGCGCCATGGGAGTCAGATAATTTTATAGCAGATTAGGGAACTAGCATACTATGATAAACCACAGGTCTGTTATTTAAATTTCTATCTTCAACACAACCAAAACAGTACCGATGAATAACAATAATAAATAATTTGTTGGACGCCAGAGCCTTTTTGTTAAAATTGGAAGAAAGACTCAAAATTCCAAAACAGACGTGGTGTTTATCAATAAAATATAAGACACAAAAAAATGATACATAGTTTTATTTAATCAAAATGTTTATCGCAAAAACACAAACCCAAAAAAACAAATAAAAAGAGAAGATCACTCTTTAACACGAGTGAAAAACCCTTTTAATTTTAAATAATCTTTACTAAATAGAGGTGACGTCATCCTACTTTAATTAACAACTAGGTTAACAAACAAATAAACATCAAGACTAGTACTTAATTATCAATAAACAAATAGATATTCATAATTTAGAATATATTTAAATCATTGAATATTAAATGTATTTATAATCATGAAACAAGTGGATATCATTGATAGCAACTAATTGTCAATAAACAAATGGATATCCACAATATTGAATATATTTAATTATTAAAAAAAGTGGATTTTAATAATAACCACTAGTTCAAGTTTCACCTTGTCGTATGAACAAATTTTAAAAACAAATAAACGTTAAAACACAGTTTAACTCACAGATATGCATGTACTTCCTGGTTTTATCACATTCCCATGAGAAGCTATACATTCACGGGTGGTTGTTGGGTTTTTTGTTGACCCAATACCATTAAATTTGTGAGGTTATGAACGATATTACCTCTGCTGAATTTCTTGCTCAAATTAATATGAAATTCATATTATTCTGATTTTTCTAATGGTAGCGACAGGATTTTGACTTGAAACCATTTCAAGAACCATTCATGGACACACCCTTATAACGGATACATATGGGGAACCACCAAAAAAATCTCGGTTCTTTCCAGGTCCAAAGGCTAAAATAAAATTCCACAACACGAAGAAACTAACTAACACAATATTTGTTTAGACTTCGCTAAAGAAATCTAATTTTTGATTGCAAAATTCTAACTGCAAATCACAAACAACCTGTTGGTCGTGCAACTTTTTTTACAATAATCCTTTGTCTAAGATCAAAGAGGAAGGACCACGTCCAAGAAGAATGTACATCCTTCCGCCAAATTTCAAAATATGAACTGACTAAAGTTATACAAAATCAAACTGAAGAAAAAAACCAATACTCTAAGATTAAGATTTTACTTTTTTAAATTAGAGTTTCTAAAGAGTTATTATATACAAATAAGATTTTTAGACCGGAAAATAACGAATATTCAAAAAAATGTTAAAATCGAACCGTTGAAGGATATGTCTATGGGGAATTCCCCCAAAAACAATAAGATTCGTATTATCCTCTAAAAGATTATTTTAAATAAGAAAAACTTGAAAATATAGAATTCCTCATACAATTTAATGAATGAACAAATCAAATTTCAAGTTCAACGATAAATTATGAAAATTAACATTAAAAAGTCGAGAGTATGCATCCACATTATTTTATAACACTTTCGTACCAACTTAGAATAATGAAATATTGGCGGGATTTTAGAAAATTTAAATAATTTTATGACAACGAGTAACGAACTGTTACAACTTACACTTTTCACTTACCCATTCTTATGTATCAATCCTTTCTAAAGATTGTTTTTAATCTTCAATTGCTGCTATGCATTTATTTTTATCTGATCCATTAGCTCCTTCTTTTGTGTCTTCTGCTTTGGTTTTCTTAAATACTATGTCTCTTGCAATAACGATGTTTCTTTCTTCTTTATTCCATATTTAATCTACATCCATGTGGTGTATATCCCACAAAGATAAATTGTTTGCTGAACTTATCAATTTTTTTAAATATTTGTATATTTGCCAAATCTGGTCTTTTTTGATGTCGATTTTTCTGCTGGTGTTACTTTAATCGCTTCTTAGGGACATCTTTTTAACAAGTATGTTGCTGTTCCGATGACTTCTCCCTACATATTCTTATTTAGATTTGAGTCAGATATGAATTCTCTTGCTTTATTTAAAATGGATTTATTTAACAGCTCTGCTTTCCTGTTTAACTGAGACAAATATGGTATTGTTAAGTCCAACGTGATTCCTTTATTGATACAATATCAACTTTGCAAATCGTTGTTCACGTATTCTTTGCCATTGTCGCATCTTAATTTTGATTGCTTTTAAATTCCATTTTTTGCCAGTATTTATATATTCTGTTATTTTACCACCTCAAATTTTGCTTGAAAGAGATACACCAATGTAAAATGAGTAAAATTGTTCAAGAAAGAAATAAGATATTTCATATTATCCCATGTTATTATATCTACAGATCCGCAAACTTGCTTTATTTCTTTCCTGATTAAATGGTTTTCCTGTTTGTTTAGTTTCAAGACAGATTTTACAGGTTGTTTATACAGGGACATCATCAATAGGAGGAAGCCACGTGACCACGAAACTTACTGTTGGTTAGGCAACACATCTTGCACTGTTGTAATAAAGAATTATGTAGTTTTCCAGTGGCGTAGTATTGGATATATGATGAAACTACTTAGAAACTTAAATATTTAAAGATAATTATATATAAAACTGAAAAATTAGAAAATGACAATATATTGAAGATATTTTTAAAAACAAGAATTAGATAAGGCCCAAACAATGCTGATGTAGCTGTTCAACAAGAGCTTTTTAGTTATTTTTTCAATTTTATTAAATTTGCCTGTCCACTATGAAGGATTTTTCATAAAAAGATAATTATGCAGGTAGGGTAAACGCACCAATACCTCGTCATTTAAACAATATTTGAAGTTCAAACTCATTTAAACTTAAAACTAAATATTTATTAATGAATTTTTTTGTATAGTTATGCATGCATAAATGATATACATACTCAATCATCAAAAGTCATTAAATGTTTAATTTTATTTTTAAAAAACCCATTTATCAAAATCGGCACTTTGGCAGCCGTCTTAACACAATCGTGTTCTGGGAATAATTAAAGATTAATAATTGACGTGTAATTTTTATTTTCTGAAATTAATGTAACATAATACTTAGAACTAGGTGTGGTAGATAACAAAACTAAAAATCGCGATTATTTCAGCTGCCATAATTTATTTATAAAAAAATAATTCATTAGGTAGCAGGTTACTAGATATTAATTAAAAATAATGGCTTACATTTATCCTAAATTTTACAGTTTCATTTAGTTATTTTACATTTTATTGCAATTTATGTACAAATTACATAAATGGTTCGATATGGCCACCCTGTTTTTCTAAACATAACCGAACTCTATTTTTGCTACTATTGAAAACTGAAACTAAGGTTTCTGGTGATATATTATTAATTTCATTTTGTATGGCCTCTTTTAATTCGTCAATATTCTGTGGACGGTGCCTGTAAACATTATTCTTCAAATGCCCAAATAGAAAAAAATCTAATGGTGTGAGATCGGGAGACCTAGGGGGCCATCGTCCACAACTAATCACTCGGTCATCAAAGAACTCTTCCAAATAACGAATAGTGGTGCGTGCCGTATGTGCTGATGCACCATCTTGCTGGAAGTAGCCCTCTTAGATTTCATTATCCAATAGTTGTTCGATAAAAGGTATTAAAATATTATCTCCGAATCTTTCTTCACTGATTGTCATTAAAAAGCAATGGACCATAGATCCTGCGTCTTGACATCGCAACCCATACACCAACCTTCTGGGGATGCAAACTTGTTTCTTCATAATTGTGGGGATTCTCTGTGGCCCAGGTTCTGTAATTTTGGCTGTTCACATAGCCCGACAAATAAAACCATGCTTCATCTGACATAAATGTAATATTTAATATGTCGTCGTTGTTCAGGTGTTGCATAAACCACTGACAGTATTGAACTCGTAATTGATGATCATGCGGAAACAGTTCTTGTATTACAGACACTTTATAGGGATGCATTCGTAGCTTCTTTTTTAATGCAACTTGGCAACTTCCATATGAAAGTCTTGCGGAAAAAGTTGTTGGTTAGATTATGGTTTAAAATAGTTTAAATTGTTTAATGAATATAAATAATTCAGAAATAAATAGCAGTGCCAGTTTTTTATTTACGAGGGCGGTTCAGTAAGTACCCGTGTTTGACGACAGAAGGCGTTCCTGAGGGAAGTTGGTGTTATCATCGTGTGCTGCCATCTATCAAACGACGGTATAACAAATTGCAGACTGATTGATAGGTTAGTTTGGATTTGACAGCCATTTGAGTAAGACGTGTTTCGTGATTTTAGCTAAGATGGAAAAAGAGCAGTATCGTTCGGTAATTCGCTTTCTGTTTTTGGATGGGAAAAAATGCGAGGAGATAAAAGCAAAGTTGGATGCTGTTTATGGGGACACTTCGCCATCTATGACCACAGTTAGATATTGGTTCGACGAATTTAAACGTGGGCGAACATCCGTTTTTGATGAGGAGCGACCAGGACGCCCGGCAGACGTGGTTACCGAGGAAATCATTCAAAAAGTCCACGACATGATTCTCGCTGATCGACGAACGAAAGTGCATGAAGTAGCAGAGGCCGTAGGTGTGTCGACCGGAACGGCAATTAATATTTTACATGATAAGTTGGCGATGAAAAAATTGTCGGCGCGATGGGTGCCGCGATTGCTAACGGTGGACAACAAGCGGATGCGGCTGTTAACTTCGAAGCAGTGTTTGGAGCAATTTAAGCGAAATCCGAAGGAGTTTTTGCGTCGAGTTGTCACCGTTGATGAAACCTGGATTCATCATTACACACCAGAAACTAAGCAACAATCAAAACAATGGATTTCTCCCGGTGAATCTGCTCCAAAGAAGGCGAAGATGGTTCCATCGGCCGGAAAGGTCATGGCGACGATTTTTTGGGATGCGAACGGCGTCAACCTCATGGATTTTTTAGAAAAAGGAAGAACGATCACTGGACAATACTACAGTGAGTTATTAGACAGCTTCGACAAAAAATTGAAGGAGACACGGCCGCATTTGGCGAAAAAGAAGGTGCTGTTTCACCACGATAACGCACCAGCACATTCATCCGGAGTTGTCGCCGCCAAACTGCATGAATTGCGTTATGAATTGCTGCCGCACCCCCGTATTCACCCGATCTGGCTCCCTGCGACTTTTTCTTGTTTCCTAACATGAAGAAATGGCTCGCGGGAAAAAAATTTAGCTCAAACGAGGAAGTCATCGCCGAGATAGAGGCGTATTTTGGAGAGTTCGACAAATCCTATTTTTTGGAGGGGTTAAAAAAATGGCAGGAACGTTGGGAGAAGTGTATATTTCTAAAAGGAGACTATGACTCTTTAAGACGATTATACCTATTTTTTTATTTGTTGGAAACAAATCTGCTACTACATGTTTGTTTAGTTTTGCGCAAATTGATACTGGTCATGCACTAAAATCTCATTTATAATAATATAAAAAAAGCTACTGCTTTACGTATTTATGTATTTCTATGACTTGTAATACATTTACTTGGGCAACTTGAGTTATGTTGCTTTATAGTGTTTTCCACCCAATCGAGATATGCAGTTACTCTGACATAGGTTACTGGAAACCATTCGCATCCTTCCCCCCAAGACACTATTCCTGATGAACATATTGATGACATTTCATAATTAAAATTAAAATGTTTTTTATTACCAATTTGATATAGATGTCCCAGTCTTTGTATTAAAGGACCTCCTGAATCTCCCTGGCATGAGCTCTTTTCTTTTATTGCAGCGCATATCATTACATCTGGCTTAATTGTATCATTCCCTTTAAAACTACAATAAATATTTATAAATTATAAATTAATAATAAGTTAAATAAGTAATTAATACTAATCAAACATCCTTCGGCAGCTATCATCGTCTAGTAGCCGTAATTCAACATACCGGAGCACTTCAGTTGACTCTCCTCGGAAGCTCAGGTCTCCCCAACCAACTGCGGTTACTATAGAATCTGTTACATACTATATACATAAAAGAAAAATCTCAAAAACGACTAATTTAAATGAGATGATAGTACCTTAAAATTCGTCGGGGGGCGAGTAATGATTTTCTCGTAAGCACCATCAAAACGTTGTTTCACTTTTATCAACGTTACGTCGTTCACTCCTGTAGCTCTAGTAAATTGGGAATGTATTTTGTAACAATCAATGTCATGGTGTATGGAGTTCTTGGTCATGTGACTATTACCAAGTAGTTTTATGTAATCGAATTTTATCAATATTTCCTTGAAATAGATGTTTTTATTATTCAACTTACACTGAGAATTATTCTGAGAAGTGATAGATATCCAGAAAGCATCATGTTATAAGTAAAGAGAAACAAAAATAAATATAAAATAATTCACAGTCTTGTAAGAAATTTAATTATCTTTTATTTTGTAGGGAATTCTTTTTACCGTACGACGCACCGTTTCGGAGTTATAAGCAAGAATCCGAAAAGACGGACTTTTCCACCCCTCTCTTCCTGAAGTGGCAGGGCTAAGGGCGGGGACTTTTAGTATCTTTGTCTTCTAACTACCTTCAACACATTCCTCAAGAGAAAAACTCTCCCCCTTTCCATGTCCTCTATAACCCCTTCGTTGACTGGACTAGTTGGGTAAGATCTAGATTCAAGTTTCTAGATCCTAGATCTAGATACGATCGGAAGATCTTATATCTGGATCTAGGTAGTGTTTTGAAGAATATCTTATGATTAGATCTAAATACCAATTGAATGGATCTTAAGATCCATTACTAGATCTATCGAAGTAATTATATTTAACTTTTGAAAAATTTCCTTTTTAATACACAATTTCTGACATAAAAAACACATAAGCTTAGCCATTCAAAACTAAAACTTTTTTTAAAGCAAAATGTAAACTTAATTCTGCTATGTTTTGCATCAAAATTGTCAAACGATTTTATCATAAAAACAAAACTTATAAACGTGATGATCTTTATTACGTATTACACTACTAAAATATATTTAATAAACTGACTCTTGATTTAAGTATAAGCAAAACACACAATGAACAAAAATACAAGCATTGCTGCATTTTCAGGTAGTTAATTAGGTGTCATCAACTTTTTCAAATTGTTTATAGTATATTAAAGCCCTTAGTGCAGCATGTTGCTGTAATTGTAACAAAAGTTTTGGCATATTTTAAAGGTAATTAAACAAATTTAAAATTTCCAGAATCTAAATCCTTTTCAGATGTTAGGGATAGTCTCTCAACTTCACCCACGAAATACAGCAATAGGTAAAAGAATTTATTTAAAGACATCACAATATCCTCTTAAATCATAAATTTTGTCATCAAGCATTAGCGCAACTGTTTATTTTGACCAAGGTTCTTTACGATTATAACTCTTTCATGAATTCATCTTAATATACTATGTATTTTATGAAATGTCTACAAAAGCCGTGTTAGCAACTAAAAAAAAATTTTAATTTCTAAGTAAGAGGTAGTTTCGCAAAATAATATTTCTTAATGTATGGCCTAACGCTTGGGAATGTGTTGTTTAAGTTAGTGGAATCATTTCAAAAACACCCTGCATTTTTAGTTAAGCCACATTAGTTCATTATTGCATCTTCAGCAGAGTGGTTGTGAGAAATATTGCTTTATATTCAAACAGTTCTATATTGTTTAAACTATACAAGGTGTTCCTTGGCATACGTTTAATATTTCACCAATGTATAGTTTTGACCGTTTATAACATATATTTCGAGATTGTAAAATAAAAAAATTGCCAAGCATCCCTATCTAGAAATGACTTACACAATTCTAGAAATATCTTTTTAAAATAAACAAAAAAGATAATACCAGCGTATTACCATGGTCTGAAAAATGTCTAGATCTAAATACTATAAACTCATGCATGGGATATACTACAGAGAAAAATCCTATTATTTTTAATTTTAATTAGATAAATTTTGTGTTGTGGCTTAAACATTAACTTTATTCAAGATTTTCAATATTTCTACACTTTTGCCATGTCTATAGTTTACATTAGGTAGGTTCCAGTTAATTTTGTCTTATCTCTGGGTGGAGATGGATCTCACTCAATGCTTCTTTATACAGGATAGAATAAGAGGGGCCTATATACACGTATACTGTTGATACCATAGAATGACAGTTGACGTAGTTCTTAAGTCTTACGTACATTGTGAATTGAACTTATTGTTAGAGTAAGTTAATATTGGCATTTTGTATTCATTTGCACAACAATTATAATAATACGGAAGATGATAACCAAATTTGTCCAAAATCATTATTTTTTATTTTTGTTCAATCTAGACTATTATACTTACAGTTATGGCATCTATACAATGGGCAGCTGTAAGACTCCAATATCTTGTAATTATAGATCCTCCACAAAAGTGATTAACTGTTTCTGAATCTACTATCGATAAACTAACCATAAAGAGAAATTGTCCCAGGGTTGCATTTAATCCATTCACTATGCGATGCTTTATTTTATAGCAAGTTGTTACTGTAAGACAATTATTAGTTAAATAACGCTGGGTTATATACGCGAATATAGCCACGACGTCGTAGGTTTTTGGTAAATCTGTTACTTCGTGAAATTCTGTCATTCTATGTAAGAAAGACTGTTACATTTATTATCTGCCGATGTCATAAACATGTAGTTAATAGGCGATTCAAGTAGATTTAAGTAAAGTTCGTAAATACATAATACGAATAAGAAGTCAGAACTGTTTATTGCATTTCACTTAATTTGTGAAACTTTATGCTACTGTGTTACAATAAGATGTTTAATCGTCATAATTTAAAGTCAGAATTGTTTTAATGGATGAATTTCTGATTTAATAGTTATGTAAAAGTCCAATATTTCACGCTCTTGAATTGGTTTTTTTGATAGTTGTAGACAAACTGTCCCAGATATGCTGACGTCCGCGGAATATCCAGTGGATGTCCGTTTCTACAGCATTTAATACCATATAACGTTGAATGGATCTTAGGTTTATGTCCGGTATACGTCCATTTTCTGTCTTTCGTGCACTTTCTTGTACGTCTGTCGGATACACCCAGCAAACGTACATTGTACGTCTGTCTTGGATATCCAGTGGACGTACGCTAAATTATTATTAGTTTTTCCTAATTTTATATTTCTAGGGTTGATAGAGTTGCAATTAATAGTTTAGAACACAATGTTCGATTTTTCAATTAAGTTTATAAAATGTAATTTCGATGCATGACCACTAAGTAAATATTAATCCCGCAGGGGGGATTCATTGAGGGGATTGTAATTATTACAATGGGAGTGGTAACAACTAGGAAATTAGTCCCACTCGCTCGCTTTACTTCCTCCCGGATTCTTCTACTACGACTGGTTGTTTAGCGTGGGGGAATCGGGCGGGCGTATAAGCAAGTGGCCGACCGGAACAAGGCAGTTGTTGTTGAAACAGCCTTCCAGCTCCAGCCAACAGCCAGAAGACTACAGCTCGAGTAAGTACTTGGTAAGCCGTAAACATATAAAGGTACCTTATCCTTCCCGACCGATATACGTTTTGCCTTCCACCGTACCCCTTGTCTTGTCGCTATCCATTCCGCTTCCCTGGTGGCGGTGTTGCGGCGGAGCGTTTGAGACGATTTGTCGCAACAGTGCTCATGTTATCTCGGTGCGGGCTTGACGGTTGAGCCGACTGGCCTCCGCTGGGTAACTCTGTCCTTTTTCCTTAGTCCCGTTGCCGACGGGGCGTTAGAAACGATGCATCGGCCATTCCCATTCACGTCTCCCGAATAACCCCCATCGGCCCCCTTTTGGTCTTAATCTTACAAAGGCACCCGTACCGCCCAAAATCTGCTATCCGACCTTTGCTTGTATCCCGATCTGCTTGCCGTACTGCCTGGCCTGTTTTTCCTGCTTGCTACAAGATAGATTGTTTTGGGCATATTTGGTGTTTTACTTGTACTGTAAGCTCTGCACCCTTTCATTCCAGCTGATCGACCCCTGGAACGACCCGATCTCTAGCGTAGCCGCCCGGTGGGACCTCGTCTGACCGCATCAAGGACGAGGTGGGGTAGTAAACTCTCTTATCATATCTGGCGCCCGAGCACCGATCGCCAGCACCACATCGAAAGCGCGTAACATTTTGACGCTTAAGCAGCGACATCAACTATATTGACGTCCGCACAACCGCCGACCGCAAAAAGAACGCGTCACAAGCTATAAAATATTTGTTACGAATTGTTTGTATTAGATGGCGTGCAACTTCAGTCTACTTAAGTGGGCGCATAAGCCTTGTAGGGGGAAGAAGTTGAGCACGCACCCCCACATGGTAATCTGTTTTTAGAACGTGTGTGTGAGTGTGTGTAGCATCAAGTCAAATAGAGCATTATTGTTTGTGTATTTCAAGTTGTTTAAATTAAAATCAAAAGTAAAAAAAACATAAAAAAGTTGAATCAGCGACTTCTTTGAAAGTTAAATGAACAACATGGTTATTAAAATTAGGTCATGATTTACGGTAAACTACATGACCCAATTATTTTCGAGACCCGTGGTGATTCGTAACCCATGGTAAACTAGTGGCCCAACCTCTTCCGTGACCCGATGTGCAGCATGTTCTTCACGGTTCTGCATGGCCTACTTTTTTTACTGACGGTTACGTCTATTTACGTGAATATTTTTATTTTCTTTAACTATTCGCGTGGGTCACGCTATGACAAAAACAAAAGATATTCGAAAATAACTAGAGTATCAAAAGTTACTAGTTTCCCGTAAGTACTGCAGGTACTTTTTTAATGATCATCAAATTTTAAAGTTCGAAGTTTGATGCACTACGGAAAAGTCACTTGCATTAATAAAATGAGTGAAAAAAAAATTGTTTCATACGTTTTGTGTACACGTAGTTTTCTGCAGATTGATTTTGTAACTCAAAATTTGCTCAAAAAGAATTTCGCAATTTACAACTGTCACGTTGACAATTCAGAATGTTACTCTTGCTTATTATTATTTATGTCTTTCAAAAAGTTTGCATTTACCTAAAGTTTAATCATTAATAATTGCTTTTCTTACGATTCATTGCAGTATAAAGATGTAGATAATTGTATAATAAAATAGTTTTCAAAAGTGCTACTTGCTATATGATAGTTTGTTAGAAAAGTCTATCATTAATATGCCAGAAAGATATTACATGCTGGCTTAAGACAGCTCAATCCTATATGGGCCTCGATTTTCCAACTGCACTTCTCGACCACCAAAATGGCTTTTTTGAAATATAGACTTTTACACTGTCTGTCCACATTACATAAAATGCCTCGTTATTTCAGGAAATACAGGATTTTACTAAAAACCAGAAATTTTGTCCCGTGGTATGGCAAGTGTAGTACAGGTGCGAAGCACCGATGACTACAACACGACATGGGCCAAAAACTCTGGTTGAGCCTAAGATGCATACAAAACTTTATGTACAGTCGAAATTTTATTTAGACAAGGAGATTGAGATTGTTATCAAAAAGAAAGATTGAAATCAACTTATCACTGATTGAATATATCTGTGTAGTCAAAGCAACGACTACAAAAGCAGGCCAAAAAGAATTCTTTGCACCACTGACTCTAAATCTGATATTATTCAAGTCACTGTTAACTGAGTAGTTGACAGTTATAAAAATTTTCAATAAATATATATTACCGTATCGATGGTATAACAAATGTATTATATGCACTTACGTTCTGGCCAAAAACTTTGCTCTATTTTGTTTTAAATATGGTCCCGCAAAAAATATTGTATATACAGGGTATTACTTAAGTAAGCGGTCATAGTTTAATAGTTAACTAAGGCGGCCTAGAAATACTCAAATTTGCAATAATTCTTTCAAAAGCCCTGCTTTATTAAAATTATAAAGGTTTAAAGGTGACCAACTACCTTAAAATTTTAAAATAATTTAGATCAACTAACAGGAAAACCATTCATGATTGGCACACTTATTTCTTTTCGCTCAAATTTAAGTGTTAATATCTTTAAAGGAAGAACATGTGGGAAAGAAGTTCTTAAAGAATGTATGCAGTAGTATCACCCGTTGCAGCAGCAGCAGTCATCGTAATTCGCCGCCGTAGGCGGCTGGCTCCTTAGAGCACTTAACCTCTCTTAAGCCTGGAGAATGAGGGATGTTGGTGGATAGGAGTGTCGACGGAGCGGTGCGTCGGAGTAGGAGTTGGTGGTAGTCGTTGTCGAGTCATGTCACGCACCAAGCAGTCCGCAAGCCCGTCCACGGGGTGTTGGTTGGTGGCGACGATGAAGTAGGCCGGAAGCAGGTTCTCCATAATCCCCGCCGGTGATGATGCCGATGACCCAGGTTGGATGGAGTACCCAAGGACGGCCAGCGAGCCGTCACACAGAGACGACGAGGAGTTCAACGCGACGGTTCTTTTCAGAACGGTGTTGGAATTGTGTAATGAGTAGTGTGAGAGTGTGTATATGTTAGTGTAGAGGTGTGTGGTGTCTAGGTGGGTATAGTGTGCCGTGGAAGTGCAAAACTGTTCCGGCATTTGCCTTAACCACTGGGGAAACCACGGAAAACCCAGTGAGAACAGTGTGGAGTGGGTGTGGTGGAGCGGGAATTATTGGCGGGAAATTATGGCGGGAAAGGATTTGGCGGGAAGAGTAGCGGATTGGCGAAGAATTTCCGGGCGCAGTGGTGATGATACCTCGAGGAGTCTCAGGCTCGAGGATTTGGAAAGGAAGGATTTGGTGGTCACGGTCCGGTAGCTACCCGGGCCGATCGGATGAGACTGAGATGGTTGGATGAAGTTGGCCGGGCCTGCGCCCCCCCGACGCAGGCACCGGGTGGTGGTGGAACGGCCGTTGATCCATCTGCTGCATCTAGGGTTGGTGGGATTTGTGGCGGTCGCGGTCCTCTGGCTCCCCAATTCCTGAAGACCGACGGTCGGTGGGATGATGCTGCAGTACAACCTCAAGTCGCTCCGTTGGCGGTGGAAATTGGACCAGGCCTGTGCCCCCCATACACAGACTCTGGAGGGTGGATGGCGGTAGCCTCCCAACTACCGTGGTGGTTGAGCCCGTACTCTTCGTCGCCGATGCGTCACGCTCTCGCTGGAGACCGGGTCGACTGCCTCGCTTCGCACTCGAAGCCGGAATGCATCACCCGTTGAGCTATGGTCGTTTATTTATATAATACCCTGTATAACACGGGTGTAAAGTGTCTTTTTTAAACTCGCACTCGATCCTCACTCTACACTTTTGCTCTATAAATAATTATTATGGCTCGACTTGCTTTGCGACGGAAAATGAGGTCTAAAATAGGCACATTATTGATCGATCGTGCATAAATTATTAAATATATATAGAAATATAAATTTTATACTGCTTACATACCGCTACTTGTAACTGCTAATATGATCTGAATAAAAATCAACTTCATAATTACATATAGCACGCAACTGCAAGGGATATAAGTTGATATTAATTAATTAATTTTTCAACGAACACAAAGCATTTTTCTACGTTATAGTTTTTTTTAATGCACCAATAAACATAGTTTTAAAAGATAATCAAGAGTAACGCTTGTTATGTTTACACCCCATTGTAAATAGAGGCCTAGTAACAGTTATAATACTTTATTGTGAAAATAAATATAATAATAAAATAAAACTTTCTTTAGACAGAACAGTATTTAACCAATCAAGTGCCAAAAAGCAGATAATATTAGAAAACTTTGCTCTTTGTTCGTTTTGGCACTTGTTAACTTCACTTCAAGAAGAAAAATTAAGAATCTTATGGAAAAATTTGTTAATCTTAGTTGCTATGTAATGTAATTATATTTTCCCACGACCGCTTTTAAAAGTAGTGCACATAGTTGATATAAAGTCGGGCCGGCAGATCCTTTCGTTCACGTCATCATTCATATTTGTACGAAGAAAAAAGCTTTGTGTTCATTGGAAGATTAATTAATTAATATCAACTTAATATCCCTTGCAGTCGAGTGCTACATGTAAATATGAAGTTGATTTTGATGCAAATCGTATTAGCAGTTTTAAGTAGCGGTATGTAAGCAGTATAAAATTTATATTTCTATACAGCGCCCGAAAAAAGTCCCGGAACGACCTCGTAATTTCTAAGCGGAAAAATTAAAAATCTTAGGGACTTTTTAGAACTAAAAATACTACATCTTTAAAATAACAAAATTTTCATTACTTAAATATACCCCTGTTCGAAAGACATTAAAAAAAGAATTGTTTCCATGAAAACCGGAAGTCAACATGGCAATTTGTTCAAAAGTTATATCCAATTAATTATCCCAACATTTAAAATTTCAAAAAATATAAATTTGAAATAATAATAAAACATTGTGAGATTTCAACATTTATTGGGATAGCACAGTTAATAAAATCAATTATTTTTAGTAATTTTGAAATTTTAAAAATTTAAAATTTTGTTCAATAAATTCTTGACATATTTTCTTTGTCATATATGTCTCATATGTTTTTAGTTACCTTCGCAAAACATGGCAAACAGTGCTTACTTTAAGATCCCCAAATTGCAATTGTCCATCTCTTACCGTTTTTGCAGGAGTAGCGTGTTTCCATAGTTTTTAATAAGGTAACCCCTGACAAAAGAACAGCGATTATCTCCAAAACCTTTTAAGATAAGTAAAGCAACTCTATATCATACCGGGTGTTCCATTTAAAAGAATTCGATATGGCGGCCGTACAAAAAAACAATTGAAGATTTGTTTTTAGTTACCTTCGCAAAACATGGCAAACAATACCTACTTTAAGCTCTCCAAATATCATTTGTCTATCTCTTACCGTTTCTGCGGGGGTAGCGTGTTTACATACTTTTTAGCGACCCCGTATAATCCGGCGTTATTTAGCCAAGTATCTTGCAGTAACAAGTTGGTATGAAACAATGGAAGAACATGGTGATCGCATAGTTAATGGAACAAATGCAACTCAGGGACAATTTCCCTTTATAGTTAGCTTATCGATAGTAGAGTCAAAAGTGGTTGAACATTTTTGTGGAGGATCTATAATTACAAAATTTTGGAGTCTTACAGCTGCCCATTGTATACGAGCCGAAATTGTAAGTACAATAGACATAGATCATATATCATACTTTTTATTCACAGGACTGTTGTATCAAATCGCCGTTATGTAGACGATTTTTAGCAGACGTGATTAACAAGCTTTTCCCTTTTCCTAATACAAAGTATAGTAACAAAAAACTGCGTTCTTTAAGAAATAAATCTGGTAGAAATGCTCTTGCTAAGTGGAGATTGTGCGCATCACAATAGTTTCTCAGTCTGTTGTTTGGAGCGGAAATAATTGCAGGCGAAAGTGGGCGAAACAGTTAGCCAACCTTCTAATCGAGCATCTTGTACCAAGACATGTAGGATACTTTCACATACCACGCGAGTTGACTAGTTGTATCCCGAATTTTGTTGCAAATTGTATAACGTTTCCGAAGTAAATATCACCTGAATTCTGAACCGCACTAATTATCTTTATATCTTTATGTATCATGCAGAAGAAAATAAATCTTTGGAAGTTATGTTGGTTACTTGTTATTTGCGGGATACACTTTGAGTATGGTAACTAATTTGTTAGTAGCAGTACAGGAAAGGTTCTTATATACCTCAGGTACCAACAATCGTCTAGGTGTTTGCCGGCCGCTTATTTTAGCTAAGGCGTCAATTTCTGTTACTTCTCAAGAGTTTCATCTTATTTGCTAGCTTTCAGAACAAAGTAAGTCTTCACTGAAGCCCTCAAAGGAGTTGACCAACCGTTATATAACTTTTAGGTTGATTTCCAAGAACTTCGCAACATCAACTATGACTTTTGTCTGAATCCACACGTCGGTTCTCGCCTCCACGTTCCTTCTCCAAAATTTCTGACCAACAAACCACAGACCAGTTTAGCCTGTTACAGGATCATCTCCCTTCTCAGCGACATAAGTAAAGTTTTCGAAAGCGTATTGGCAAATAAACTCCGAGAGCTCCTAGATGACCAAAAGCTTTTCTATCGACGCCGAGGCAGTCTTCAACTCTTTTGTGTACAGATATAGACTTCATTCATTTCCCTCCGCAAGACTACCAATTGACATAGTTAACGATTCGTGCCATGGTCGCATTTGGGAGGTCTATGGAATATCCCAAGGGCCGACTGTCTTCACTAAGAATTTACCATGATTTTTCTTAGTGGTAAAGACAAAGGCTGAAACAGTATTCTACGGATCCACCTACAAATGCAGACTACATCACATTTTTATGTACGTATATTCCCAATTATCTTTAAAACTACTGCACCGATCTCAACTCGGATTTCACTTGCGTGCAAAGTATTTAACCTGAGAAGGTTATAGGTTATATAAAGTCGGGTCACTGTAACAGTAACTACTTTGCCAATTTTTGTTCAGCTTCCACTTACGTACAGAGCTGGACACCCGAAGGATTATAGGTTATATTGGGAAAAGAATCAGTGGCGGCTCACTATTGGTTGTATTTTGTTTGGTGGGGTTATGTCAAACCGAAAAATACTGTTAAGTTAATTAGTTCAGTTATTTACAGGGTATGAAGGTTATTATTGGCTATATAAGCAATCAGTGGCTGCTCTCAAATGGATAATGTTAATAGAAACAGATTAAAGAAAAGAAATATTGTTAACTATTTTTTGCTTTAAAAATTTCACTAGTAAACACTAAAAAATAGAATTAACTTCAATAGTTAACTATAAAAAGACGATTCCTAGCACCTGAAGTATATAAGAACCTGTCCCATATTGGTACTATCAAACTACTTATTACAGTGCAAATCCCATCTCGATTGGATCACCCGTTTTGTAGATGCAAAGAAACCATGAAAAAAAAAGAAAAAGCAATCGCTGATACCTGAGGTGCATAATGGCGCTTCCAGTATTGATACTATCAAACTGGTCCTGTGTTGCTTGGACTACGTATTAGTTCCACAGATACAATCAAACCATGGAAACAAAGATGATCGCTGGTACATGAAGTATGTAAAAGCCTTTCTCGTATGTATGCGGTACTTTCGTATCAAATTGTAATACAAAAAGCAAAAGTTTATATTAACGAATAGGTAAACATTTTGTTTAAAATCTTCCATTAATAGATTTTATTTCGACACCAATGACTTGGTATTGGCGAATGTTAACCTCAAAATAACAACTGTCAAATGATAGTTACGTACGACTTACAAAACATAAAAACTAACAAATGAGAAGTATTATTTAGTATACATTTTTGCTTCTCTTTGCTTATAACATGATGCTTTGTGGATGTCTATCTCTTCTCAGAATCATTAATCTTATTGTAAGTTGAATAACAAAAACATCTATTTCAAGGAAATATTGATAGATAAGGATGTCATAAAGGTACTTGGTAATAGTCACATAGTCAACAAATCCACACAGCATGATATTAATTGTTACAAAATACATTCGAAATATGATGAATTACAAAATACGAACGACATAGCGTTGATAAGAGTGAAACAACCTTTTAATGGTACTTACGAGAAAATTATTGCTCTGCCTCCGAGGAATTTTAAGGTACTACCATCTTAATTGAATTATTTTTTGAAATTTTTTTTATGTGTATCCAGTATGAAAACGATCAAATAGTAACCATAATGGGATGGGGAGCTCTGAATTTCGAAGGAAAGTTACCTAATGTATTGCAGTATGTTCAACTACGGCTAATAGACAATACAGTCTGCCAAAAGATATATGATCAGTATTAATTACTTATTTAACTTATTACTAATTTATAATTTACAAATATTTACAGAATTCCACAAAAGAATTATTTAATAAAGCCAGATGTAATGGTGTGTGCTGGAGAAACAACAACGGATTCATGCCAGGGGGATTCAGGTGGTCCTTTAGTACTAGAGTTGAGACAAGGAGGTGTACGTCATAAATATCAGATTGGTAATACAAAACATCTTAATTTTAATTATAAAATATCAATATGTTCTTCAGGAATAGTGTCTTGGGGGGAAGGATGTGGATCAGGGTTTCCAGGCGTCTATGTCAGAGTAACTAAATATATCAGTTGGATGAAAGGCATTATAAAAAAGCATAACTCAGGTTGCAAAAGCAAATGTATTACAAGACGCAGAAATACATAAATAGGAGAAGCAGTAGCTTTTTATTTGTAAATGAAATTTTAATGTATGTCCAGTATCAATTTGCGCAAAACTAAAACATGTAGTAGCTTTTTTGTTTCCAACAAATAAACAAGTAGGTAGGTATATTCGTTCTAAAGAGTTGATTTCTTATAGAATCGCCCTCACACTTTAAGTTAAATTAACCAGATTTTGCATATTTATCCGAATTCTACGTTGAATCTTCCTTTAAATACATTTATTTAATACAAATTTATAGTTACATTTCGCTTTATAATGTTTAGTAAGTTGTTTATATTGCTAACAGATATTTTTCTTTAAAGTTTTGTTGTTAAGAATTAAAATGTGTTCAATAAATTGTTTTATGCTTCTTTCATTAATGAAATCCGATACTTTATTTTATTGCCGAAACGTGCCTTGTGCTGTTTTTAAACCTTTGTTATATTTTTCGGCCCGTATCGATTCAAGGAAATTCTGTTTACATTTAATTTTATTTTCAAGAAAAAATTGTTCGTAATATGATAATTTATGTCTGGCGAAAGGCAGATCCACATTGGAGAAATGACGTATGCAAAAGTACCATTTTTAATGGAATATCTGTGATTGATATGGTTTAATGAGGTACAACTGGTTTCTTGATTTTGGCAAACCGTTCCCTTTGTTGGTACTTAGTGATTTTCTCGAGGAGTTTAGTTCCAGATAGCGCGTAGCGTAGAAGCTCTTCCGTTACCCGGGTCCTTCTGGACCCGGCGTTTCCCGCGTTTTAGTTTGTGGGGTTCGGTTACTTTCAACATTTTAGTGATTGTGAATTTACCTTTCTTTGTGTTTTATGGTTTATGGTTATCGGCATTAATTTGCATTTTGGGTAGACCTATGAATGCCCCACTGGGCGGATGAACTCTAAACTCACAAGTCGAATGGTCTTACCTTATTTATCAGTATTTGGAAATGAACGAGACGTTCATCATTTTTGTCTTCGTTACAACGATCGTGTAAAGAAGTAACCGTATCGTGCCAGTTGTTTAGAAATTATACAGCTCCAATTATCTTCTCGATTTTATGGTTTAGTCTTTAGGGAAAACTCCGTTTTCCGCTTTTGGAGAAACTGTTTAGTTCTTGTCACCTTTGGATGTAAAGGATATACTCTCACTTGTGTTAAAATTAAAAGTTTGTGTTTTGTGTAAAGGGCAATATGGTATTCTTAAATTCTTTGTGGCTTCTAACAAATAAGCACCGATCTCTCAGTCGTGTCGTTTAGTTTGCCGTAAATGGGTTACTAGAATTTTGTGGACGAACTACAGACCCTAGAATAAGAAATATTTTTAATTACGATAATGTTTTTTTGTGTATCTTTTGTAAACTTTTATATACAGCGATTAATTTTGATAATTAACTAAGTTAGGGCAGCATTATAAATATTTTCCGGAAAAAGGTTTAGATTTCTTTATTAGGTTATTTCAGGAATTTATTCTCATTAATTTATAGTTTCTTTTTGATTAATACAATTTGATAATTTTCTTTTTGTCTAAAGTAATGTAATTATAGCTTCAGATTACAACTTACATAGTTACGTCATTTTCTTTATGCAAAGTTTTTTTAAAGTGTTATTTATGTTTGTAACTGGTGTCATATTGAATTCATTTTAAAGTTATCTTTAAATTTAATTTAAGTTGCCAAGATTTGAACCTTTATTAACTATTCTTTTTTTTGCATTTTAAAGTTATAATAAACTCATTGTGTATAACATATTTTGGCATTTTATTTGATTATTGTGTTATGAGTGTCCCAGGTTTCTAGTAACAAAGAATCTAAATTTTGCTTTTAACAATTTAAAAGTTTTATGAAGTCAATGTTTTATAAAGTTAATTTCAATTATGAGAGAGATGCTGGAACTTATTGCATTATAATATTTTTTTTTTAATTTTATGCTTTTATGTCAATTATGGGGTCAGTTTAAGCCCCTTCGGGTAAGTCGAGAGTGCATTTTAGATACAATTTCAAGTTTCTGTATATAGGGTGATACTTCCTAAGGCCATCCATATACAGGGCGTTCGTCTATGTGGGGACAGGTCGACGGATTACATCATTTAGCGTAACTGTTCCTGGCGCCCTCAAATTAGAAATATTTTGACGTTAATAAGAGTTTCTGGTTATGTGAGCTTTCCTTTTCTTTGGATTAAGGTGAGTTTAAGTAGAATCCATCCCGTCTGAGACTTGAGCTATGAGCTTGAACATCTTCTACCATCCGTAACGGCCCTTAGGTCTCTTTTTCGACATTTTCCCGTTACAATTTTTCTAAAGTCTGGATAAGATTGTAGTATTGTACTCTCCACTTGGCAGAGCCATCTCAACCATTTAAACACCCCAAGGCCTTTTATATGTAAGTGTTTCCATTCACGCATGAGGATCCTGCTCTGACTACCAGCAAGACATGGTGCTCCTTCTCGAACTCCAAGGAGTTTACATATATTTGCTACCGCACGGCACCCCCAAAAATTGTGGCGTCCAAAACCAGTGCTTTAGATGGCTTGCGCTTTTAAAGGCAACATCCGTAATTATATCTATTTTTACCTAAAATTTTTCAAAATATACGTAATTCTTGTATTTGTTTAACAATGCAATTGCACAGTACCTCAATAACGCTTTTTGTATCCTTTAGTACGACATCCAATATGAGCCCAACATGGGTTCACTTACAACATCATAGTTTCTTTCAATGCAGAATTCTTCAAGTTGTGTCCACATGGATTTTTTGTAACTGCTATATAAAAAATATAAATTAAGACATTTAAAAGTCGAATAATTAAAAGATGATTTATGACGTTCCCTACATGTAGGTAAAAACAAAAATTAAAATTTTATTTTCCAAAGCACCTTGTAGCTACCTTCATGGATTGTAACTAGTTGTTATTATGAAAATAAAATCATTCAAAACTACAGAAAAAATACTATTATAAAATGAGTTATTACTTGAAATATTTTCCAGAAGTGGACCAATGACAAATTCATGTTATTTAGTAGTCTGAGTGATATGAATGGATAACGTCGTCATTGTACGTGGAATCTTCGCCGTGAAAGACTAATTGGCTAGGAATTATTTCGATTTTTTCACTGCAAGTGTGTAATTGAGAGTTAGCTTGCTTTTATGGTCTTTCTTTGAGTGCTTCTCAATTTAGCTTTAGGATTTTAGTCTGCCGTTTTTCAGGTATGTGCTTGCTAATGTCAAACACCATCTTCCAATTTGTTCTCTTTTCTCAGGCAGGCTTATGTGGAACTTTCCACCATTGTTCCATCAAAATCATACGCTTCAATGGACATAAAAGCCCACCTACATCTTGACAAGATTAAGATTTTTTTCTTTCGATATCATAGGACTATCTATAGCGTGGATTATTCTTTTGTTTCAGGGCTTTAATTTCATCTTTAATTTCATCTTTAATTACATCTTTAACATAATCTTTAACGTCATCTTTAACTTCACCTTTAACTTTATTTTTAATCGTTAATTGGTGATCTTTCTCGTCGTTTTTTCCCTTCGTTTCGTTTTGGTGCTTACTATTCTGTGGGGGGGTCCCGTCGGATTGCGAACTGAGGATCGATCCCGTCTCGTTTGATTCTATTCCTCTAGTTTTTAGTTCTTTTTTCTTGTTTTTCTCAACTTAATTCTCCTTTCCCTTCCAATCCGTTAATTTATAATTTTTTAAACATTTCAAAATCATTTGATAATATTTAAATTCATAATGATTTGCATTTAAAACTCGCTCCTATATATTCAATGTTAAAAATTTGTACGATTAAAATTAGCTAATCACCACCAACGTTTTTCACACCTGTAATATAACATTTTGGAACTAATCATTACGCGTTCTATTGTGCTATTTGATATCGTTTCTATTTTGTTATAATTTTTATATATGTGGTAATTAATGTAAATTTCCCGAACCTTGCCTCCCTTCCTTTGCTCCAGACTATATCCCTTTTTTTTATTGTTATCTCAATGTTATAATAAAATCAGCTAATTTAAAGTATGTTAAGTTTTGGCTTTATTTCATAGAACAAACCCTTTAGCCTGGCGAATGTGCAGCCAAATGTAATAGTGTGTTTAGATAAATAAATTTATTATACACGAAGTTTTTCCACGTTATACATGTCTGTCAAAATGCTTACATTAATAACACCAAAAACAGTTTAATAAACACTAAAAGTATTTCCCTGAGATGTAAGGGATTGGCATGCTGTAGTTGTTACGTAAATACAAAAAAGTCAGGTGCTTAAAGAATTGCAATAAAATAAAAAACCATAAAGTTGATAGATATGTTTTATTTATTAAGAAAATGCTTTAGTTCTTGCTGTTTACAGTACTGTTTATCCAAGAAACAATGAGGCCTAATGAAGAAAATAGTACTGCTTCTCTGTTAGAACAGTTGTATTCACTAGTATCTTGTATACCTTAAAAAGAGAAACAAAGGAAGGTAAATAAACAAACAATAGTACTAGCCCACGAGCATAAGATGTAATTCCGTACGCAAGTTATGATAAAATAGTGAGAAAGATGTCATTTGATTTGTATTGGGACGTAGAACAACAGTTTCGGTTTGGAGGCGTATGGCCGTGGTGACGTCATCAAATAGCCGCCTTCTACATTTTAATTAATCGGCATTTTCTCAGAACCTACTCAACGAATTTAAATGTTAATTTTAATTTTAAAGGCATTAAAAAGTTCTACAAAAGTGTCCCATACGTATTTAGCATACACATAATCATTTTTCTACAAATCTCAAAAAACGTACACCAAACTATACCCATATTTGTTTATTCGTTCCGAGCGTGTTAGATGTAAGGTATCTGGATTATTATTTGTGTGAAAAGAAGAGACGAATATTTCGAGTGAATAAAAGAAGCGGGACAAGAATATATTTTCCTATTTCAGGACATTTCGGGAAGGTTTTGTTTGCTAGGGGACATATTACAACCTTAAATACTAATACCCAGTAATATCATACCAAGAATTATTAGAAGTAATATAGTAAGCAACATAAAAGAAGTTGTTAAATTATTTTTATTTTTGTTCGGAAGCGGAAGATTTTCGTACTGCAGCAGACGCAGATGTTTTTGGAATGACTCGGACGAACATTATTTTTATACTGCATTGGAGCAAAGGATTTTTGTCTTGAACGGATGACCGAGTACTTCTTCATACTAACTCGGACGGGTTATTTTCGTACTGAACCGAAGTAGAGAATTTTCGTACTGCACCCACCCCACCACGCCATTGACTCAAAACGTTTTTGGTAATCTACCGCAGCACCGCATGTATCTCGTCCAACACAACAAATGTAATATTAAGCTAGTGTGTTTAATTCTCCAGAATAAATAGATTAGATTCGATCGAGACTTTGGCAAGCCGCATTTCGAGAACGGCCAGGAATATCGGGACCCGGACGGTACAAAAAACGGTCGGTAGAGCGCGACTCAGTCAAAGTACCATTCCTAAAAAGTTCGATTTTTGCTCCGGGGTCAAAATCAAAACAGATGCATGTGTTGAAAACTGCCAAAAACGGCGTCCTGATGTCTTCTTCAACCCCAAAGCGAGCTTGATCGATTATTTTATGGTTTTTCGGGTCCAACACCGGAAAGGGGCAAAACAGCGAAATACAGAAAAAGCAGTTTAGAACCGCCGACGAGGCGCTTAAAACAGACTAACGATTTTTCGAAAACTCGGAATTTTTTTCGAATTTGCAAGCGTAGGACTTTAAAACCGTTAGAGATAAAAGGTCGATGCAATGGATATTTCCAAAAAAGAAAACAATCTTTCCAACGGTCTAAATGGGAACTTTATATGTCGAAGGATAACGGAGTTACAAAATTTCGCGTTTTGTTTCAAAATAGAGAAGGGAAGGGGAACGGGACATGCGTCTTTTGGCTCCGGAATCTCGTCCCACAAAATTGTATAAGAAAACCTTACTGTCTTGAGCGATAAGCCCGGGACGGCAGAAGACAGATTTTGAATGCACAAGTCATGTAAAGGAAGCGGAAATCGGGAGGCAGCACTCCTAGGACCCTGTCGAATAAGTTCAACTTATGTAAAATAACGGCCTTTGGCGGCTTCTCTCACAAGTAATACCGCAAAAACCTAGGACCTTGCTTGCTCGTCTCCAAGGAGGCCATCGGTGCTACCGGGCGTTGCTTTCCTCATTTCGAGAAGGCATAGTTACTTCCACCAAGCACAGCAGACACTTGTACTACAGAGAGTCATAGACGTTCCCTTTTCTTCACGTCAAGCTCAGAACACTCCCAGAAGCGAATTACTCTTCGAACCGAAAATCACAGTTGCAACCTCCATCGCACGTTGTCTCCGTTAATCGTCGTGTCTTGCCTGTCGCTCTTCTTTACTTTTCAATATCTCAAACCGTTTTGAAGATATCGCCGGACAAAAGTTCGCTTACGATTACTGTTCCACCCAGGTGGTCTGGAGGTTAGGCCACCAAAAACTAGAAATGTTCTATTTGGTTTGCTTCGGTTAGACTCAAATCGTTTAGGTTAGGTCGACTAGTTTTGGTTTGGTTTGGCTTGATTAGGTTTTAGCTCAGTTTGGTCCTTTGGTTAGGTTCGATTCTGCTCGCCTTGGTTAGATTCGGCTTGGTTGGACCTGCTTCGGTTAGGTTCTGTTTGGCTCCATTCGGTTAGGTTAGCCTCGTTTCAGTTAGGTTCGGCTCCATTTGATTGGGTTCGGTTTGACTTGGCTGGCTTAGGTTCAAGCCGTTTGGTTTGGCTTGTTTTGACTAGGTTCGGTTGGGCTAAGATCGGCTCGGTTAGGTTTGGCTCGATTACATTTGGGTCAATTTGGCTTGTCTCGGCTCAGTTTGGGTTCGGTTCATTTACTACAAAATTTGTATCAGTACAAAAATTGCCCATCCGCTTCAGTTTGCAAGAGTTCGGTTCTGTATGAAAAAGTTCCAAGTACGATGCAGCACGAAAATTAAGTTTTCCGGTTTAGTACGAAAAGGAAGACCGCCGGGTCAGTTCGACAAAAGTATCCCGTTCTGTTCAACACGAAAAAGCTCTCGCTCTG
>VTPC01090734.1:121950-137734 GCA_011009095.1 Ignelater luminosus
CGACTACACACTGTCTGTAGCAGAATACAAACAACGTATGGGAATTGGTTGGGTGACGCAGTATTTTTACGTAACCTGGAATCTATTACTACTAGGTATACTGTGAACTACAAAAGCATCGTAACATACAATTTTACTTACCTTGGGCAATTTTCACTTTAAAAAGAACCAACATTAGTAACAGCGTTGTAAGCGTCAAAAAAGGCACACAAACCATAATTTGTAAATGTTGCTTCTAAACTTCTTACAGTTATAACTGATACGTTGATAATAATAAACTACGAATTATTTTATATATTATTATTATTATTTATTGGTTAATATTAGTATTAATTCACCAATATGCTATAAAATACATAAAATGCCTAATTAGTAGTTGCAAATAAGTTCCTATTAGGATTTATAAAAATTAATGATGAGATTAAACAAGGCATTTTTAAAGTAAGGCTTGATAAATGTTTATAGTACTACTAATAATTCTATTGATAAAGACTATTCAAACAATTCTGAATTGCCATACCTGATATAGTAAGCTTTTATGAAATTATGAATTATAAAGACAATATTAGTAACAATACCAAACGTTCCCGGTCGAGGTCCAGAGATTTTTCAAGCGGAAAAAATTTGAAAATGGATGTCATCCTCTGGAAGGGATGTAAAGCAGTAGATCCTATGTGACTACGATGAGTTGCACCATAGAGTAATTAATATAAGTAGAGGAACAATTACAATGTTTTAAATGTCACCCAAAAACGTACCGTATAATAGGTGGCGATATACTTAGCCATCTATAGGACGGTACAAAAAGTTTAACAGCATTTTTTCGAACCTAAAACTAAAGTTTACTATACATTTAATAGACGAAAAATATTTAGTTGTAGAATAGACGTACTTAATACCTCTTCGTGTTATTTATGTTGCCAGTAATGACAGCTAAATATGAAATCTGATACATTTGAGGGTATACAATGAAATTCTTAATTATTTATTCCTTAAAGGGCTTGAACGATCAAGACTAAATTAAGAATTAGAACTTGATATTTTTATTACAGCAAAATTCTGTAATTATCATTTTGAACGTTTGCAGAAATACTTCAAAGTATACATTGATTTATAAAAATAAACTTTTCTTTAAATTCTAGTTAATAAATGATTTAGTTATTGTTAGACTACAATATAATATGTTTGTTTTTTATGGCTTGTTTTTGTAACGCTGAACTTCTACTGTATGTAAATACTACTTGTAGCACGTAGTTTGTTATGTAGTTCGTATTTAAGAAATGAAACTTTTCCGTGTATTACTGGACCGGACAGCATAAAAAGTGTTTTCTTATAAATCACTTCACATATGCAGGTATTTCCAGTTTAGACGTTTAGAAAGTTTTTTTGTTTACTTGTGTATTTCTTTTTCAAAACAGTACTCTTAAAAACAATTTTGTGATTTCAATAATGAACGGATTTGTTAAGATTTTGTTTTGATCCATTCTATATTTAAAAAAAAAGTAAAGTAATATAATAGTGTCTGGCTATTTTTCAGGTGCAAGGCCATAATTTGAAGAACAAGATGCAAGCCATGTGCTACAAAAAAAGTTAACGTGCCTCCATGCAGCTTTGGATGTCGATAACTATGCAATTAAGCCAATTGACTATAAGTTCTACGGGTGTATGCACAAAGAATTCGGACAGAAGACTATCGGTTTAACTCTAAGAGTACGCGCAAAACAATTTGCAATTGTTGCAACTGTCAGTTAGTTAAAGCTATTCCCAACATAGTTTTAAAATTTGGTTAATTCAGTTTTGCTGTTAATAAGTAGGTAAGGAGTCTAAATGAAAATCAAAGCTGCCAAATTTGCATACGAACTGATACAGAAAAGAGTAAAGGAATCTGGAAGACCTGTCAGAAAAATATCACCAATGTTCTTGCAAGCTAGAATTAGTCTTCGTTAACTTCAGTAAAATATTGTCTTAAAAGCTTATTTTCTAGCAACCAAAGACATGCCTTGCTTTCTTGAGATATTGCAGACATAATTTCGATGCAATTTTGTATATTTGCCCAAGTTTACGAAGACTAATTTCAAGTTTACGGTGAACCACCTTTGCAAAAGCCTCTTTCTCCATTGGTAACATTATTATGGAAGGTTTTCTAAATCCTTGCATTTTCTTGCGCCATAAACTTTTTGAAATGAAAATGTTTCAGAAAGTCAAAGAGATCGGTGCTTGAATGGATAAGGAAGTATTTTGCAAAGCGTTCATTTAAAAACCATTAAAGTATAAAATTAAAAACGTCATCGTCAAATGTAGGATATACAGAAAGAACTTTTTTCTCCTTAGATTTTATACACCTATTGCCATATACAGAAACATTTCTCAAGTACTGCCGCATTGCCTCGTATTCCCGGCATATTCCATTTACAACCTCGACAATGCTGGAGTCATTGCCTATATTTCCTAAAATATTGCCAACATTTCCCTAACACTGCTATATTCCCTTAATTAGTTCTACTATTTTCAGCTACATGCCTAAAACATTCTCGTTTTCCGCGTCATCTTAAAATGCTCGAGGCAGAAAGAATTGTCAGAAACATGGCAACAAAAAACCATTTTTAATATTGAAAAAGTAGTAGCTAATTTAATTGATTATTTCAAACTTTACAAAGCCCTTACGTTTTCTGGGACAAGACTTCTCCGCTGCCAACATCAAGAAAAGAATTTAAAAGTATTGTCTTTGTCATTACAGAAATTGACATTTGCTGCCGATCGTTCAGGAACCCTTCACCGACAGTGCTGCTAAATAATTTTTTTAGAAAACCAATCTCGATTGATCTCAGCTTTTGATAAGCAAAACCCCTTTCTAAAGAGAGGGATCCTGTGGATCTTGTTTAAAGAAGTTAAAGGTCTTCAAAGATTTTTATTTTTGTTTTTCTAAATTCAAAAACTACTGATGCGATTCTGTTCAAATTTGATATTATAGCTGAATCTTTACTCTTTTGGGACGAGGTGACAATTATCCTTCGTGATTGCTTTTGCAACAGCAGCACCGGTTAAACGACGGAACCGATTTGCAGATCCTTTCACAATTCTCTTCGACCGTCCATAACATAGTATTATAAGAGTTTTGTAGCAAGTTTGCTATCAAACTCATCCTATTGTATCGGTTGACCGCGTGGAGCGTTCTGGTTACCTGATTACCAAATTTCAATCGGTCAAAAAGACTTAAACCTATTGGCCATCATGATTTTGATTTTGTCTTCCCAATCGTCATAAAGTTACCTGGCTTGACCACTGAAATCAAGTGTTCCTTGCTATAATCACTACCACTCTTTCAAAGAACCTACTGGCTTGCTCATTCACAATAGTCGTAGTAGCTTTACTTCGTAATTCCCCAAATTTACAGGAGTATTACTGAAATCGACACTAAAAATGTGTTTTGTTATCGAGATTTTTGCAAATATTTAAAAGAAAATTGCGTTGCTTGGTGGCTACAAAGATTTTCCTTTTGCGAAAAATTTAATTCATCTAATACCGCTATATTCTGTAGCAGATGTTTGTAAGTGGGTTGTAAATGGATTGTTAGATATCTTTGAATTTTCTCCTGACGTAACAGGAAAGCTCTTCAATTATTTCAATTTACTCAGCTTTTAAGCCAATTAACTCCGTGTCTTAATTTATGAATCACCCTTTATATCCCAACATTTTACGAACACTCTGTATAACATACATTAGCGTATTTATTTGACAAGACATGCAGAGAAATCAGAGAATGAGAGTTAAATGGCATTGCGTTTTAAAATTTCACGTATTGTTTACTAAAATAAACACGCTTTCAATCATACTTAGTGAATTTAAATCTTGCTTCTTTTAATAATTTATCGTCAATTTGATAATCTTTAAAATAAAAAATGCTTGCGTCCGTATAGCAAATACGTTGTTTCTTAAAACGGCTTTTATACTGCAATATCACATAATGACTGACATAAATGAAATATAAGTATTAGCAATGTGAACATGCCTAAAAGTTAAAAGTTTTTAAATTCAATTTTGCATCCTTCTCTTATACAGCTATAAATATGAAAACTCGCTCCTTAATGTGTAATTCTGTTAAACTATTCTCCATTTAAATTCTATACTGCAATAAAACAAAAACTTGTGAGTTGTTTATTCTACAAATAATAAAGAACACCGCAGTGGCTAAATGTAATTCAATCCTCTTTTTACAATGTGTTTACATATTTTGTTTACGAATAAGTTTTTACGCCAGAAATTTTCCCGAAAAAAATATACACAACAGAAATTTTAATATAATCGTTTCAGACGTTTGTCAGTTATACCAAGATACAAATTCTTTGAATTAGAAATAATCTGGTGCAATAATGAGAAGTTGAAGAGGGCAGCACCGTCTATGCTTGCCCTTCTTTCCCTCGACGCACTTAGCCAACAACCGTATGAGTTACACATATCTCCATAAATGCTAATGCTACAGCAGATGAATTTATTGAGTACTTAAAAAATAGTATTGCTAATGAAATTTGTGCTGAAATAGAGAAATCTACTCATTCTCAAACAGCACCATTCAGTTGGCATGAAATAAGATTTGGAAGAATAACAGCATCTCGAATATACAGGGTGATTCTGAAATAAAGGGTATCCTCTTAAAGGTGGATAGCGGTGTGATAGTACATACATTTGCAATAAAAAAAAGGTAGGTAAAAATTGCATAGTTTCCGAAAAAAAGACTTTTGAAATTTAATCGCTAAGCCAAGCCGGTCCTGCCCTCATACTTTTACTTAAGTAAAAATCGATAGGGGTTGACTGACCCTCCTTGTCATTGGCAGGTAGCTATTTACATATGTAAGGGTCGGAACATGTGGTCACAATCAGTCGCTCTTTGACTTTCCTGAGAGTGACAAGGTGTGAAAAAATTTAAAGTGAGCTAGATGTTTTCCACTCGAGAGTTGGCAGACATAACTTTAATGTATGGAGAATGTCATTATAATGTAGAAGCGACAAAACGACTGTACGCCGATCGTTTTCCACAACGAAGACAGCCTTCGCGGAATACAACACTGCAAACGATACAACGACTACGTGATACAGGTAGCACCGTCGCAACATATGAAGGCCGTGGACAAGAACGAGCACCACACTTTCTTCAAGCGGAAGAAGATGTATTAGATATGATTAATGAAGATCCTACAATAAGTACCCACGGTATCGCACGCGACGTGAACGTTTCCCAAGCAACAGCGCATCGGATATTAAAGTCGTACTTATTACATCCCCATCACGTACGACGGGTTCAGCATTTAACTGAAAATGACTTTGCACCTAGACGAACATTTTGTGAGTGGTTTCAACAAAAAACAAGGCAACAACAGGAATTTGTAGAGAAAGTACTGTTTACGGATGAGTGTTGTTTTACGCGAGACGGTATCTTAAATTTTCATAACGTACATTATTGGAACGACGCTAATCCTCACCCGATTAGGGAAAATAAATTTCAATGGCGGTTTTCTATTAATGTGAGGTGTGGCATTTTAGGAGACACATTGTTTGGACCATTTATTTTACCACAGCGGTAAGATTGAATTATGAATTATGGCCCTTTTTCGTGCGCTTTTGAATGAGATTCGCATTTCTGACATTAACAAAAGAAGCTATATTTTGGCGTTAAATAGGCAGCGGTCAGCGACCTTCATTTTACTATTGAAATATGTTTTTAGAAAAAGAAATTGAAAGTACCTAGTTGTTAGGGTAAAGCCAGTGCCTTTGAAAGAAGCAGGTACCAAATATTTAATCTCCAAGAAAACGTTTTGACGAGAAACCTTTTTATAATTCTCGCTTTTTTGGATTAAGAAGTAAACATGATGGGGGGTAAAATAAAGTTACTATTTACTACTTGCTCGAGATAAAAGAAGGCGATAGCTTATGTTAAAAGGAACCGCTATTTCGCCGAAAGCATGGTAAACACACCAAACCTTTCTCGCACTTTAAACGCTTATAATAGTTTTTCTGGTTTCTACAATGCCATAAATAACCTATGGACACGTTTATAACTTTTACTTTTTGATCTGTAAACGGAAAAATATTAAAATTTTACTGTTAGTGACTTTTTTCTGTAAAATTCCGTAGAACCAAAAACTTCAATAAGCATTATGCTACATAAATAAAAATTGGTTGATTTAATGGAATTGAGTTAAATACAGAAGCGATAATTAGTAGTATCTTCCATAATGTTTTCTATTCAAATGACTAAATAATAATAAGGGATTAAAATGTTGCTTGCGAGACTGGAGTCTAATTGCTCGTGATATAAATTATGTTATTATCTTTTTACTGTCTTAATACGTTTCAACAACCCTGCCTGTTAAACATATCACAATTTCTTTGATCTTCTCAACTTCAGATATAAGAAGGGAAAGTTGAAAATGTCCAGGGGGTAGCTTATGATGGCATTTATTGTTCATTGTGCTACTACACCTGCGTTAGTTCAAAGAAAATAGGCATGTCTGGCAAATTTCCATTCTTGCACTACAATGGTTTTACAACAACCGTAAATCTCCTTAACTTTCAGTTTTTACTCCGAAGGCAAGAATACAAAGAACACTTTCCTTTTTCTAACCAGAGGCGGCTTCAGTATTTAATATTTCGGAAAATTGTGAAAATTTTCAACTTTCACTGAGGCACTTCGTTTCTTCATTTTTTGTCTTCTTTTAGCCTCACTTATCACCTATTAAAAGGATACCTTTTATTTCAGAATCACCCTGTATAATGCAATAAAATGTAAGACATTTGAAGGATCACTTACAGAAATGTGGTGGTCTTATCAACTTACACTGTTTTGTTGCTAGTAGAAAATCAATTTGTTTGAAAATCTCGGTCAACCATTTGGCGTGCCACTGATCAAATATTTCAAAGTATTGCGTTTCTTATATTCTGACCATGTTTGACTTTGTGTTACTGCATTTGTTGGTTTTTGTATTTGTATTTCAAAGCAGTCAGTTATTCATACTACTTTGGAATATCGTAGCCTAAAGGGTATTGGTAATAGTCTTTTAGTGGTTTCAGTTGGCGGCCAAAATACAAGGTTTTGAAAGTACCTGCTATTAACGTACCACTTTCACTAAAAATTCTTTGTATACTCGAGATACTTGTATATTAATTATGTAAAATAACATAACAAGTTAAAACAATTCCAAATAATTACAATTCGATTAAAAAAATGTATAACATGTAAAGATTAACACCTGGTATTAAATGAATAAGCACTTTTAAAAACACAGAACCTGAAATGATAACACGTTTGTTATTCAACACAAAAAGAAACCCGCATATACATCGCAATTTTTTTTGGATACGATGATTAAGATAGAAAGTAATAATCCGTTATGTTATTAGTCTGTTATTTGTAATCAAGTTAAGATATAATCCGTGCGTGTGCAATAATTACAATAACCAAGGAGAGGAGTGAAACAGTTGATATAATACATGGTAAACGTTCCACCGCTGGCACGATCACGCCACCGATTCTTTTCATGACGTATCAACTAACTGATACCGCTCCTTGGTAATAACTTTTGGTTTAAAAATAAAACTTTGACTTTGTGCAACTATTTTTTTATTAAAATAAAACAAACAAAAACAAAGTTCTAAAGATTTTCGTTTCTGAATTCGTACATTCTGTACGTCTGTCTGTCTGTTTGTTGGTTTGTTGCCATGTTCCCGTAACTTTACAGGACATGTTATATATAAAATCAACTTAGAGTTTTTTCGTGATTACAGATACATAATCGGTATTTCGATATCTCGAATAGTCTTCGAGATAATCGAGATCGAATATGGCCATTTTTCGACATAGCGATATTTATATGACATCGACTTAGTTTTTAACGCCAAATACGACTATACAATTTAAATTTTTACACCTCGAGTAGTTCTTGAGCTATTGAACTTTCATACCTCGAGTAGCTCTCGAGATATTGAATTTTTCTAAATGTAATTATGATCATGTTGCATTTTCACTGGTTTTATATAACATTTTGATCTCGCTATAAATCTTGTTTGTAAAACCAAATTATTTGATTAATAAATCAGCAAGTGAACCATTGACACACCTATGATAAATGAGTAAAAATTGCAAAAAGTAAATTTTTAATTTTACTCCTTAACTTCAAGCGTGTGTGGTGTAATAGCTTTTGAAACTTTAATTTTTATTTTAATTTTACTTTTCCTGACTGCATATTGCCCCGGTTGCCGTTAGTATTGTTAGAATTTAGGGTCGTTGTTGTTTTCTAATTAAAAGATTAAACACGCCAGTTTTTGATATATACAAATTTTCTTTACAAATAAATAAATTTGTTTTCCTGTCGTGCAGCAAACCATACTTATCTTTTTCTTCCACAACTACTACAGTTAGCAAAAGTAATTTCTGAAAATGTCGGTAAATGTTGAGATGCTCTGTGAGTGGTACGGTATCGTTTGATTTTGGAGTCTTTAACACTAGGACTTTCTGAAAGAAAATATAAGACGAATACAGTGGCCGAAGTAAAATCCAAGTAAAGCTAATAAAATTTATTAACAAACAAAAGTAAAGTACTAGACAAAAATAAAAATAATCACTTACCAAAATTACACTCACAAATAATTAACTATTAAATTTAATAATAGTTTAAACAATGAATTAGACAAGTAAAAATGACTTGTGTGAATATTATTAATTTTCCAAATAAGTTTCCTCTACCAAGAACATAACCAGAACTAACGATCCCTTACGGGCTTTCTGTCCGGAAAGACTTTTGGAAAACAGGATTGAGCATTATTAATTTAATAAAAACAATTATTATCGCATACTTCATTATTTACATGATTCAATACTTTTTTCCTCAAGTCCTGCAACAGCGCAGTAGAACATAATAGTATATTATTCAACGAGCACATAATGTAGGCTATTATTCAAGAGGATGAAGTTTACACACTCGCCTTCGGCTTGTGTGTAAATCATCCGAGTCAATAATGCCCATTATGTGTGAGTCGAATACGACGTTTTATCTACCATTCTAACACTTCTGAGGAAGATCTGGCGGTGGATTCCCCTGAGAGAGGCGATGTCTAAATTCTTGAATATGTAGAAGTCAATGAAAGTAAACAATCTTCACAAAGAGAGGTTTAGACCTGGAATACAAGGATCCTCTGAAGACAATGTTCAAATTTTTTTTCTAACAATAAATAGTTTAAGATTTTAACAATTTCTATTTTGTTTATATCTATAAATAGGCAACCAACAAAACACCGCCAGTGAATAAAATCCATACAATTCACTAGTGTTTTATGAGATTGGTTATATCTCTATGGTTACGCATATAAAGACTATATTATTAAAGGCTCCTAGATAAAGAAAAGAATGCACAAGCTGCAAATTCTGGTTCACGCAATATAAAAGTGTATCACCTTACTTCATAAAGATACTACATAGTAAATACAAAAAGTTTAGGTCATTAAAAAGATAACCTAGATGTGTAAAATATAGTAAATACAGAATGCTTATATTGTTGAAATGTGATACTTTGTAATAATTGCATATTTGCAGAAATGTTATTTATTTGTGTTACCTAGTTTGTAATTTGTTATTATGTCAGCATATCAATTGTGCATAAAAAGAAAATTTGGAAACTTACTAAAACAGTATTAATCATACAATTGGTTGTACTCACTACAAATGTATTGCCGGTAAAAGCCTTTTCTACCACCTTAAAAAGATTGTGAGGCTGCAATTTCAGCAATACATCATCACAAGCTTCCGGAACATTTCCTGAAGTTTGACATGGTCCTTCGATCCATTCTCTTGGGACTGGTCCGTCACGGTCTTCCGAGAAAGAACCAACAACTATGAACTCCACAGCCACTATATCAACCAAGCGCACTCTGCCTTGCCACAGAAGAAGATCCAATAATCATAGACCCACAAAATCAACGGTGCTGCATTAAAGAAGAAACAAGAGCTACTAATACTCTTGACCCGCCTTTGATCATGGCCTCGCTCGCTTTGCTCGCTGAGCCATAAATCAGACTCGTTCAATAAAGTCCTGCATTATGTACTAGTAACATAAATATCTATTAAAAACTATGTTGATTGGTGCAATAAAACAACTTTAATGTTGAAAAATGCTTTGTGTTCATTGCAAAATTAATTAATTATTATCAACTTACATCCTTTACACTCGAGCGCTGTATATAAATATGAAGTTGATGTTGATGCAGATTATATTAGCAGTTACAAGTAGCGGTATGTAAGCAGAATAAAATTTATATTTATATCTATTTAATAATTTATGTACGATCGATCAAAAATATGCCTATTTTAGATCTCATTTTAGGCGTAAAACAAGTTTTTTTTGCCCTCAGCCCATAATAATTATTTACGCAGCAAAAGACTGAGGCTCTTCTAAACGTAACATTTTACATCCGAATTATACAGGGTGTCATGTAAATAAACGGCCATAGCTTAACCGGCGATGTCACTGGATATGGGAAACAATATATATTCTTTAAGAACTTCTTTATCGCATGTTCTTCTTTTAAAGATATTAACTCTTAAATTTGAGGAATAAAATAAGTAGGACATTAATGAATGTTTTTTTGTTCTATTATTGCAAATCTGAGTATTTCTAGACCACATTAGCTAACTATTAAGCTGTGACCGCTTACTTAAATAATACCCTGTATATACAATATCTTTTGCGCGACCGCATTTGAAAAAAAATTAGTACAAAGCTTTTGGTGGTGGATGAGAAAATGAAGTTGGTCAGAATGTAAGTGCGTATGGAACTCGTCATGTCATCGATACGGCATTATAAATTGATTGAAAATGTTTATAATTGTCAACTTCTCAATTGACAGCGGGTTGTAAAGTGTCAGTTTTAGGGTCGGTCGTGCAAAGCATTCTTTCCGCCTGCTTTCGTAGTTGTTGCTTTGGCCACATAGATTTATTCGATCAGTTATAAATTGATTTCAATCTTTCATTTTGATCACAATTTAATCTCCTTTTTTAAAAAAAATTGAACGTACATAAAGTTTTGTATGCACTTCAGGCGTAACCAGCGTTTTTGGCCCACGTCGTTTTATACTCATTTATAGTCATCGTACTATAAGTTTTATACCACGGGACAAAAACCCCTGGTTTATACCTTTGGTTCATAAATGGCGACTGTCGTAGGTTTTTAGTGAAATCCTCCATTTTGTGAAATAACGATGCATTTTATGTAATGCGTACAGACAATGTATAAGCCTATATTTCAAAAAAACAATTGTGGACTTAACAGTGAACGGTAACGATGAGCAACGCTTACATCTCCATGCCGTGTTATATAGAACTTAATTTACATTGGAGGTGTAACCGTTGATCATTGTTATCCTTCACTGATGAGTCCAAAGTAAGGACGAAACGATCGTCTGAAGGTACGTAACCAATGCTTACAAAATCTTTTAATGGGGAGCCAGGAAATTAGGACAAATCGGTAATTCTCACTTTGCTCCGTATTATGTATTTACGAACTCTACTTAAATCTACTTGATCGCCTATTAACTACATGTTTATGACATCGGCTGATAATAATTGTAACAGTCTTCTTTACATAGAACGTCGGGATTACACATAACAGCCTCTTCTTTCACGAAGTAACAGAGTAACAAAAGCCTACGACAACACGTGGCTATATTCGCGTTTTTAATCTGGTGTTATTTAACTAAGTGTCTTACAGTAACAACTTACTATAATGTAATGGGAAAAAGTGGTGATCGCATAGTTAATGGAAAAGATGCAACTAGGGGACAATTTCCCTTTGTAGTTAGCTTATCGATGGTATATTCAGGAAACATTGACCATTTTTGTGGAGGTTCTATAATTACAAAATATTGGAGTCTTACCGCTGCCCATTGTTTACGTGCCTCAATTGTAAGTATAACAGTCTAGATTGAATAAAACCAAAACATAATGATTTTCGACAAAGGGCACTTTCCGGTAAGAAGTCAGATTTGAGCCACCTCTTTTTTTAAGGGGTACAAAAATATAAATGTCCTTTCAATTAGTACAAGTTTCGTTTGGGGACACGTGAGATATCTATATTTTTTAGGGCCAAAAAGTTTGACTAATACACACAGCCATATGGTCTAAATCTACACAAGGCACCTAAATAAATTTTGTTTAGTTTGACTTTTTATTTTGAAGATATGTCTATATTAAACACAGCAAAGCGTAAAGCATTTAAACCGAGTGTACAGAAGATACCCAAACGCATATGTTGCAGGTGTTACAGTAGAACAACTCGCTTTACCTCTGGAGTCACATTTATTATTTAGATAGAGTTTGGAAGGCTGTTTATTTTCAACACTATCAAAACCTTATCAAAACTAGTTTACGCAAGTGAACAAAATTTGTTTATTATTTGATTTATTAGAAGTATGTTTTTAACTTGATTCTTTTCACCAATTCTGTGAATTATTTTATATTTATTTTTTCATAACTATTTTTGCTTCTCTTTGCTTATAACATGATACTTTGAGATATCTATCACTTCTTAGAATAATTCTCATTGTAAATTGCATAACAAAAACATCTATTTCAAGGAAATATTGATCAAGTTCAATTACATAAGGCTCTTTGGTAATAGTCACAATATTCATAAAAACTCCATACGGCATGAAATTGATTGTTACAAAATACATTCAGAATATGATGAATTTGAAGTTACGAACGACATAGCGTTGATAAGAGTGAAACAATCTTTTGATGGTAATTACGAAAAAATTATTAATCGGCCTCCGAGGAATTTTAAGGTACGATCCTTTCAACTGAATTAATTTTTTTAAATTCTTTTTATGTATATTCAGTATGTAAACCATTCCCAAGTAACCGTAATGGGTTGGGGAAGGCTGTGGCCCAAAGGATCCCTACCTGAGGTGTTGCAGTATGTTGAAGTACGGCTAATAGACGATAAAGCCTGCCAAAAGATATATAATCAGTATTAATTACTTATTTAACTTATTACTAATTTATAATTTATAAATATTCATAGACAGCCAGGACGGAAAAGTAAAATTAAGCCAGATGTAATGGTGTGCGCTGGAGAAGTAACTCAGAGAAAGGATGCGTGCCAGGGGGATCAGGCGGTCCTTTAATACAAGAGTTGAAACAAGGAAATGTACGTTATCAATATCTGATTGGTAATACAAAACATCTTAATTTTAATTACAAAATGTCATCAATATGTTCCTCAGGATTAGTGTCTTGGGGGGAAACATGTGGATCAAAGTTTCCGGGAGTCTACGTCAGACTAACCAAATATCTCGATTGGATGGATAACATTATGAAAAAGAATAACTCAGGTTGTAAAGATAAATGTATTACAAGTCGCATAAATACATAAATACGAGAAGCAGTAACTTTTAATTTGTAAATCAAAACCCGTGCCTCAGATTTCTTGCTATCTCTTGCGCTTTTAAAGGCAACATTCGTAATTATATCTATTTCCAGCTAAAATCGTTCAAAATATAATTCGTGTATTTGTTTAACAATGGAATTTTGCAGTACCCTAATAACGCATTTTGTATCCTTTAGTACGATATTCAACATGAGCGCCAACATGGGTTCACTTACAACATCATAGTTTCTTTCAATGCAAAATTTTTCAAGTTGTGTCTATACAGACTTTTTCAAAAAAACGGTATTTACTGGTATGCTTTCTTGCCCAAAATTGAAACACGTTTGATACCTGCTTTTCGTTGTTAACCGAGCCTCTGTAGCTCGCCAGCAAATTTGGGGTTCCCCAGGGTATCTGAAAATCAAAGCTCCCGCAACAAAGTCCGGTAATCAATAAAACACGTCAGCTTGACAACGTCCAAATTTATTTTAGGCGCCAGAACACCGCAAGCCATACAATAGTAATACAAAAAAAAATAATCAATAACACAAGAAAATATCAATTAAGTTAATTAAATTAGCACAGCAAATAGCCCAAAACATCCAAATATTAAATAATACAAAAGTTCAAATATAATGAATAAGTAAACTGTTAAACTAAGAATATGATTACAAAAAAAAATAACAAAAGGGAAAAAAGAGCGTTCGCAGACAGAATAGCTGAATCGGCGAAATTAAATGAAATAATACAAAAAAAAAGGCAAACGACAATCGCGATTTGGCTGGTCCACAGAAACTCTCAAAGAAATGATCTTATCAACCCTTTCTCTTTGGAGAAAGAAAAACCAAGGTCGAAAAGACAACAAAAATAAGATAAACAGGAAAAGGAGGAAGAAAAAGGCCCGTAAATAAAGAGAACGAACATAAGCATCGGAATACCACAAAAAAAAACTAAGTGATAAAATAAGGTCAACGCAAAAAGAAAATCTCACCTCAGTTGACAGGCGGCTTTCAGGATGTACGCACTTGGCGTGAAATCTATTTCGCTATAAGCGTTGACACACAACCACAATCAAATGGTCTAACTACAATAATCCGGAAAAAAAATGAGATTAATTACACAACCATTAATTTATTCGCAGCAGACCACTATTGTCTTACAAAATCAGCAAATACTTGTGAAAATTCATGACAGTCTTCTCAGCAGAAGTCGTGCCAATAATGATTTGTTTTTAATCTACATCGTGTCTAGATCTGACCAGACTTGGATCAGGACACCAGAGTGTTCTTAAAAACAAAGACGTAAATAATCAATAAACAAAGTCTGAAGGAGCTAAACTACTTTTTTGATCAGAACGTTCCTGAGACAGCCGCTAGACAAAGTACCAAAGAATTAATAAAAAATCCTTATCTTCAACACTGGGGAAACACAGAGTCTTTCTGGCTCTACGGCTATTCGAAATCTCTCATCTAACAATATTAGAAATTTACTAAAAGTATGAGGGGTCTCAAGTTATTGTTAAATAAACAAAAAAATTTTTAATATAAAGCAGGAGAATTTTATGTAGGAAAACTAGAAGACTTTGCTTTCTAAATAACAAAATTTGAAACTTTACAACCTTGCAGACTCAGCAAAACATCTTGGAAATTCATCCCAAGTTTCTTTGAAGAGTTGTGCCCAAATGCTAGAGGAAACCATGTCGGAGGGTATGTTAGGTTAGTGCAAGAGCTAAGAACCTCCAAACTAAATTAGATAAATAAAAACTTGATGCTAGGTACATGTGATGTATTTAATTCAATCAATACGTTTCTGTCTCTAGTTCACGAACTGCTGGGTTAATTTTAATTTTCTTTGATGTAAAAGATTGAAAATTTTATACCCTTTAAAATGATATATCACACATGGGGTAATGCTATTTAAGATTCTGGTAAACTTTCACCCTCCCCCCAACCACTCCCAACCCGGAATTTTAAACAGCACTACCCTATGTGTGATATATCATTTTAAAGGGTATAAAACTTTCAATCTTTTACATCAAAGAAAATTAAAATCGGTCCAGCCGTTCGTTAACTAGAGACAAATGCATTGATTAAATTGAATACATTTTTATCTCTAGTTCACAAACAGCTGGGCCGATTTTGATTTTTTTTGATGTAATACCATTTAAAATTTTGGGGAGGGGGTGGCTGGGGTGGAGGGTGAAAGTTTTCCAACTGACTAGAGTAGGTTGGTGTCAAAATTTTTCTGATACCATCAAAGCGATGTCAGCGTAAGGCGTAGGCGTGACTCTTCCAGGTAAAACTTGATCTTTACGTAAAGTCAAAAGATTTGTGTTACTGAATAAAGCTTTGTATAAAAAACTATTCATAAAA
>VTPC01090735.1:15579-50238 GCA_011009095.1 Ignelater luminosus
AAAAAAATTCAGCTCATTCAGAATAAACTTAAAAGTGGTTTACCGGCACCATCCCCTGATAAGCGAAGTGTTCACCAGAACAGGCCACACAAAATTCCAAATGAAGTGATAAACTGTGTTGTCACTCACATTGAAAAGTTTTCTGCAGACCAATCTCATTATTCAAGGAATAGAAATTTAAACAAAAAGTACTTATCACCTTTTCTAAACTTAACAAAAATGTACAATTTATATATTGATTATATGATATATGATTATATATTATAAAAAAATGTAGTTGCAACAATATTTTTTCAGCCCGTTTTAATTCTGTCCTTCGGACAACCTAAAGGCGATACCTGCAGTACTTGTGATGCTGGTTTAGATGATATTGAGCATAAAGAGAACTACAATTATGCATTTGAACAACAAAGAAAAGATAGAAACTTTGTTCAAACAAACGATAATACAGCTTATCTCACAATGGATTTACAACAGACATTGCCTTTGCCAAAATTGTCTACGTCAAAGCGTTCTATTTGAGGCAACTCTGGTTGTATAACTTCGGTATACATACACAGTATCAAAATCTGGGCATCAAGCATTTTTTTTACATGGACGGAAAACATTGCTGCCAAAGATAGCTTAGAGATAGGTAGCTGCCTTCATACATTCATTCAGCTATTTAATGCTGCTAGACAAAACAGTATTAAACATCTCATCATATGGTCCGATTCCTGCAGTGGACAAAACAAGAACTTTAATCTGATCACACTTGATCAGTATTTCATTTTTAAAGGATATTTGCAAACTATCGATCATAAATTTCCAGAAGTAGGCCATTCATATATGGACTCGGATAGAGACTTTGGCCGTATTGAAAAAGTATTACGAAAGTATGAAAATATTTATACCCCTGAAACGTACAGAAGAATCATAAAATCTGCTAGTGTCAAAAACTCGGTAGTATTTAATATGAAACATCATTTTAAGAATATTGACGAGATATCCGAAAAACTTCATTTGATTAACAGGAAAAAAAATATTCTACATAAACCAGTGTCTTTTCGAGATGGTATCAAATGGGTCCGTGTTACTGAATATGGATCATATTCCTATAAAAATACTTTAGATGAACACACACCTTTTTTACAGCTAAATATTTTGAAATCTGGATGCCAAAAAGTTGCATCAAAGAATTACACTCTAGCCCATATTAAAGAAAAGAAAAATAAGATATCTGATGAAAAACTTTTCAATTTACAAGAGGAGTTCAAATATTTTTATGAAAACACTATTTCCGAATATAAAAACGTTCAACCAAAAACCGGAAAAACTACAAGGAAGACTACATAAAGCCCAAAATAATTTATAAAAGCGAAACATAAATCCTTATTTCATTTATTGTCAATTCTAATATGTTTAATTTTCTTAGTTGATAAAGGATATATGTGACTTTTTTTTCTGTTCCAAAGTTGGTTTTGAGTTTCTTTTTCTCACATGTTACTAAAATTCTATAATAAAAGTCTATTAAACCCCACTTAATTTGTTTTATTTTTTTGTAACACAAAAAAGTACTGTTCAAAAAACTTTAGAGGCTGTTCTCTCAAAATAAACCGTTTGTGACATGAATCCTTCATTCACTTGCGTCTTCAATTATAGTTAGTTATAGTTATACATCACTATCTATATCTTTTAAAAATGGTCGACTTTTAAAACTTTTTACAGTTTGACCGCCAAAAGTAAATCCAAATTGGGGTTATAGTATTACTGTACTCTAGTGGTTTTTGAAATTGTCAATTTCGGGTAATTTTAAACACTTCTAACTCAATTTATTCTTGTTTGATGGGATGTAGAGCAGCGTCTTTTGTCGCTTGTACGTATATGTGCATATATCTCAGTGTTTGTTCAGAAATTCAAGGGCCTTTTAGCATCACACAATGACTGACGAAGTCACTGAATCGACCATACAGTACTACACTCAGGAGAATAGCCTCACTGCAATACGTAGTGCCGGGAGAATGATGCGACTGTCTCTGAAACTGCTGTTGTTTCTTCTAAATGTAAACTCATGTAGGAACTTAGGCAGATCCTATATATAATTTGTATTCAACGAGTTATCGCAATTGTACGGAAACATCCTAGAAATTGAGATTTTAAGCACTGCTTTCAAGGATAAAATTATGACATAGGTATCTGAGACAACAGGACTTTAAATATATTGTATCGAAACTTGCTTATGTAATTCTCTACAAGTTAGCATTTACCAAGTTAAAATAGGCCGAGTAAGTACTTACCCAAATTACTGAAAGAGGTGTCTTCAATACCTATCACATGGAAACAAATGACGACGCTGGCATCTGAGACACGAGGACTTTTAGTATGTGACTCGGCATAATAAGTAGATGTCAGTGCATGGCACGCATTAAAGTGGGTCACGATGGGTCGCGGCGTGTATTGTTTGAATACACAAGGAAAACAATGATACCTACTCACGCGATGGGAATGAAAGTAAACCTATACAGTACATTGTACGGGACCGCAAAGCATGTGCTGCATATCGGATCACGCAAGTGGTTGGATAACGAAGTTTATCATAGGTTATGTATCATGATCTGAAAGGAACTGTTTTTACCACCAGATCCCAAAAACCACCACATTCATAATATTCTACTCTAACCAATCCTTGCTTCTACTTCGGTACGGGGCAACCACCATCATTTACGAAGAGGTAACCAACTAAGAAGAGGCCACCACCACCACCATTTACGATTTGCGATGCCAGCTACTATCAAGAACTCCACCAGAACCACCACTACCACAAAGCACGCGTTTGAGTCAACCAATCAAGATTCCCCAGGCCACAAAGAAATTAAGTTTTCTACGGCGAGCCACTTTTGGTGGCATTTTGCGTTGAATAGCATGATAGGACACTAGTCACGATGGGTTGTGAAATTATACTTGCCGTGACAAACACATAAAATTATAAAATTGCGTGAATTAAAAAGTAACGTTTTTGTTGGTCGCCAAGAAAACCACATCAACCGTTTACATCCCTTGTATTGTAGACAACCTGCCAACTTGGAGGAATTTTCCCCTTTTTTGAGACTATCACGAAGATTGCTCATTATCATCCTAGCTGTTCGGCGTGACAAGTATAGTTAAGTTAAGTAGTTTACAGAAAGTCACAAACCATGATGTGTCACAAATTACGGCGAGTTGCTACTATACCAAAATATAATGCTGTTTACAATTTTACATACATCCTTGACTTTTGTATCATAGCCCTAAAGAGTGGGAAAGTATGGGATTAAGACGCAGTCTCCTACTTGTTAGTGTTAGACATCAGGCATAGGCAGTTTGGTCTAATTCATGTAAAGCATGTCGCCCATAGCATTGTCGTGATCCATGGTACGCAGAAACCTTGTAATTAATATGAGTGGAAAATCTCGTGGCACATAGAAATCTTGCGACACACGGAAATTACGATTTCATATGCCAACATGAGTGGGTGTAAGTTGATTTAACTAAGATTTTTCCATGCGAGAGCGGATGGGTAATCAAACATAACAAAGGATCATTCACACTCCGATCTCTAAAGACAAATAGTACCTGTGACGAAAACTTTAGCTTATTTTGCGACTCCTTATAATCCCTCTTCCTCTTTATTTAGCACAAAAGTTGAATTATGTGCATGAAGTGCCTCCACACCAACAGGCCATATTTAAGATGGCTATCGAAGATGTCATGATATGCTGGTTTCAGTACTTTATCGTTAGGTATCAACTTCACTTTACGAAATATAAGTAAATACTATTATGTACGTAACTTATATGACTGGCAGATCTAAAAAGCTTAACAGATTTCAAAACCATACAATCCTGTAGAGCCTAAACTTGAGTCTTAATTTGACCTCAAAGCCTGATTAACTTCATTAGCTTGATCCAACAATGTGCTAGACTCGGAAAGCTTGAAACATTTTAAGTAAATACTCTTATATACGTAACTTATTTAGTATTCAGATTGTACACTTATTCATTCCGTGTTAATTTCGAATCTAAGGTTGTTCTTAGAAATCTGACCTCTTTCTTTTTTCTACTTCTTGCTTATGCTCGCATGTATATCACATACCGTGAATACTAAGCTGCGGTCACCGTTAACAGTTATTAACTTATTTCTCTTCATGACTAAAATGCGTACAGTTTGCATTCGTTATTACTGTTTTGAAGCAGCAATAATCATGAATTGATTTGTTTGTACAAGCTTCGGGTCTAAATTGGAAAGCGCGGCTCTTCTATTTCCGTAATGATATATAATCAAGTATAAGGGATCTAAGGAATATATCTTCTATTGCTGTCAAATAAAATCAGACAAGTACACATCTCAATTTCTTCATTACAAGACTTGCAAGTCAGAAACAACCAACCATCTCGAACAGTATGACTGGCAGGTCTAAAAAGCTTAACAGATTTCAAAACCACACGAACTTGAAGAGCCTTAACTTGATCTAAAAGCCTGATCAGCTTAATTAGCTTGATCTAACAATGTGCTAGACTCGGAAAGCTTGAAACATTTTAATAGTAAACCTTGCCCCAGATTTGAGCCCTAGCACGGTCCTCCTGCAAGATTAAGTCAGGGAGGCAAACTTGGTCTCCGAGCCAAATTGGTTGGAATTTTAGTTTATCAGCAACAACTAACTTTCAAATAAAAATGTAAGAATTTGGTCTTGATGTTCGTGCTGTAAACAGCAAACGTGTTTTGTGCTTATAAATACAAGTCATTTTGACGGCGCCAGCGGTAGTCAAATTTATTTACCTTTCTAATAGTCACAGCTTTAGGGTTTCAAGTAGTCTTCAAACGAGCTCTTTAAAAATTAGGAGTGATAACTTACAATCTCAGAATTAGCATCTCACTTTATTCCCTTGGCGCATAAATAACTAAATATAAATGATTTATTTTATTTTTAACGACCTCCAATAGGAGTCGTTAGCGAATTTGCGAAGTCTGTATGTGTCAGTCTGTATGTCATTTTTTCAAATTTTCAAATTTAGAATCGTATTCTACATCAAAAAAAAATAAGAGACACGTACAGTTTTAGTTTTTGGATATTACCTCGGGAATTCTAGACCACATAAATCTATCTCTAGATTCAGGAACGAGTATGACATGGAAATCTCGAAAAATAAAGGCTAGTCTTTATTGTCAACTCTGGCGTTTTACATGCAATTCTGGTTAGGTTGACTATTGGAAGATGTTTACGCTTTTCTAAAGATTTTCTAGTTTTTTCAGAAAATTAACAAAGTCAGGGTGTAATGTTGGAATAAATGCTTTAAGGGTAGCTCATTGGCCTGTAAAGACATACCATTGCAAGGGACGCTTAAGATGAGCTTTAATGTTTTAATTATAACATTCTTATGGTCAGTGTTTAAAAAAGTACTGTCACAATCAATTGCCACCAAAGGCTCTAGATATGAATTTTTTTAGCAAAAAAATTTATTTTTGTTTTTCCAATCTATTTAGCCGCGTCCATGGTGGGAATAACGTGACCTACATGAACAAAATTTGATTCTTTAATAATGGATACACTTATGGTCTTCTACAATAGTTCTCTTTCACCAAAGTTTTGTTTCTTTTTCTATTGAAATAAAGACTTTTGACGCTTCTGATTGTAGTCTGGAATTTCTTTCTAAGAATATTTCTGTTTTTTTATTTTCATCGATTTTGGTTTTTTTTTAGTTTTAGAAGTAGCATCAGCACTGATAATTCCCGCATAGTTTAGTATTGCAGTAACAATAATAGCAGCTGATCTGCCGAACTACATACAACACTTAATGTGGGGAGCTTTAATCTCATTTGATTGCATTCAGACGTTGACGGTAAGTTGGAATCTATTAGTTCTGTATCAGATGACAAGGAAAACTTTGAAGACTTGCCTGACTAATGAAAACGTGCTTACGCAAGTAGAACTAGATGTAAAATTTTAAGATCTAGATCTGTACTTTTCTAATCTTTCTGTAGATTCGTTGGTTAGTTAATTGAGAACTATCAAATGGTTCAAAACCTGTTTATTTGTTTATGTATTTGTAACTGGTCCACATTTTGTTTATTTGTGTTTTTAAACAGTTCTGAACTGTCTGTTGTTTCTCCTCCATCAAAGGAGATGTGGAATTTATACTACTAACACAACCTAGAAATCGTAATAGTGCGTAGGCTGCTGCTGATAAACAACAAAGTTGTAAACAACTAATTAAACAACTAATCAAGTGATAATACTTTGACCTTAGTATGTTATTTTCAGCAATTATAGCAAATACAACTCTTATTCATTGTTTACTAAATAATCTAAACTAAAAATCTATTCATTTGTGGGCATAGCTCAGAATAGTTTGAAACTATTTTATGATGTTACATCGTAGCTGTTCAATACTCGTAATATTAATGAACAAATCTTGTTTATCTTCGTTATCTTTATTTAGTACTCAACTGTTTTGCTTCTACACGATTAATATTTCCTATAGTCATCATAGATGACGTTTGGTCCAAAATAAGCTTTTGTTCCTTAATAGGTGCCTTCAAACTTGCATGCAAATAACTTATTTTTTTTTAATATTTACCTTGCAAATCTAAAAACATACTTATCATGGTACATGCATATTAACTGTACGATGCAGCCTTTGAAACGGTTGGAATCGATCTTAATTCCCAGTTATTCCAATTTGTTTATGTCTTATAATTACTATTGTATTTGTTAACTCGTTTGACTATTTCTACATAGAAATAAAAGTACAAATTTAAAATAGTTAAAGGTGAGATTGAAGAGGTGTTAGAGGGCTTAAAATATTATTTTAGACATCTGAAAAAAATCACAGTAAGTATACAGAGTGAACGTGTAACGGGTATTGCAATTTCTATTTTACAGTTATTTTCTAAAGGTCATTCATTACCTTATACCAAAACATCAGTCTGCAACATTAAATAATGAATAGAATAGAGAGGCATAGCTGTTGCTATCTTTACCACAATAATAAAACACGCTGAGTTACAATTTTCACATTATACAAAACTTCATGTAAAAAGGATCCAGTGAACGTTGTCTATGAAAATCTGAAATATGAAAACATCGTATGAAACGTACTTAACGAGATCTTGAAATTTTGTCACATTAATTTATCATAAGTGTTTGCTTCAACTTTTGGTGCTTGAAAATCCGTACTCTAATTAAGATTTAGTGTCAACGTCACTAGAACTCAAGTACTCAAGTTTAGGATATATTCATTATCTTAATTTGAATACAATAACAGTCTCTCATGTTTCGTTTGAGAATGTAGAATATTTTAAGCAGAACGTTAGTAAAATGTACATAATTTAGTTTTATTTAATACTGGTTTTGCTTTATACAGAAAGTTCAATGAATAAATTAGAGCTTATTTTGTTCTTAGTAATTTGTACACAAAGCAATAGCACAACAGTATATCTTAATGCTCTACATTATATGGATTAGATGTTACCAGTCTTTGCAAAGTTTTTGAATATACATACGCACTGATCTTATGAATATTCATAAAAGCTTATTGTGAGACTGCCGAGAATACAAGCGGGATGTCTAAGCTGTCAAAATTTACTGGGATAACAGCACATTTGGTAAATGAGCTTTACATTAAACCAAAGAACTAGAATAACTCGGGGCAGCTAAAGCGTTTGCCTTTTACTGACAAAAAATGTGCTTTGCAAAGGAACTGTAAAAGTCGCATTTGTCATTTTGGCGAGGACAGTTAACCACTAAAGCTCGGTAAGGCGAGAAAATTTCACTCTGTGCGAATTACTAGCGTTAGTTATTACAGTACATAAACGTAAACGAAATTCATTTGAATAAATCTGCGATTTCAATTGGAAGTCTTCAAAAATAGCACATCATTACACAACCCCAAAGGGTTGTAAGGTGGAAATTCCAAATTTTCTATTTAATTAAGGTACTTACTTTAAGAACGTTTAAGGGTTTTTAGCAAATTACCGTTGGCCTGTTAGCAATTACATTTGCATATATTATCGATTTTCTGTAGGCTTCCATTTTATTTGTTAATTGTGGTAGATGGAGCTTGTGTTGCCTACAATATCCGGAGAATTATTTATTCCGTTGAAGGTTTTCCCGCACAATTAAATTACTCGAATGAAATTAGTACTTTATTTACTTTATTTTTTCAGCACACGTAACTCAATAAAATGATATTTTATACCATCTATCTATATTATTTCAACGCTATGAGATTTATACGTTCTTACTGTTTCTATATGGTAGGTAGGATTAGAACACTATTTTAGTAAAGCATTGTGATTTTTCTTGTTTTCTTTAAGTAAAAACAAAGTATTTCTCTAAAAGAGAAGTATAAAATTTAATTATCTAATCACAAGCCCCTCTCACCAATTAAAAACTTCCGGTGGAACTTAAAACTTTTAGGAGTTTGTATAGGAATACTTAACTTCATCATTAACAAGGCTTTTAGGTCCCATTTTTCTAATTGCTCGAGGTTGCTGTGTTTTGCCTTATTTTTTCTATCTTCCTGAAATTTACATGTAAATTTTTAAGCTTGCAAAAAATACCTTTTTAATTAAAAGTAAAAGAAAAAGTTTTATACATATGTATGCAAATAATTAGATCCTTTCAAAATAATGTTTACTTGTTACCATGAAAAATAATTATTATTTAAATATAATTTTACGGAAAAGTAATTTTTAGCAACCTAAGCGAATAAAGTCATGAATATTCCATTTTTATTAATTTCGAGGCACAAATATTTTGAAATATCTCATAAACGCAGTACAGGAGATGGGAGCATGCATGATTAAAGAAGAAGAAACTAATCAAAGAGATTTTGATCGAATCTAGTAACTAAAATTTTATGCGAAAAGAAATAAGAGTAGGTAATCGAGTCTGGAATCTATCTAACCTCTAATAAGTTGTATGCAGTTTTTAATTGTGTACATGCTACTGATTTGATTTGATAAAACATCGTTAGATTCCTATTAAATCTGCGGTGAAAAACCATGGCGCATGACTGTGTTTAATCTACATCTCAACTCTGTGTCTGGGCAAGAGTACTCTCTTCATTCAATAGACTATCTTGTTACTAAATTTTCAAATATTTAGATTGATTTTGTATTTTACTCTTTAACATACCATATTTCTTATCCATATATACATAATTTGCAAGAGTCTATCACTCGCATGATCTATAGAATAAGAAAAATATTTCTGATTTGTCTATAGTGTAATAGTTATTGATGAATATTGCAGATAATCAAATAGAGCTTTGCTAAATAGGAATAAATAAAGCTGAAATCTGAAACTTGCTTGTTCAATCTGGATATCAAATACAGCGATTTCGCTTTGGATCAAATTCGAAAAACTTAATATCGTGTATAGACAAAGTTACTCTTTGAGTAGGTATCGTACTAAGGAAATTAGGAGTTGATAGGCATGAGAATTTCTTGTTCAACATCCGTTGTGTTAATCAATCAAATCTCGACGTACTGGCTGTTCTCTAAGAAACGAGACAGTGCAAAATTGTCTTCACATGTGATTTTTAGTTGGTGGTTAGTAACAGATTAGTAAGAGTTAGTACTTTTTTTCCTTATGCTTATAATTTGATAATCCCAAGTAGAATAGTAATGTGGCGTTATAAGCTTTAGGATGGTTGCTATCGTGTCACAATTTGTAGAACATCTTAGGTGATCGACATGCCATTGTGAGGGATATAAAGGAAGATTTTGGAATGCAAGGATTGTTTTGTCAATAAAAATTCAAATCAGTTGTGGAAATTTTTGTTTTGGTTTAGTCAAATTTCTAAAGTTTCCTCGCAAGTGTGTTGAAGAATGTTAGACCATTGTATCCACCATTAAATTCCCCTATACCTTGTTGAGAAAACAGCAGAGCTTATACTTTCTTTCTTTTGAAAAAAATCAAAAGTGTTCTCTCTTTTTCTTCTTTTTTTCAGTAAACTGGAATTTAATTGTTTCTTCATAAAGAATTTGTGGACATTATTTCCCAGCTGGAACATCAAATATCTGAAATATTTGTTTTTTAATAATTTTTTGCGCTTATAAGTAAAAGACTTGAAAAAAATAAATAACATCAAATAACTTTATTGATCTACACATATTGCCAAATTTCGATTTCAGGAAAATTTTCATAGGATCACTTCCTGCTCTCTTAGAGTTCTGCTTACTGAACAATTTCCAGTGCACGAGATTAGTACGTTTGTGATCTCCGGAGTTCCCTAACTTTGTAACCACCACCGCACCGTTTTAATTTACTGAAACAAGCACCGTATGTCTTAGGTAGCTGGTAAGATAATAAATGGGTAGTATCAGGTAGGTCCCAAACTAACTAGCTATTTTGTAACCAACGAGAAACAGCGCGACGCCTGCTTACGTGACGACATGCTTTAATATATTTCTAATTAGCTGTCAAATTTATCTACTTTTATTAAACTAACTAGAAAATTGAGCCCAGCAAAATAGCGATTTTCAAAATGTGTAAAGTCAAATAAACTCGAATTCTGGGATGAACAAAATTTGCCATTATTTGTAGGTTTTCGTGTATTCATAACAAGTTTGAATTATTCAGTTTAACTACGGAGTTATAGAACTTGAAGTTTGCCAATTACAGTTGTATCTTGTTTATTCCTTATAGTAGAGATACATACATAAACAGTCATTTCTGTCATTCAAAAACATTTCGTAAAGTACGCTGCAATCAAGAGTTTTATTTATGTTCTAGCTACTAGACGTTTTTTTTTTCTACAGAATATGAAAAACATATTAAAATTTGATAGTGCAGAAAGAAATATCTTTATTGTTTAATAATTTCAATTGCATATCTTATAGCAACAATTTAATGTACTTATTTAGGTTGCACTGCCACCTTTCTGTCAAAATGCTTCTTGTTTTGTTCTCTGCACATTCAGGAAGAAGATTATAATGAAATAATGTGCTATTTTCCGCAGTGTATTCAGAGTGGGTAGCACTCATGAAAGAATGTAAAATAGTTTAGATAAACGTACGTCCGGAAATACACAATTTCCTGGTTACAGGGTGTCAGGTGTATTTGAAGAACAAGGTGAGATATAGGCATGACATTTTCTATGCTTTTGTTACTTTAAGATGTATATTATTTTCTGTAGTTCTATGTTTTATACCTTTATCAGAGGCAGAGAATTGGGAAGAAGGCCGGCTTCCTACCCTAAATCAAATTACGCCACTGCAAAATTAAAACATTTCTCGACTTTCGCAATAAGCAAGTGGTTTGACAAGAAGAATTTTTCTTGCACTTTGTCTGTAGAATGCCTCATTTTTTATTAAATTGGATTTTATAAACCAGTATGCCGGAAACGGTGCACTTTATAGAAAAATGTTATGTGACAATGCTGGTTTCACTTCTGTCAAGCACTGAAATGCAAATATTGCATTCTGCTTTTGAAATTCTTTGAAAGCACCCTATGACCATGTAACGAAGTTACTTTTAATTTAATTATTTTTTCGATATGTATTCATAAATATTAAAGTCACCCTCATCACGTTGTGTTAGTACTGATAAGCAACCTCCGCATTGTAAACTATAAACCTGTAATTTGTCCGTTTGTACTTATTCAGCATAAAATTATTAAAAATGTAATTATCTTTTGTTACGATGAATGTGTCGCCGCTAATTTTGTACTTGTTAATTTCTTTGTAATATTATGTTTATATTGTAGGAGTTTATATTTGATTTGGAACTAACTATTTTTGCTAACCACATTTATGTACGAAAGATTCCTCTTCAATTTTTCTGCCGCTTTAATTATTTTAATTATTTAATATAATTGTAATGCATCATTAGCGATGCAAGCCGCACGCCGATTTTCTCCACTAGTCCATCCCCCACTCGTAGCCTCCCCGCTACCTGTATTTGCTAATGTGGGGAAACTAAGCGGGTATATAAGTAAATACCCCACCATTGAAAGGTAGTTGCAGCTAGCAGTTCGATCAGCTCCAGTTAAGAGTAAATATCATGTGGGTAGTAAGTACTCTGGTAAGCCATAAGGTAACAAGGTGCTCTAACCTGTCCGTCCTTCGCCTGCACCTTAACCTATGGCTTGATTGTTGGCGTTGGCGGTCAACCCGGTCTGTCGCCGCTGGGAAGCTAATCCGCCCCGTTCGATTTGCACCCCACGCCTGCTTGTTGCACTGCCTAGTTTTAGTAGGTTAGGTATTTCATCTAACTGTCTGCTATGTGCTTGTAGATATATTATCTGGCGTGTCTATTGCTCCGCTTGCCCTAATAAATATTGCTTGGGTTAAATTTTGTGTTTTATTTATACTGCAAGCTTTGCAGTTTTAATATTTCAGTCGTTCGACCCCTAGATTTACGGATTTCCACCGTCGCTACCTGTGAGCTTTCGTGTAACCGCCCAGAACAGGTTTTGAAAAATCGAACTTTAGTAGAAGAATTATGCATTCTACAAAAAAATGCAAAAGAGGCTTTTTGTCAAATCGATTCCTGGTTTCTAAAATAGAGGTACTTTTTAACTTTTCAGTGAGATAACAATTTTATTTAAAGTAAGGTACTGGCCTTCCTTTTAATTGCCTGTTTCTCATAAAGATATCAAACATAAAATTACGGAGACACATGTAGAAAATCTCATTTCGATAACTGATTATGTTCTTAAAAGATTGAAAAAAGAAAACAATTAAATTAAACTGTAACACCCTGTACCTTAAAAACGTACACTTTAGAGAGAACTGTATTGGCAAAGCAGGCTTGATTTGTGTTTCTGAGGCATTTAGAAAAGACCCAGTGTCAATTTTACTAGAAAATGAGGCATTATACGGGAAAAATATAAGATTCTTTTAATTTTTCAGTAGCCTCACAATTTATTTTTAGAAGTGGGTTAACCCCTCTACAATTCTCCATCTCTCATGAAAATAACAAACATAAAACTACGGAAAACAATAGACACCTAAGAATAACAGAAACTTAAGAAATTCATCCCGATATCTCACCCTGGTGCCCTTAGTATTGACAAAATTAGACCAATTTAGACTTTGGATACAATTTGGGATTTGGTCAAATACAGCTAGACAAAATAGGATAGTAGCTAGGGCATTGAAATGCGGTTCTGACTATAGCATCAGGACGCTCGGTTTATCAATTGTGTACATAGTTTTTACCACCGATTTTGGCATCTGCTTTTCCTAAATATAAAATGCCACGTTGTTTCATTGTGAAACAGAAATTAATGCTGAGAAATAGTAGTCTTAGCACTACCAAAGCTTCTTGTCTGCTGTTTCCAGCTAGCCATTCGCTTATCTGCTAGATTAATTTCCTCCACTAGCTCAATGTGGTGGCTTTTCCACGTCAAGAACTACATTCGCCGTAACTACATAACATCATTGTTTGGTCACTATTTTAAGACAGTACACACCACAATCGAACACACCATCAGTAAGATCTCGGCCGATTATCTTTTTGTTGTTGATGAGCAAACTAACAAATCTATCGAGAAATAGCACGGTATATCTTGCTGCTGTTTCAGGTTGTTACACAGTCTTAGGAATTCTAATTTTGGCGAAAGAGACGAGAAAGGCAACAAAAGTCGTTGTGACCTATTTCCTCACTTAAAAAAGAGCCACACCAAGCAAAGTAGCAGAAAAAAATGGTGTGAGATGGCTAAATTCAGGGAAATTACAGTTTTTGTACTTATACCCTATTTAGAAAAACTAATGGAAATCTTGGTGGGAAAAGTCGACTTCTTTTGTCAGTATGTGTCGAGTTCAAAATTTGCTTTCAAAGAGAACAGATAATTTTTATTCATAACATTATCCAGGATATTTTAGAAAAATTCAGAGTATCTAAGTCACTTACATAAAACGTGTCCCTAATAATTATTTTTTGCTATGTCATGATAAAAAAATTCAGTTTTGTAAACTATAAATGAGTTTATCAAATTCAGTTCTAATCAGAAAATGGCCCCAATCGTGCAAGCTAATACTTAATATATCAGTAATTATTATAGTATTACTTACACAAACTTTAAGTAGTCAAACTCAGCTACGAGTAACTGGATACCACTGAAGACAGTTCCACAACTATTAGTCACTACTGAAAAATTTAATTCATAAGTAACAGTCTTGGGCATTGTTTGTGTTCGGATCATTACAACTATATTGTTGAAGCATGTTTACATTTTACCATCTATTAAACGAAGTAACAAAGCTAGCAACAATTAAAGTACTCACGTTAGTGTTTACAATAAGCGTAACCCTAGAAAAATTTTAAAGAATTTTACTAGATTGGTAGGTCAAGCATGACAGGCAATCTTTGATAAACGATTTCAACGTCTCGTGCATAAATTCTTTACTTTTAACGTCACATCTCTTACAATTTTCAGAATTCTAAAATTCCTGTGCTTTTGTGTTACATCCCGTGTATTATACCATATGTAGGAATTCTTCATTACTATTTCATTGTTGTTTAAAGAAACATCAGCTATTATGCTGTTAGGTTTGCAATTTCTAAACTTTAAGATAAAGCCCATACCGTTTAAAGCTGTAACAGCAAAATTTCTCAAGAGAAGATTGCCGATTTTGGTGATTATTTGATTTCCTTGATCTTGAGTTTTTTTGAGCTTTTGTGGTTGTTTCAGACAGCCCAGATATTCACAAAGCACATGTTGAGAATCACTGCATTCAATTATAAAGGTCAACTAACTATGGATAAATTCACACAAATCGTATAAAGATAAAGCGTAAAGCCATTGCCTTAACACCAGCACCTCTTTGAACTTGCAATTTAGTTAAAATTATTTCTAGCAGAATAATAACTTTACGTTATTCACAACATAAAAGCTGAGTACATAGTAGAGATTCAAAGGAACTAAATATTATTCTGTTTTATAAGTTATTGCTACAAAGGTTAAAGAACTTGAGCGTTTGTGCTAACTCTACATCAAGTAATTAATTCTTTGAATAACTGACTTGCACATTAAATCGCATATACAATACACTGTTCTGAAATACTGGGTGTCTGAAATATAACATGATTATATTATGTATCCAGCAAATTGTAGAATTGAAATTAAGCCGTTTCTTAGAAAAACTTGCGTGGTTTTTAAAATAGTGTTACTTTAATTTCTTATATTTAATTTATAAAATAGAAATATTATAAAACAGTCTTCTCGGCATAAAAAGCTATTTAAGATATTATTTTAGAGACATTAAACGTGTAAATTTAAAGAAAAAAGAAGTCTGAAATCGCCGTTCCAAGAAAATGTTCTAAATTTAAAATTCCGATTTTCAGGTTTAGATTACAAAATATCTGACGAAGTCGAACCACTTATATTGAATTTCTTCTAAAATACACTAACTTCAGAGTCAAACTAAAAGCGATACAACTTGAGAACTATTTTCTAAAAATACTCACAACTTTTAAGATAACTCAAATTTTATAAACAACTGTAGTTAGTTTTATTTTAAATTTTTAATCGTAATATGAATCTGAATTTTTCTTGCATTTATGGATTTATAATTTCTCTTTCACAGAAATAAAAGAAATGTTTTTTTACTTAGGGCATAAGGAAGACAGAACTGAAACCCCATCCGAGTGGAGACTCTATTTAAATGGAAATGATGGCAGATGGCGTACATCCAACAATAATAAGTTACACTTGTCACTTCATTGCCCTAGTTCGTGAAATTCAAATTTGTAATATTGTCTACCAAGCGCAGTTCATTATAAAATTTATACAATGTAAAATAGTCCAATGAAATATACCTAGAAACCAATCGAAGATTTAGAAAGGGAATTTAAACGAACCGTACCTAATTATATGAAAATGCACATCAGTAAGTCCTGTAATTAACTTCCTTGCTATTATATGAAATCAGACGCTGACGCGTAAACAACAGCTCAAGAGCTTAATGAATAGGATGCTTGAACTACAAACTTGGTATGCTAACTTTTGATCAATAGCTATGTGAACTCTAATGCAGCGGTATAGAGCAGATGTTAGTACTAGTAATTACAGAGAGAACACAAAAGGTTTAGAGTGCAATGGAACTTTGTCCTTACTTCAATAGTTTCAGTTTATTCCGTCTGCGTCTTTTACGAATACTTCACCGGCGTTATCTATATTCGTACTGTCAGATGCCTTTTGCTTTATATCCTGTCTACATTGTTACGGTAGAATCTTTGACCTTAAATCTCTAGAGTTCTCCGTTGATAAATTTTAGTGTTTTACAACGCTCGAGCATGTGCTGGAATTTAAAATAAAAGGAAAACTCTTGCAAAAGTGAAAAGCTGTAGAGAAACTTTAATCTGTGATAAAGAGAATGCTTGCAGCTATGAGTAAAATATCAAGCATAAATCTCTATTTTCTTTTTTATTATTTGCCACCATCTTAACGCATTAAAGCTCTGTTAGGTATCTTAAGTCTAGTCTTTGTAAAAAGTATTTCAAGGTTTTTCTATTATCTGATTTCATAATTCTAATAAAATTTACTTTTAGAAATGTTTGTCTAATATAATGTTTAGTTATAAACATGGATTAGTAATAATAATTATAAAAACAAAAAAACACAGAAAAGCCTAATAAAACGAGGTGACTCAAGTATTAATTGTTTACTATTCAAGGTGCTATCCAAATTTAAAAACTACAGCTGTACGGACCATAACAATTTATCACATAACTCATCGCCAATGGCTTATCGTCGAGTGAGCCCTTATCAAGCACTTAACAAATTTGTGCGTAACTGTAACAAACGTTTTGTGGTCATTTGTATTAAGCTGTCACTAAAGAAAAGAAAATTTAAGATGACTAGCACTGCATTTGCCTTCCTAACAGCCTATCAGGATGTTTGGTTTGTAATTGATGTAGGCGCTCCAATGAATTCTGAACCAGGTAGAATTAACTCCAAATCTAATTAATCCTTATTTGCTGAATTACCGCCAAAGACATTAATAATGTAGTCTGCAAATACAACACTTAAAAATATTGATCAAACTGATTTGAAATACAGGAAAATAATAATGTAGTAAATCTGTGACTACTAGTGTTGAGTAGGACCTTCGATAGCTTACTTGTTTGAATAAAAAACTGAATACTCTTAATTGCTTTATTTACAAAAACTGCTGTATGCCTTAGGCTTGCACTCTAAGGGCCGTGCAGTTGCTTACACGCACACTTTGATTCTGACGGGTCGCTCATATACCCCTCCACAACAGGGGGACATGCATGCCCTAGCATACATAATGTAGTAAAATAGTTATATATGGCTTGAACAACTAGAGCGTAAAACAAAAATAGATTATGTGAACATTAAATGCAGACAAAATTACTTGTTTTCATTCTACCTATCAGGTCACAATAAAACGCCCTCTCGCTAGTCGTAAATTTGTCATATTTTTGCCAAAAATAAATTTTTCATTAAAATACTGATTTACACCAAAACAGATCACCAAAAAAAAGATACAGCTGAAAGTATCAACAAGAAGTTCCTTGAACAAGAAAAAAAGTGGTAAAGGAAAATGTATAAGGAAGATAAGTTGAAGAGAAGGTTGATATAAAAATGAAACAGTAGATAGGAACATGAAAATATTTAAATATTTGGAACGTACAGAAATATTGGAAGTCGTTGACGATAATATTGCTCAAATAGAAAGATACTATATAAAAGACCTTAAGTCTATAACGGCCACTTGTTAGTAATAACAGTCAGCTAGAATGCATAAACTTGAAAAATAGTAGTTATAGTTCAGATTACAAGCTCGTAGATTTGACAATTTGACAAAGAGGAACGCTGCAGGTACTGCACGAACGCTATGTTAACAATAGCTTTCTTGTGGTATTAGACGCCTTGCAGACCAGATTTGGTGACGAATATTTAACGCTTGTTTACCACTGTTTAAACGCTGCGCTCAATACTACAATCATACAAGCCTTCGTTATTGATCTGAGCAATTCCAAGGTGATATTGCGGATCAGTAGAAAAGGTCATCTTAAGTATTGACCTGTAGCGGAGTGAGAATAATTTTGTTCCTGAGTCAAGTTGAGAGAGAGAAAATCAGAATTTCATTAGCAGGTATACGGAAGCATCAAAGTAAAGATGACATTAGGACATCACTAATTGACTGAACAGTGAACACGCAATAGATTAGGTTATTCTCAGTGAAGGGTATTATCTAGATACAAAGTGTCTAGATACTGTATCTAGATACGATAATTACATCTTGTACCTGAATCTAGATATAGTTATAAAAATATATCTAGTATTTGTAAGTAAATACCTTTCAGTTGTATCTTTAATGGCAGATATATTTTTTCTTAGATAACTAGAAACGTTTGCAGTTTTGTAAATAGTTTAATTTTTAAACCTGCTTTTGTCATCCCATCAACAATGCCAGAAATTACAGAGGTGCGGATTTCAATACCGACCATTTTCTGGTTATTATGGATATCAAACAACAACTACCCAAAATGACAAATAAAAACAAGTATGGTAAGAGGAAAAATTATAACATCAGAAGATTTAACGAAAGAATGTACGGCAGGAGTTCGAAACGAAAATATCTTCCGAGTTGGAGCAAATGAGTAAATACGAATTCGTTGAAGAAGAATGGGCACAGATACGAAAAGTCATTGTAAATGCTCTGAAACATGGTTAACGGAGCTAAATGTAAAAACATACTCGAGACGTAAGCAAAGTAAAGCTCTCTAATACACTGTGGGTTAGAAAAAGGTGCAGAAGTACGTATGACAAAACCTAAGTTTTTGTATGCTTTATTTGTAATATACTCGATATGTTTAGAGAAGGTCAATTTCACATCTATAAATATTCCTAAGTCTTTGGTAGAATCAACCCTTGTCAAAATGTGATGAGAAAAAGGATAAGAGAAATTTATTGACGCAATATTCCTAGTAAACGATATACAATGACATTTATCATAATTCAAATGAAGTTCATTTTGCGTACAGTAATTATAAATACGGTCCAAGTCATCTTGAAGTAGGAAACAGTCAGTAGTGGTTTCGATTTTGCGAAAGATCTTTATATCGTCAGCATAAATCAATATACTAGAGTGCTTTACACATGCCAGAATATCGTTTATATAAATAATAAAAAGGAGTGGCCCAAGGTGGGATCCTTGAGGAACTCCCGATGTTACCGTAGCACAATTAGAAAAGAAACCGTTGAATTTGACCGATAGCAATCTGTTAGAAATATAAGATATGACCCATCTAAGTAAATCGGGTGGCAGACCAATGGTGTCTAGTTTGTGTATCAAAACATTATGATCAATCTTGTCAAAGGCCTTACTGAAGTCCGTGTATATCGAGTCGACTTGTATTCTCTTATCCATTGTTTTTGTTTATGTAGTCAATGTATATTCCAAGGTTTGTTTCAACAGAACGTTTAGGTAGGAAACCGTGCTGTTCTTTACAGATTTGCCTCCTGACAGTTGCCATAATGCTTTGGTACACAATCCTTTCAAAAATCTTTGAAACTGCCGATAATATAGAAACAGATCGATAATTATTTACCAATTCTTTATTTCCGGATTTAAAGATCGGGATTACATGAGTTTTCTTCCACTTGGAAGGAAATGTACCCTCAGAAAGCTCTAAATTAAATATATGAGAGAGTGGCAAGGCAAGATTTATAGCGCATTTGTTTAGAAAAACACTAGGGATATTATCCGGTCCGGTACCCTTGTGAACATCAATTTCTTTGAGATAGTTCTCAGCTAGTTCTGGAGTAATTGGGATCGATGGTTTAACTAAACCGGAGTTCGTTGTTTCGGATGTAAGATTGTCAAGAAGTTGGCCATCAGTAAAGACCGATTTAAAATATTGCAAGAACAAGTTACAGACCGCATTTCCCTCAGCCGCTTTTGAGTTCTCATATGTTACATCATTTTAGAAGAAATATGTATCGAAGTTTTCTTGGACTTGGTATACGACCATACTCGTTTTGGATTGGTTACAATATCTTGCTCTACGGAAGTAATACAATTTTGGAAATCCAAATTGATTAGAAATTTTGAACGACGGCGCAATAAACTAAAGGTAAGATAATCGAGATTGTTGTTAAATTGCTTCCAACGTTTATGATATTTGCGCTTTTCCCTAATAACTTTGATTGTAGTTAAAGTATACCAACAGGGATATTGTGAAGATTGTCTTCGTAATGGTACAAAAGTTTTGATGGCGTTATATACAATTTCGTAAAAGACATCCACTGCTTCCTCGCAAGACAAATTGGCTAATCTTTCATGCCAGTTAATATTAGATAAAAAGTGGTTAATATTATTGTAATGTGCTCTTCTGAAATTGTATATAACTTCGTTCTTACTTGGAATTACAGAGAGATCTACATTAGTAAGAAGAATGTCTAAATGCGGATGGTATCTGTCAATATTAACAAGAGAGATGTTAGAGTTGCAAACAGACTGAAAACAATACACATTCGATAATAACAAGTCAAGGATTCGATTATCAGAATTCGAAATCGAATTAAATTGATGAAGGTTGCAGTACGAAAACGCGTTTAGACATTCCAAAGAATACCCATCGTGACTAACAGCAGTTACAGATGTATGTACATTCCTACGCCAGGTTACGTATGGCAAATTAAAGTCTCCGCAAATAATAAAAATATTGTTGCTAAAATTGTCATAGTTCTGTATTAGCTTATTACTAAACGATCGACAAGCATCAGCATCTCGAGGGCAAATATAAACACAACACATATACAGCATACCAGAAGCAGTTTCAATTGCCACCCACACATCTTCAGCTGAACTTTCGAAATTAGTAATTCGGGAACACTTTAAAGTATTTTTTACTGCGATGAGAGATCCACCGTGATTGTTTGTAATATTAGTAGAAGATCTGTCCCGACGAAAAACTACATAATTGTCGTTGAACAACTCAGAATCACTTATATCACCAGTAAGAAATGTTTCTGTAAAGCAGATGACATCGTAAACGTTTTCAAGGGTGTTGGTATATAAGTTGTTTAAATGAGTATATTTAGAGCACACGTAACAGTTAAAGAGACGGTAGATTGTCAAGAGACTTTATGTTAATAACACGAGAACGCTCATATTTCCGTACAAATATTTGGCCATTCCTTGCCCATACAAATTTGTAGTTTTTCTTTTTGGCTTCCTCTCTTGTTGTTTTATAAAGTAGCTTATTGTTTAGTGTGAGATGTTCAGAAATGACAATCGCATCTCCAAGATTAGGAGCTTTAATATCAAAATTTCCACGATTTTCTGGTGCATTACGTGCTAGTCTAAAGGCTGCTATAATTTCATCCCTTTTTCGCCGCCACAAAAGCTTAATTACAATATTTCGAGGTTTTTTCAAAGTAGCACTTGCAACTCTATGAATAGCATCAATTTCGGATGCGTTAACGTCACAATTGACTTCTTTAAATATTTTTAGTGAAGTCTGCAGGACATTTTCCGATGGTGACTCCAGAACTCCACTTATTTCCACGTTATTTAATCTAGAGTACTGTTCCAGAGCCTCCAATCTGGAGGAAAGATCTTTGGTTTTTAGTTTTAACTCTTCATTAGCGGCTAAAACAAATTTAAGAAAAACTAGACAGGCATCAAAATATTATGAATTAATCATAAATGAAAAAAATACTAAGTACATAGAAGCAAGAACAAGAGCTAACGAAGCAGGAAATAAACTAAGGGTGGAAATGGAAAGTAAGGAATATTAGTTTGAAAAAGTAAGCCTCTACGTCATCCTAACTCAAGATGGTGATGAGGAACCGAAAATACATAAAAGACTGACAAAAGGAAATAAAGCTATGGTAGTTCTAGGCAGAATGTTAAAATAGAAAAATATCTCCAAAATCGCGAAATTGAGAGTATATAAATCAGTGATAAGGTCATCGGTGCTTTAAGGAAGTGAAATATGGATAATGAACAAAAACATGAAAAAAAAGTTGAATATGGGAGAGGAAACTGCCGAGGCGGATACTAGGAGGAACCAAGAATGAAAACGGACAATGGAGAAGACTATACAACCCCGAAGTGTCGAAAAGATACAAACACGCAAGTATCACAAATGTAATCAGAGCTGAAAGAATAAGATGGTTAGGACATGTACATAGAATGACTAAAACTAGACAAGCAGGAAAAGTGTTATTGGGAGGAGCAGGCGAAAAAAAAGATAAGGGGTCGTCCAAAAAGGCAATGACAAGATTGAACCCGACTCGGTGTAGAAAACTGGCAAGCGGTGGCTGACTACAGGTCCAAATGGAAGAAGCTGGTTGAGAGACTGAAGACTATAAGCCCTTAAGACATGCAGTGCTCATTTATTATTATTATTATTTGTCATCCCTTTCCAGGTAAAGATAATTTATGGCAATGAATTTTGTAAATCCTCTTCATAAAGGGATCTTAACAAAAATTAATTTTTTTATTTAGTCTTTAGAAATGCCTAGTTTCTTTGAAGATACAAAGTATCTAGATACGATAATTACATTTTGTATCTGAACCTAGATATAATTATGAAAATGTATCTTGTATCTGTTACTAGATACAATAAACATTTGTTTATCTATATCCGTATTTAGATAAAATATTATTGCATCTTACCCATAACTGGTTATTTTGAATATTGATTTTATGAAGCGTCATTGACGTCAAAGGAAAACTTATGAAATGAAAAAGGAACAAATTAGCATATTTCTGTCCCATATGAGAATGGTAATCAGCATGTGTCTACTCTTTCAAGAAGGTATTTAAATTTCATTGAAAGCAAAAGTATCATTTAAGTATATACAAAGGGCAGTCCGAGAATTGTCGGTATCAGAGTTTCTAAGAAAAAGAAATAGCAAAAGGTGTCTTTATGGGAAGATTATTGGTTAACTTAGAAGCTATAACCTTATCCGTACCATGAACACCAATAATTAATTATGTGGCTCTTCACAAGTGAAAAGCCTTGGGAAGATTGACTCTAGTGGTTTGGGTGGCGCATTATAAAAAAGGAGTTCATCAGTTAATTAAATTCATCAAATGTCTACATCAAGAATCGTGCAAAACGCTGTTATCCTAAGAAAAAAGTTAGATGTGATTTCACTCATCTAAACTAGACTGTGAATAACAAATATTTTAATACCATACAGATTATTATCAGTTACAAAATTATTGCATTCATCCAAAAAAGGAAATTACAGAAAGTGAGCCTCTATTTGTAAATTTAAAGATATTTAACAGAAACCAAATGAGAAAACTCACTTAAGAAAAAAGATTGATAAGTTGATGATTCGAATATTAAAGTTATTAATAGCTTTGGAAACGTAAAAATAATATTTCACTAGAATTGCTGCTAATTCACATTCAATGCAAGTTAAATGTACAATACCAGTTCTAGCGGATCGAGTACCTATTCATCGATTAGCAAATACATAACGATAAATAGCTAATTATACAACTGCTGTCAAGCTCAAAACTCTAATGTGAAAATTGTGGAACACCTACTATGGATATTGATTGATCTAGTACTCTTATGAAATTGTTTGTGGCAAATTTGCCATTTAAAAATATATTTTTGTTGGATAAACACTAGCTACACATTGCACTACAATAAAAGAAACTACTAATTTTCAACGTACTATTATAGACCTAGTAGAAATATTGATAGCAACTTACGATCTACATTACCCTTTTAACACTCTACTCGATACAATTTCAATTTATTAGCCTAATGCGGTTTGTTACCATATCAAAAGACATAACTAAAATATATTGTGTGGTAACCAGCTAAATTAATATTAGCCATGACGCTCAATCTTTATGTAACACTTGTAGCAGTGGCCATTTTATAAGATCATTCTGCACATTAATTAAAATTTAAGGCATTTTGTGTTTGGGTTAGTAACTTTCAAATGTTTTCGAAACATTTAGCTCATGTTTATTATAGAAAAACTGTAGAAATATAGTATGGTTGTTTGTGGTCCAAAGATGCTTATTGTTTGGCTGGCTGTTGCAAGCACAATCCAATTATGCTAAGCATCTAGTACAACACAATCATCCCATGACTTCAAAGAACGCTTTTATCGATATTCCCTTTGCAGCTTTCAAGGTATATGTAACAAATTATCTCGTGCGTACAGATGGTATGTCTTGTATGTCTTTAAATACTTTACGCTTTTATGGTTTTTAGAAACTGCTTCTGTTATTGAAAAAAAATAAAATTTGTAGGTGTACTAATTCGGTGTCATCTTTCGCAACATCCTATCTATTCTATATCCCAATTAATTGCAATAAAATGTTTGGTTGGCAACGCAGCTCAGAACTGTGGGTATTTTCATGTTGCCACGCTGTTTACTGTTTATTTATGTTATTTAACTTAATCGTTATATAATTCATTGTTTGACATTGTAATTAAAATTTGCTAAGTTGAATCAGCTGCGTAGCGAGCAGGGGACGGGGAAAATTGGGAATTGGAAATCAGCCGTAAGACATTTGTGCTTCGGTTTGTCAAGTTGTATTTTTTTTCATTTGGCAGTTGGAATTGGCTAGATTGGGAAAATGAAAACTGGAATTTAGAATTAAATAAGAGAATTAAAAATTTATAACTCAGATAAATACTAGTTGTTTCACCTTTTAAATTTGTCGCCGCCGTTGCGGGCTGTTAAACGAAGTGCGGCGCTCCACATACAGGAGTTTTTTATGTATACTGTACAGAAGCGTTCAGACGTGTGGTAACTGGTAAGTACTAGGCCAACTAACTTTTGCTTAAGGTTTTAATATATTTAATTTATACACGTTATAATTTTTTAAGCTGGAAAAAAAATATCATATCCGAGATTCGCGAAAGCAAATTCTATACAGTAATGGCTGACACAACCCCGAATAATTCCCATAAAGATATTCTATCGGCGGTAGTTCGCATTGCTGATAGCCAGGGAGTTAAAAGGATATACTTCTGGAAGTCCTAGTAGCAAAGGACAAGACCCGGAGCAGGATCAGCAAAGAGCATCGTCGACTGTTTGCAATCCCGTTTACTGGATACCAAACACCTCGCGTTTCAATTGTACGACTTCACCGCTTCCATGTCCGGAGAATTCAACAGAGCATTAGAGAACGTTTCAGAACTAGCGGGTCACACCGTTCTGTTTTCACAATGCCAAGCACCCAGAACAAACACCGCTGTTGAACACTGCTGCAAAGCTAGCTTCATTGTGGCTGACATGCTCAACATCAGGGAAGATATTTACGTATTTTTCACGTCGAGCACAAAGCGATTTCAACACCTCAAGGATTTGCTGGAACCTATAGAAAATTCTCTTCAACTGCGTGACTTATTGAAAACCAGATGGACTGCTAGAGCGGAATCCATCAAAACTGCCACTGTCTCTTTGGAATCAGTTGCCGATACCCCGAACGAAATAGCAACCAACAAAAAGTTCGCACCAAAGCATTAAAGTGGCACAAACGTCTTGCCAGCTTGGATTTTGTTGTGACTCTAATATTTATGAAGAACATCTTGTACAAGACAAAAGCATTAACACAAGTATTGGAATCTCTCGACTTGAACGTCATCGATATTGTTACAGCAATTAAAGGCACCATCGTTTCTCTGCAGGCAATAAAGAAAAACACGCAAGGAATGGATAAGAAAAATCAACGCTTCACAGAATTTTGCGACAAGTAAGCTTCACATCGACTACCAAAACGACTTTCAACGCCACCACAGGCGACGAACCGCACCAAGAAGAGTTGACGATAACGCAGGATTCCAGTGCAAACATTCTACCGGCGAGAATTCCACGTTGATAAATCTGCTTCAATCGAACGTCCAGACCTGTATGGAAACCCTCTTCAAAGTCTTCATCATTCCCGTAACAAGAACTTCTTTTTTCTTCGAAGATCTCCAGAACGCACTGAAGCTCTTTCCCAGCAAGGACGAGAGACCCGATGTTCATGCCTTGCAAGCCAAACTCGAAGTTGTTTTTGATAACTGCATCAACGCTAAATCGATGGTCGAGATCATTAGCAAGGCTTATGAACTGAAAGCAAGTCTCAAACTGGCTTTCATGTTTATTCAACTAGTACTTACAGCGGGATATTCGGTCGTTAGCAACGAACTAACGTTCAGCAAGCTGAAATTGGTGAAGAACGTTCTGTGCACTTTCATGAAAATGGACGCCTTAATTCTCCACAGCTTTTCACAGCTAAAAAGGACCTCACTAATCGAATTGACTTTTCGAAGATCGTTAGTGAATGAGCCCAACATCAACTCTCCTTCTCCAATGACGACAGCAATTATTAAGTAACATTGTTCTACATAATCGGACATTATCGACATATTAAAAAAGCAAATTGTGGACTATGTTGCAAATAGTGACTTTTTGTAAATAAATAAATAAATCACATAAACAGTTTTATTTAAAAGGATGAGAAAATTAGCAATAGAAGAAAGAGCGATCCGTATTAAAAAAAACTAGTATAAGAAGTACGACCTATTAAGTAAGTTCCAATTTGGTGGTGATCTTTTTTGTAAACCACTTATTCTCAAAATATTTTTGTTACTCGAAATTTTTTTTCAAATAAAACTTTTTTTAAACGTTTTTGATTTTCGTTTTTCTTTAAATTAAAAATATTAAGGTTAACAGCCTCCAAGTCACAAGTATATGCAGGGAAGGGGAGTATAGGCATCGAAACAAACCACCCAGTTAGAATGTCCTGTTTATTGAGTTGGCAAAATTGTAAACCTACGGTTGGGAAATTCTGATCTCCGTCCTCCCCAATCAATATGCGTTTGCTACGCCCCCGACTTGAATTATCTATTTTGCTTATTATCATTTTAAGGTTTAATTTCTTGTTCAATTCGTAATTATAGGTTACGCAAATAATAACCTGATGCATATGAGAAAATGTTTACAAGGGTTCTCTTATAAATTTTTTAGCTTTAATTGATTTTTTATTTACTGCCATATTTGAGGCAGTTCAGTTAAACTTGAAGATTACTTTTATTTAAAAATGTAATTGCGTATATTCTCTAACTAGTTGCTTAATTTTAAAAGACTAATTTATGATATTGATAAGATAAATGTAGTTATATTTACCCTATTACTCCCCTTACTCACCTAAGGCAACCGACTGTTTAAAAGTTAGCTGAGACATACCATTTTCTCTCGTTGTGACAAGAAATTGCTTACAATGTAATTTTAATTTTATTAGTCGTTGTTAACAAAATGTTAATAGTTTCTAAATTAATTAAATCGCATTATTCTGGATTGAATGAAGATCTCTCACGATACTGTAATTTTATAATGATGGTACTTCAACATTAAATAAATTAGTTCTAACTTTAGATTCTAATAAGAATACAAAACAAGTAAAAGGTAATTAAGATCTAAGTGGTATATTGTATGCTTTATATAAAGGATAAAGGGTAGATGATTAAATGTGTTACATAAATTAAATAAATTAAATAAAAAATTTTTTTATCATTATTTTTGACTAATTTAAAATAATTTATATTAACTAATAGGGTTTCAAAAACCTTTAAAACTCTGGGATTTAAATATAAATTTTATGTAGATCATCTACGTTTATTGAGATAATTCAATAACTTATTTATAATTCAATTAATAATAATTTAATATTATTTTTATAATTTATAACAACGACCTTTGTTGAACTTCAACAAAAACACTAAATACTAACTCAAATAAGAAATAAGTACGTATACAACCATTTCTTATAACAAGTTTTATTTAGATATTAACAAATATAAATTTTCTCTAACAGTTTAATAATATGGGATGTCTACTTTACTAGGAAATAATATTGAAATTGTAAACTTTTGCCTTTCCACATTAATCAACAATTTAACCAGTAGAGGCATTCATTACATAACATGTAAACTAACTTTGCTTTCCGTGCAATTAAATTAAAATGTCAGAGGTAAACTTGAAAATTGTTTAATTATCCTACGGATTTTATGTTTTCTATTACATTTTTTCATAAAAGTAATAAATACTTAAGCAAGTAGAAAAAGTATTTTACATGAAAATATTACTTTGCATTAGTTTAATAGCAATCTATAACAAAAAATTTCCAGTTATATATAAAGAAATGTTTAAGATGAAACGTTTTCTTACAAGACAAAGAAATACTTTGTATAGAGAAAAATATTTCTATATTTTAAGATGATTTTAAATTTTATTCTCAATAAAACAAAAATAAAAAATATTATTTCCAGTAGTTTTCAAAATATATACTGTTATTTTAAACATCAACCTCAGTACTTGTTGGTTGTTATGTAGATAACCATAATAACACAAAGGGGCGTCTGATAATCGATCAAAACCCAGGAAATCCTGCGACAAGTGAAATGACAATCTACCCGCCTCGTGGTGTTATCGAAAGCTGAATCAACGTCAAACCTACTTTTGTTTTTTGATTGTATTTTGCGAACCTCGACGAAAAAATAAACAAATCAACGTTAATAATAGTGACTATAATAACTAGAATTTCTTGATTATTAAAAATAATTGAGGAAATTTGCATATCTGTCTTCATCGTGGATGCAAATCAAACTGATTGCGTTTCGCTTCACCCCTAATCTGTCATCGGAAATCCTGTATAAATAGATGGATGGTTTTAGAAACGGGATTATCGTAAATGTGTGAACCCTAAAATGTCAACGTAATAATTACTGTAATGTGAACAGGTTTTTCACTAAAGGAAGAATAAAAGCGTAGGGAACTTTGTTTAACTTAAAAAATATCACCGCTTTTAAGACCATAAAAAATTTTTCTTTTTTTGAACTTTGGTATTTGCTAAATCTAACTAGATTTAAGCAATCAATTTTCTCTAATTACATCATTACAAAAATAAATAGCTTTCGATCTCTTACAAAATTCCTGTATGATTTTGGCATTTTTAATTTGTGTCTTAAAACCGGCAAAAAGAATGTTTAAACAAAATTATCAGATTTTGTTAATATAAGAGGTTTATATTTTACAATAAGAAAAAACTGAAATAATAATAGTGTTATTTTCACAAAGGTATAGTCATCAAAAGCTGTCGCACATATAGCTTCTCAGAACTTCACAATAAGGACAAAATCTTAGCCACTGTCTTTTTAGCCAATCTAGAACAACAAAAACATCTGTAAATTTCGACGTGCGGACTATGATCACTACTGATCTACTTATATGTGCTAAATACTGTAAATAATTCAGTATCAAAGGAACCTTTTCTTTCAATTGATGCAAATCATTTGAATACCTAAGTCTCTATGGTATAGTAGCCAATAAGTAAGCAAAAAGAAACCGGTTGGCCAACACAGCTTAAATACAAAACGTTTCTTCGGGATTTGATCTCTTAGTGGTTACGGATTCTTACCAAAAACACGGCAATACAATTCTAATATACACTTTCACCAGCTAAAATCTGTTAAGGTAAGCACATTAGGAAAGAAAAAAAACAGAATGCGCAAATTTCATAGATTCTGCAGAAACAACTCTGGTTTTTTACAAATTCTAAAAAAGAAAGTTTTCACCATTTCAAGGACATGACGTAGAATGGTAAGGCATAGTCACGAATTGAGATATGGTTGAGGATTTTGCATCTTCAGCAGTATGTTTTCAATATTTTTTATAAAATACTTCGTGGGTATCCTGTCCAAGCCAATGTGTTACAATTTGAATCATATTGACAGAATAATGCCATATCTTAGATCAGTCAACCAAAATGGAGTAAGCAATTATAGGTAGATTGCAGTTTTATCAAACTTTAGGAAGCCAAAAATCTATACAATCACGTATAACCGTATACCAATAGCATTCAATATGCCAAATATATGTGTGAGTGCACACAATTCGTAACTAGTTTCAACTTGAGCATGATTTTGACACTGTTTATACCTAAGGTTTATGCAGATGTGGCAATAGATCATAAAATTTTCTTAAGTAAATTGTACTCTTTTGGGTTGCATGATGATTTAGTAAAGTTGTTTGGTCGTAACCAAAGTTTGATTCGGGCGAGGTTGAAGCTTTTAAAATAAGTATTATACAAACCAATCCACACTTGGTATATTGGTTACCTACTCCTGATTTATAACACCAAGCTGACTCACGCAAAGTTCAAATTTGAGTCATGTATTTTTTATAATGATTTATAATGATGCTTTGTTCGACTGTCTTACTTCTAATACGCAGATGACTTAGAAATTGCTACCTTTGTCTCTTCCCTACAGACTGCCTAAGATTGCAAAGTGGCTTAGATAAATCTATTGAGTGGTGCAGCAATAATAAACGGAGATTAAATCTTAGTAAATCTAAAGTCATTACCTTTAATAGAAAAGCATGCAGTAGCATGCATAGTATTATGTTATAGAGCTCTTTTCTGTCAGATTAAGGATTTAGAACTTGTAATAGGAGACTTATTGACTTTTATATCTTCTATAGAACAAACGTGCTCTAAATCAATAGAGACATTAGGATTGATTAAAAGAAACACTAAAAAATTTAAAGTTATACAGTCAATACAAAGTTTCTTTGGACACTTTTACGATCCATAAGCGAGTACCATAGCATGGTATGGAATTTTTTTATGCTAAGCATATACTGTTCGTTAAACAAGTATTACATCTATATAATCCAATCCTTATAGTCCCCGCCGGTGTAAGGTAATAATAATTAAATAGTTAATTATTCTCTATATACTATTTTTCTCCGCTTCTTCTTATCCCTCGTCAGTTTTCTAGCTTCTATCCCGGTAAGTCTTCTCTGCTTTAAAACTTTCTGTACACTTTCGTTCTAGGTTAGAGCTGGTCTTTCTCTCGATCTTTTGTGCTGTATTCTAGATTCTCACACTTTCTTAACAGCTATATCGTCAGTCACCTTTGTTAAGTGCCGATGCCATCTAAGTTAACGATGTTCAATTTTTTTGATTAGTCGTTCCGTTTCTAATTCTTTTCATATATCTTCGTTTCTCACTCTATCTAGTCTTGTTAGCTCTAGTTGGTAGATATTTCATTTCCATACTTTGTATCTGGCTTCTTACCCTTACAGTTTTATACAGTCATTTTCACTTTTTTTGTTTTTTCCCTCTTGCCTATGAACGTGTTTTTAATGCTGTGGTATAACCATGCCGTGTTCTTGATTCTGGTTTTAATTTCATTTTCCTGGTTACTCGTTCTGTTTAGCATTACACCTAAATATTTAAAGTTCTCTACTTGTTCCAGTTTTTTGCCATTTAGAGTGATGCTGATATTTTGGTTTCCCTTGCCAATCACCACGACTTGAGTATTTTTGGCATTTATTTTTAGCTTTCTACTTAGTACAGCTTTGTTTCTTATATTCATATTATTCTACAGGTCTTGCTCATTCGTCGCAAAAGTACACATTGTTGTAGGTGATGGTGTGCAACGTAAAGCTTACTCGTCGCGTTGTGTATCTATTTTACTACATCGTCCAGTACAATGTTGAAAAGCAGAGGACTCAGGACACCACCTTCGCTCACCGTGAACATCTTTGATAACATATTGTCTGTTCTGACGTAATTCTTTGTCGTTCTGTATATACTCATAACTGCTTCTAAAAGTTTTTTGTTAACGTTGTTTCTACGTGTAAGACTTTTCTTGATTTCTGCTCTTGGTACTCTGTCCAACCCTTTCTTATTTGTTTCCTTTGTTTTTTCTGTGATTTGTGTAATCGTGAATATGTGGTCTTGAATGCTTCTTCCTCGTCTAAATCTACTCGGCGACTGGTCTAGCTGTGGCTCAATTTCCTTCTTTAAACACTGTTTTAGGATTTTCTCGTATACTTTGGCTACTACGCTAAGCAATGTGATACCTCTGTAATTGGAGCATTGTGCCTGTCGCCTTTTTTAAATAACGGTAATATAATACCTATCTCTCAATCTTCTAGTATTATGCTTTCACTCATTGGTTTATTAAACAACTCAGTAAGGAGTCCTATACCGTTCTCTCCTAGGTGTTTTAACATCTCTCCGGTTATTTGGTCGTGGGCCGCTGCTTTCCCTTTTCTCAACATCTTAATTGCCTTTTCCGTTTCTTCGGGTTCGATCTTGTTCTCACTTCCCTAGTCTGTACTAACTTTGTTTAATTCTGCATCGTTATCTCTTTTGTCTCCGCAAAGTAATTTTTGGAAATAAGTTTTCCAAGTTCTCATTATCTCTTTTTCATTCCTGACTATCAAACCCGTCACGTCCCTTATTTGTTTGATATTCTGTTTGTTATTCGTGCGTAAGTTTTTCATTACTTTGTAAAACAGCTTTTGATTGGCGTGATAATCTTGTTCCATTTTATGCCCAAAATTCTCCCAAGACTTCTCCTTTTCAAACTTTACCAACTTCTTTACTATTTTCGGAGGTTCAATATGAGATAATTAGCATAAATTATATAAGTTTGCTTATGGATAACAGCCTACCTAGACTGTAAATATTAAATTCTGTTTTCAGATATACAAATAGTCTAATGCTACAGAAATACTTATCGTAATACACCACGAATAGTTTTTGCAAGTGCAATTACAATAGCATCACCTTACTCCAAAATCCTTCTCAGTATCTGTGTATTTTGCTTCTGGCTGCTTACAAAGCAAAAGTATTTGATCCTCAATAGGAAATCAGAAAATAATTCATACCTGATGCACCAGCTCTTATAATAAAATTGAAGTCCTACTTTATTGGGTTTGTTTTGTATATATTACCTTAGATTACCAGTTTTGGTCCTTTAAATGGCATTGTTGTCTCATCTATGAAGAATTGATTTACAGATTGATATTTCAGGCAGTTTATATTTATAATATCCAACAAGGGCAGAATTTACACAACACGTTTGCTATCTGTTCTATTTGGGTACCAGCAGCCCAATACTCTTTGTAAGCTGGGAGACTGATTACTCCCGTAAAAATCATTTGTGACGTTATTTTAATGTCAATGGAAATTATGTGTAGATCTATCTTTTTTTTGTGAACTCAATGGATCGTTGTGTGCATTTTAAGCATTAAAGCTAACATTTCGTTTGAATATTTGCAGTTCATTTAAATTCATTATTTTATTTCATCATAGAGTGTATTCAACAAATTGTTTTAAGTTTCTTTGTAATTAATAAGATCATTTCTTCGTTGTGAGCAAGTTTTATTTAGGTTTAACTTATGAAATTCGATCTGCAATTTTTATTATTAGAACGTGCTTCCCTCTAGCTCAAGATTGTTTATACGTTTCGGTTGTATTTTTCTGCCGCCGTAGATTCGGGGAAAAATTTATTTACATTTAGACTCCGTTGCCAGAAAGAATGCTGACAGTGTTTTTATAAAAGGCCCGTATTAACTTAAAACAATCACGTTTGGTAATTTTCCATTTTTAATGTATCATTTGTGTTTCGTTCCTTAGTACAGTGTATAACTTCCTTCTTTTATTGTATAAAATTTGTCATGTGCAGAGAATCGAATTTGGTTTCTTAACGAGACCAGTTCTTCCCTTCAGGGTTACCTTTGTGAGGTCTCGGGTTCAGATGTATTGTCACAACATTTATTGGCTGCGAACTCTAGGAGATGGGTTCCAATAGAATTCAATAATTCGCTTATCTTGGCGGATTTGCCTTAGAATTCGCAAGACAAAAGATTTATTCCAAATTAAGGTATCATGGGTGAAGAAGATTCATCAAATTCAGTCTTTCATTAAAAAGGATCGTGTAAAGAGACCATCTGTGTGCCCATAAAATAAGTGTATTTAGTGATTGTTATCTTTCTGTGTGTCCGTGTTCGAACGCTCGTAACCCCGATATCTCTGTTGTGTTTATCATTTCGGTAGTCTCCTTAAAAACTGTTGTTACGTATTAATTTTGTCAAGTCAAAGAAACAATGCAGTGAACACTGAGTATCCAGTTTCTGTTTGTTACGGATTTGTGTTGAAAGACGCTTGAACTCATCAGCGTCGCCTAGATTTATGCCGTAATAAAGAAAGCCGGCGGTCCCTGATTTAGCCGCAACTTGTGGGCCAGGTTCTGGATATCTTCCCTGGTGCATCGCTGATAGCATTTTCAAATCTTAAAGACCCAGGAAGGAGTAGTATATAAGAATTCTTTTTGTCTATACGGGGGTGGTCTGAAAAGCTTCCGACCTCAACGTAAAGATGGCAGCACTCGTAAATAAAAGCTACTGAATTTAGTTGTTCATCTGTTGACAGTTACTCACCAAAGTTTCAGCCATTTTGGACGCGCAGTTTTTATGTAACAGTCATTTGAGTGAGTTGATGTGAGTTTTTTTGTGAAAATGGACAAACTCGAGTATCGGGCTGTCATTAAATATTTGTTTTTGAAAGGCAATACGCCTTTGCAAATAAAAGATGAGTTGGATTCTGTGTATGGGGACTCGGCACCATCATTTACTATAGTGAAATTTTGGGCTGCTGAATTTAAACGTGGCCGTAAGAGCTTGGGAGACGCTGAACGTTCGGGACGTCCAAAAACTGCAACTACCGACGAAAACATCGCCAAAGTTCACCAAATGGTGCTAGACGACCGCCGAATTAAAGTGAGAAAGATAGCAGAGGTTATGAACATGTCAAAAGAACGTGTTTGTCACATATTAAATCAACATTTAGGCATGAGAAAGCTGTCCGCGCGTTGGGTGCCTG
>VTPC01090735.1:66116-85033 GCA_011009095.1 Ignelater luminosus
TTTAACATGCCAGGCGACTGGGTTTTGGTTGTTGAGATTGTCTTGAAAATATTTATGAAAAAACTTAGTGTTTCCATAAAACAATTAAGCGCTTTGTACGGTCGTGGCAATCAGTTGCTTGTAAACAAGTAGCGGAGCAAAAATTTGCCGCTCAAGAACTCGCTTGAACATTACTGCTAATTGCAACGGTCTTTGGTGTATTTGGAAAGAGATTTATAGTGGTTATTTGTTGCCAACATTGTTTATCCAAGTACTTTTATGTTACCCCATGGCTTTGAAAAGAATCTTACACAAATTGGGCTTTTTCTGGTTCTGTTGCATTTTTTATGGTCTTTTCATAGATTTGCAACGGACTTTTTTTGATACAGTATGCTCTACTTGTTCAAGTTATTATTGTTTTAAGAAACTATATGACTGCTTCTTTAAGTAGCCAAATATATTTGTGTAAAACGTTTTTCACTCTAAATAAACAGAGTTGTGAATTTCAAAATGTGTTTGTTTCATGTTGGTTTGGTTAAGTTTGAAGTTTTACTTTAACTAGAGCAATCTTTGGCTTTTTTATAACAACCCCAAACAAGGTGGATATATTCTCGTAAAACTAGAAATTTTTAAATATCTGTACAGCATTTGATCATTAAAATTAGCCTTAAGTAGAAGTCAAGTTGGTTCACTACTTATATGAAATTTATTAACTTAACTATCACGTATCTGCCCATAGAATAATTTAAAATAGACAGAATGAACAAAAATATAGAAACAAAACGACAATTCTACTTAAAGCAGTCGCTTTTTAGCAAAATCTTGGCCGGAAGCAACATCTTAGTGTTTGTATTTGATCTATAACCGTTGACTGTGGTATTCGCTCTTGAAGCTGGTTGGATTATACTTAGAATAGCAATACCGTAATCAACCGTAAAAGATTAGAAGTTAAATGAAGGAAAAATATTGTAAATTAATTTATAAGTTTATTTTTAGCCAGTTTCTTGAAATTACTTAAAATATTTTAGCCTTTAGACATGCTCCTATTCGATAGAGTGCATAAATTGTGAAAATAAGTACTATAATAAAATAAATCTACTCTCTGCATAATAATTCTGAATCACAAAAGCTTTCAGCAATAATAAAACATATCTGCATATTATTACACTCTTATTTTACAGATATAGCAACGTCACAATTACCAAGTTCACGAAATTATTCACGGTGAAGTGCACTTCAATGTAAATTTTATGATCATCCAGTTTCCCTTTGTAAACAATAGTATCAGCAGTGCAGCTTCGCTGCGTTATCGGATATCAAAAGTTAAGCCATCAAAGGGGAATCCTTACTAGTCAAGCCCTATGAAATAATGAGCTTCTTCCATTCCAACTAAAATTCTGATTAATATATCTAATCTGTGTACCTCCGTTTGTCTTTCGTGTCGACTAACGAACATCGTAATTAGAATCCGTATTTGCGAATACAACGGCAGTTTGAATTTCTCATCTTGTCTAGGTCATTGAGCCTAACAAGGAACAGAACGGAGAATAAAGGTACTTGATCTCGGCTTCTTCGATTATTACTTCTTTAGTATCCAGTTTTACCATTCCATTCCATAGCATTCCGCTGGGCAAAGAAATACTCTTTTAATAAAGTTAAATCTGCATAAACGATTAAAACGAATTGATTTTATCTAGGTAGTTGTGGATTTTCAAGTTGTTGACGTCATTTTTGGGAAAAGTTTGTAATTTTAAGTCCAATTGCTCTTATACACAGATGTTAATAAAATATTTAAGTATTCCTACGACTTCAACTAAAATCAACGGTGATGGATAGCAGCTTGACATTGTGTTTCCGAGATGTGAATACTATTCAGTTTTTCCGTGACGCTGACGATCCGTGACGTGACGGTGATGTTACGTATAGCGTGAATGGGCCTTTCGGATTGTGAACCACTTTCTCGTTCAACCTGTAACATTTGAAAATTTTACCGCTTGAACGAACAAATTTCCTGTCTTGAGAAATAACTAAAGAATCGAGCTCTTTACAACTGAGACACATAAAAGGTCCTTGAAGGGTCACAAGTATTTGTAAATTTCCTTAATTTGTTGGGATAAACGTTAGATCAGCATTATAGGTGCCTTTTGGTAATAAAAATCTCTAGAATTTGTCTTATAATGATTTACTGTCTTTCTTTGCAAGTACTTACAGTATATTCTATAACGTGATATACCTTTTCTAATATTAAATTGTCTTCAGGAACGTTTTTTTTTCAAAAAGCAAAGAAAAACCAACAAGGTATGTTTCCCTAGATAGATAGTTCAGGATCCACTGTAAGACTGTAGATTAACTCTGCAGTTGTGGTCATTAGATCAGCTACAGCTCACTCACTTTTTCATAGTCCTTTACAATCTAATTCACTTTGAAGAAAAAAAAGAGTTTTTATTTACCATTATTGCAAATTTTAGAAAATGGTATGCACTAAGTAACCTTTCTAAATGATGTCCAATTTGTATAAATTCAACTTCAACCTATTATACATAAGCTAAATCTAAGACTATAAATTTAAATTAACTGATAAGATTCAGATATTATGTGTCAGTATCATCTTTGCCTCGACCAGAAAGAGATAATTTCAGTAAAAGCCTAAATTTTGAAATAGAGTGACTAGGGTTAAAAGAAAATATAAAAATTCAAGGATTTTACAGTTTTCACTGCCTTTCCTCACTCAACCGTTTCCATCCATCTCTGTCGTTCTATTCCCCGTCGTTCATGTCTCTCCTTCTCATGGTGTCGTCTACCTTGTTTTTCTAGGATCTTCCGAGTCGTCCTCGAGCCCTGCAGTAGTCCCTTTGTTGTTTTAAAATTTCCTATAATTCTCGTTTCCATCTTGATGGGCCAATTATTTTCTTTGTACAGATTTTTGGTGGCTTCTATTAGGTCGTTCTGTATTTCTAGTTTGTGCATAGCTTCCTATAATTCTGATCTGGGTACTGAGTCGTATGCTTTCTTCAGGTCTACAAATACCATATGTATATCTTTGTTTTTTGCTTTTCTCCTTTTCAGCAGCGGTTCCAATGTGTAAATATGATCTATGCACGATCCTCCAGCCGTGAAACCTGCCTAGTCTTCACTAGTTTTACCCTTTCTTGCTTGGTTTATCTTCTCTTTCAGTATCTTTCCGTATAGTCTTCCCACTGATGTTATTACGCTTCTCGCACAGTTTTCTGTCTCCTTTCTTAAATATTGAGGTTATATACGCATGAATCCATTGTTCTTCATTTATTGTTTTCTGGAACTTTCGTTATATCAGCTTTTGGGATCTGTATTTTATAAGTTCAGGCGAAATCCTTCCGGGTCCAGGTGCTTTGTTGTTCTTGATCGATTTTATAGCCTTTCCAATTTCCATCTCTGTTGTTTGTATTCTTATCTCTGGGAGCCTTCTTCGTCTCTGCGTATTCTTTTTGTGGTCTTTGTTCCGTCAAGAGTTCCATATAATAATTTTGCCACTCTTTATCCAGCATATTTTCTAGTTTAATTTTTTCTCTTGAGTTTTGTTTAAGTCTTGTCAGTACAGAATATGTTATTAAATAACGAATCCATCGTTATTGGTTCCAAAACAATATTTAGTACTCATGAAAACAATACAGTTACAGCAGAACACAAAACCACTACCACAAATTGTGACGTGGTCTAAACAGAATAGCACTTACAGGAAACTAATTTCTAGACCCTTAAAGTTAAACCAATCAACTCCGATAACTTTTATTTAAACGCCCTTTTCGTTTGGGATTCTGACGAATTGCACCAGTACAGTATGCGCTTTTATACCACTTATCAAAACAACAAAAGATCTCAAATCCGTTAAACGTTTAAATTTAATCATTTAGGGTACCAGACCAACTTTATTGGGAGTCAATAAATTAAATAAAACAATAAGTCTTTTCACAAATCATTTAATAATGCACGAATACACGCAAAGACGGTTAAAGGGTATCTGCCCTATACTTCCTGGTATAGGAAAAGCAACAGCACCAAATGGACGGATCTTCTCGCACGCTCAACGAAGCCATAACAAACAGGCAGGTTACTGGAAAAGCCCAAAGATCCCCCGAGGTAAGTAAGTTACGAATAATCAAGGGGCTGATTAAGAATCGCTTGTTTAGAAAATCAGGCTAAAAATAACTGCTTTAGTAGTTTTCTGTACTGATTCCACAATGCGTCAGCGGTTACAACTTGTTTTCACTTACCGTCTTTCCCAAACAAATGATTATGAACATATAAAAAAACTTCCAAAAATATTGCACCGTACGCAATACAAAACTGGACTTTGCTCACTACTCCATACAGGTACAGGCTTGTTTGAAATTGGCCATAGTTTTGGTTTTTCTTCCTTGGAAAAATCAAACCCGTTGAATGGAAAAGCCAAAACCAAAACTAACTGGTCTGCAGTTTTTTCACTAAAAAGAAAGTAAGATGGTATGACGTTGGAGTTCAAAAAAAATTGTTTCCAATTTTAACCCAATAACTCAAAGAAAATTCTACTTCTGAAGAAGGATAAGTCTAAAAGCGAACTCAATACTGCTACAGGTCTTCATCCTGTAAACAGATAATTCTAAAAGAGCGTTCAATATATTTCTTTAGAGTTCTGTTCATGGCCTCAAAGAAATTCACCCAACCAAACTTACCGAAAGTTAACAGGAATTTCAGTTATTGTAATGCTGTGCAATTCCTTTGGAAACTAAGGTCAGTAATGATAAGTTAGATATTTGCTACTTCATAGTTTCTCAGAAGTGCTGCAAAAGGATGTGGGCTGAGTCAAACACCCTTTTTTATAGAAATAGATTATAAGAAGCCTATTTAGTGTATATTGTAGGATGAATTATTTCCGAGTTAAATTGATTTTTTGTTTAAATTGTGTGGGCAAAAAATCTTATCAAAAGTTACTTCAAATATATAAACATCAGAATATGTTGAGCATTTAAAACTGTTTTGCAAACGTCCAAAACTGCACTATTAATACTTGAATCAAGTCATTTTTTGACTTTTGTTCAGATATCTTTGCAGATGTGTTATTTTCTGGTTAATAAGTCTTTTAAGCACCTTTCACACTTTCCATAATACTTAATAAGCAGCACAGAAGTGTGCCCATACTTTTGTGCGCTGATGTAGGTTCCTATATACTTTGTTATAGCTTCTTGTGATTTGACGTGGTTGGTCATATTTTTCCCGTCTTTCTTAGTCTTTTTCTGTTTAAACATGTCTTGCTTTTTAATGATTTCGCTTATTCTATAAAAGCATTGAGGGTGTTAGGGTCTGCTCAGATGGTTTCTGTAATGTAAACGTAAATAGAACATCATCAAAAAGTTAGTCTTCGTATATCGACTTTACTGGGGCTTCTTCTATGTTAGTTACTAAAAGAATTAAATTTAGGCCAGCGTAGTTGTTAGAGATATCTAAAAAAAGACTACTGCAGAAAAACAAGGACCATCAACTTGTGCGCCGAAAAATATTTGCTTCTTTGCTCAGCTTGCGCGAAACAAACAAGAGTAACACTAAGCCTGGCTATGACTTTAGCAAAGGAAACAATACTACATTTTCTCGACTAAGCAATGAAAATTAAAAATTTGACTAACTGTAAAGATATTTTTGAAAGGCACAAAATATACGCTTGAAATGGAGAGGCCAGAGTTGTGTGCCCCATTTTAATTCTGGACAAGACGTATTACATGTAAACACGAGCCAATTCCCCACCATATGTTTCTTTAATTAATCATGAAAAATTATTCCATGTCGAATTGCTAGTTCTCTTTGTTCTCGGATGTATTTAATCGCCCATCAGGTTTAACATTTAGTTGGTAAACGTGGTATTACCCTTTTTTATCACAATGGAGATCTAATAGCACCAACCACCCCACGCATTTCAATGCTTAATCCCAAATTGTTTTAACTTGCTGATGTAAGTGCATGATTAGGAATTGTTAATGATAATTAGGTATATTCAATTAAATTAAGTATCAGTGATAGCTAAAGCGAGTTTTGAAAATAAGAAGTTTAACGAATTCTTAATTTTGAACTATTTTCGTCGTGACTAGAACTTTTTTTATCTCATTCCAAATGACAAATTTCGCAGCTTAAAACATCAGCACGGTAATTACAAATTAATTAAAGGAGGCGACATAATAAAGTATGTAATTACGAATACCCCGATGAGATTCCCCAAAATAAAAGGTTACGTAATAATACCCTTGTAACCTTTTATATTAAAATTGTATTAATAATAATAAAAAGAGCAGAAAGTAAAAACTTGAAAATTAATTTTAATTAATTCGTCCCAGGGCGCTTATTAAAATCTTTTCATAATTACGAGGTACAGATTCGGTTAGGTAAGTTGGGTTAGTGGAGTGCCTTTAAAAGCAGCTGTTTTAAGCTTTTTGTGTAAAGCTATTAAGCTCAACATCCATTTCCAGTAGAAGTTCAGTTAATAAACCTTCCTTGAAAGATAAAAAGACCTAAGGGAGCGTCAACCTATCATAACAAAGTTTTTATTAGGTGGATCTATTTAAAACTGTTGTTAAAGTAAGAAAACCTTGTTATATTCTGCTTTAAAACACTGACACACTTTTTTAATGTAGCGGTAAATTAGTAACGTAAATAGATAAACGAAATACTTGAGGAGTGTATATTTTTATAACAGATGTTCGAGAAAATCGTTTCCACTCCTGTTGATAGTCCTTTTCTGAAAATTTTTTCTCGACAATCAGTATTTACTTTAAGGATTAGGAACACAATCAATTTATCTTGAAAAGCCTCAAGAGTAATGGAAATTCCCTTCACATGCTTCAGTAACCGCAATATTTAAACCGTTAAACAAGAAGCTATAATGTTATACTATAGAGAAGTCCAATTTCGCAGGATTTCAGGTCGACTTGTTTGATAACAAGCCGCTGCAGTCAGCCGCTTTGTCTTGGAGATTTGTGAGAATCTCCGTGTTTTCGCTGAATTGGGGAATGTTGCGTCTTACTACGTAATCCCTTTCCCTGATAGTGCTCGGATATGCTACACTAACCGACAATAAACGATTCTAGATTTTATGAATCGAATCTTAGCCTTGATCCGCGTTCTGTACGTTTCGTCCCGTACAGAATTAATTTTGTATAGGTAGTTTAAAAAGCAAAAAGTTAAAAGCCCTCCAAAAGGTACGGACGAAAATTCCACAATATCAGTAGAATTTTCAGAGCATTGGGTTGCGTCCTCCTTCATTATGAATTAGGTCAGAGGAATGTTTGTAACGACCGTAACCGCTAGGGGATCCTGAGGCAACCCAGACTTTTAAGCGACATGCGACAGATGGTGACAGAGATAAGTCATGAGATATCGATCGTAACTGGCAGTAGATCGAAAGTTTATTCCCTAACAAGAAACTAATTTGATAAAGGTAAGGTAAGCAGGTATAAATTTTATTATCCAAGACGAAATTGATTTAGAAGTTTGAACTAGCTCGGAAGATGTATTGGCTCGAAGAAGTTGAAACTTCAAATATTGAATTTCATTTTTTACGGCGAGGTCTATGGTAGCTAACTTTCTTAAAACCTACTGTATAGTACCTGGGTTAAGAAAGTATTATTTTATTAGCACTAATTATTATTAAGAGTAAAAATAACAAAGACCTATATATTTAATTAATTGTATCACGTAGTATTTAATTTAGTTCTTAGGTACTATACGCCTTACGAAAGAAAATAACAACGTGAAACATAAAAACAGATTAAAGGATTTCAGAACTAATTTAATAACTTCAGTGGCAGTATTCTACAGGTTGTCAACTCCCAATAGACTCACTACATTTATCTTCGTCTAAGTGGATACGCTAAAACTGTTTAAAATCTTTCACTACTTTGAAAGCTATAATCGAGATCGGTTTCAGCAAGTAATCTAATTTTATTAACGTGCAATAAAACCGATTTTAATAGATGATCATGTGGTACAATACCTCTCATAAGTAACATAAAATCGATCGTTTACTACTGAAGATAAATTATTTATTAAGCTAACGGCTGCCAACCATCAGATAGTTTCATGATTATTAAATGTTGACAAAATCTAGGTCGTCTAAAATAAAAATAATAAATAAACACGTTAACGTTTTGATAGGAATAATCAAATGAATGCGGATTATACTGTCTAAAACTTATTTTTTATATTGTATAAATACTGCTACTAAAGGAGGAAGAGAAAAAGAAAATTTCTACAGCCTCGGAACTTTCAACTTTAAATTAGAGCTGCAGGTTATAGTAAAATGTAAAATTTAAAAAAAACAATTTCAAATGTTGTTTCAGGGTGTTTCTAGGATGTAAACAGTTTTTTCATTTTCTTTACAAAATTTAACATTTTTCTTTGTCAGTCTTTCTTATTGGCGAAGAACATTGTTTCAGTAAAACTTATTGTGTAAATAATTAGGTTGATTCAGTGCACCAAGAGTCATACGAGTAACCATTACTGTCTGTACGTATCTGTTAAAGGACATTTCCAATAATACACATCAATTTCAAATATCGAACTGTTGATTTCTGTACGACCTTCTCTATTTCATAAAAGATATTAAAGTTCGTTTGACTGTGGAGTTTCTTGAGTCTTTTATTAATGATCTGAAGAGGGCTATAGTCCTCAGCCTCCTGCATGTGTGCGCCCAAGGTCTGCAATATATCAGAAATTCCTGTACATCGTTGAAAAGTCAATATATTCATATTGTTGTACCTTGACTTCCGTAATATCCTTTTTTGTTTATCGATAGGAATTATAAAATAACAGGCGCTGAATCATCATCTAAAATAATTTACGATTTGAGTTGTTATTGCTAGAAGTGTGAACTGTATTGTTATAGTTACGTGGGTTAAGTTAAAATGAGCACAAGTAAGACTCGTAGATTTTTTAATTTTGTGAATCCTTGAAATGCCATTTAGATATCTGTGTACATGTACTTATTTTTGCTTTGAGATCCCAACTCTAAGCATTTCTAGAAGTTTAAGTACTTGTCAAATTATATTCAATTTGTCACTAGTCAATCTTTGGGCATTGTAGCGGTTTTAACTTTGGAATTTTATTTTAGTTAAAAGTGAGTCCTCAAAATCCTTTTCAAATTTTAAAGAAACATGAGAAACTCTTGCTCTTAAGTAGAAGGGATGCCACTCTCTTTGTTTAAGGAGAAAGGGAGAAAACAGAAAGTCTAAACATAAATCAAGAAAGACAATTCCAAAGGGCTTAGTACTTCTTAGTAAATAAAGAAACAAAACACATTATAATATTATTTAATCAGAAAGAAAGACTAAGAAAGGAACAAAGCAACAAAACAAGCATAGCATATAGTTAATGATAATAGTTATTTTAATAATAAGAAATGATAACCCTTGAAGGCCTTCATAACAATATTATTCTATAAAGAGAATTTTAAATAACGATAAATTAAGGATTTTCAAGAACCCAGTTCGATTATGGTAAATTTGTATAAAAAAATATTAGTCGACTCTATTGAATAAAGTTAAACAAAGTTTCTAAACTCATTGATATCAAAAGTTATTCAAATAAGCAAAATGTAAAAAAAAGGCAATGATCAGTATTAATAAAAAACTTACTTTATGTTAAAGATCAAGGTGAAATTATGACCTTGCTTTAAGATAAAGAAACAAGTCTTAACTTCTATTACTATTTAGTAAAAATTTTTGATTTGCTAGTATATAACTTAAAAGATAAAATTCTAGTTTAGACCACAAATAAGCAAAAAATCGTCCAGGTAAATTTAAATAATAAATACCTTCCTTTGTTTTCATATATCTTGTATGCGAACTGCCGACTGCGTTAATTTTACAAATTTGCTAGTCGGGGTGATTATCCAGCAATTTTAAATGGAGGTTCCTTAAACTCTGGGATTAAAGTCGAAGGATCTAATCTATGAAGCCCTTTCGGAAATCAGCAGAACAAGATGGCAACGGCAACGCCTTTATAGTGGGCTTCACAACGAGGTCTAAACCAGAAGATAATATACAGGTAATTAGCAGGAAACGATAATTTACGATACGATAACGGTAAAAGGAAGAGGCATTCCATTTCTACCGGAGGCTCAGAACACAACTTATAACCTTTCAGCAGACAGAACGAGAAAGAGGAAGGGGTAACCAACAAACCAGCAAACTTGCAAAGTAACGCGTGCGCCGCCATTCCCACATAATACAAATTTTAGTTACTAGATATCACTAAAGGAGCTGAATAGAGACATAATAATTTATTAAAATAAGGGGAGCAACTGGTTCAGAACGTACATATAAAAAGGAATTTTTAGATAATATAAGAATAATAAAATACGAAATTAATCAAATAAAATCCAACATGAGAAAATTATTGAAACCTAAACAAAAGTAGATATTTGATTTAAGACGTACAGGGCATTTAAGAATAAAGTTTGTTACAACGTAACCGCATTTAGTCATTTTTTTGGTAGTATGAATCGACTCAGGTCCGGTTTTAAAGTTACCGGAGTATATTTTATTCCTGCAGCTATAGTCAGTAAATAGTCAGGTTTCATTGTAGCGCAATTGATCTATTCCAGCACTTATTTTTAGAATGTCTGCGGTACGCCCGTGTCTACTAGTACATGGCTTTTAGTTTTAACATTGTGTCTTCACCTAACAGATGTGGCTAATTGGACTTTTGGAAGATCAGAACACCATGAACTTGTTTGGTACAAAACAATGACCGACTGAAAGTTTTTTGCAACTACAAACGTATCTTGATGAATTTTAGAAATGCTAACTGATACAGTCTTTACGTCAAAAGTAAATTCTGTTAAAAAAACTGCACTAGAGCTAAAACAATTTTTTCTCGTTAGTTAATTAATTGTGTCCTCAGCGTTGGTAAATTTGCAAATTAGTTTTTAGTTAACAGACAGAAGTCTAAAGTTTTTTATTGTTATTTGTTATGATACCAGTAAACTTAAGTAAACTTTGAAAAATTCCCATACCTGATTTATCTTTTTCTGTTACAGTTTAACAAGCTTGATCAGCATATTTTGGCTATGCAGAAACTTTTTTGTTTTCTTGGCACCCACATGATTAATCAACCAAATACCAAAGCAAAACATTAACCGGAGTCAGAGAAATTAACAAAGAAACCGAGTTTCTGTACCAACCATTCTGTCTGCCTCACATGACTTCTTTTAAGTACCAAAAGTCTGCCTATATTGCTTCATTCCTTTCTCTGATACCCTTTGGTACTTTTGGAAACTTTACATCTTTTCCTTAAATAAACTCTTTAAGTTCTAAATTTTCTATTCGTAAAAAACGTTAATCTTCTCCCGTCTCATCAATATAGATTCCGACAAGACAAATTTACCACCGGCTCACCGTTACTACTGCAAACTTATGTAGCTGAAGCATTTAATACAGGAAAATGCGTCGCCAATATATTTCTTTATATTGAATGTACTTTCGACAAGGTCGGGCACGTGAGATCTCTTCATAAGCTCCTAAAATTCCAAATTCCAGTTGGCTCCGTCAGATTCATTAACAGTTTCCTATCCTAGTGCCAACATTTAATGCGAGTTGGAGACATACTCTTGAATCCAGTCACACCCCAGGCCCCGGGGTACTGCTACTGTCTCCAATTCTTTTATATTCTATTGCCATGACAACTCTATATTCACCGTCCTTTTGCTCCGACCCTACACTATGCTTCAAACACCCACATCACTTGCCCTGAGAACTTGCCCAGCAAGTGTTTTGGCGCTGTTTAGTGTGGTATCTTTATTCTATCGGTGATTCACGGGGAGACTCAGGGCTGATACTTATCCACTAATCGACACTCATGTTTTTGTATCCTCAAATCATACTAAACGCACCGTTTTCGACAAAAAAAGCGAATCTGCAGAGACACTCCAGTTGGATCGTTTCCGCCCCTTGTGAAAGGTGTGTGATCGGTCTGGGGTGCCCCTAATATTTACCCATTTTGAATCCCTCCAAATTTAGTATGTTTATCAGGACCATCGATTTCAATCGAAAACCCCAACTCAACATTCTGAGCACTCTTGCCGAAAGCCAGTCTTGAAGTGTTAAACATAAATTTAGATTCTCTTTTGCTATATATTGATATTATTGAAAATATCTCACTAATCCCTTTTGAACTCCTTTGACATAATACACCAGTGAAAAGTTCGTCCCTTGCAAATGCATCAATGCAAAGTAGCATAAAAACCTGTTCCTGTTCTTTTTTGTTTTCTTTTCCGGGCGCACCACAGAGGAGTTCGTCACCAACAACCTCTTTATCATCACTATCCAGGCTATAACTTCTTACATTTTGCGTCCAGCAAGTTACTATCAAAGAAGCTCTCCCACTGTAAAATTTGTGTTTGGCTGTATGTCCTTTCACACACATATTCTAACTACCAACTTGAACTATCTTACTCAGACAGCTGGGTGATATTATGTACTCACTCCATTGAGGACTCAATTTGTCATACCATACCAATTCCTATTTGTGAGTCATTGTTTGGCTTCTTTGTACTAAGGATTTTTCGTGTTCACACCCTCTAAATTTACTTTTTATGACTGACGAGGAAGTGAATCCCTGAACTGTTAGCCTCTTTTTTAAGGTTTGTTTCGATTACTCACTTTAAATTCTCAATGACTTAGATTAGTTTCTGTTCTGTTTTTTAATTTTAGTTTACTATTTTAATAGATAAGGAAGGAAGAACGGTAACCAGTAATTAGATTTCAGAATTTAGACTAGTATGCATTTGCCAGACTTAATTGTTTTGGCGTTTTCTAAATCTAAATGCATTGCGTAGTTGGTAAAGATATTTACTATGTAAGTCTCTACTTAATTAGTTTACTTTGTAAGTTCGAATATTGGTATATCATATTTCAATTGTATGGTATTTTATAAACATTATTGTATGTACAGTTAGATATCCAGTATAACAAGTTTTGAATTTTTAATTGTTGTTGCGATGCAAATATTTTATGGGGCTTATTATCAAAGGCCTTTTCTGTAGAAAATTTCTCCATTGTGACAGACTGTTACATGGATTCGGCAAATTTATTCTTAGAATTATAGATTTAATATTGCATTGGAACACTTGTGGTTGTGTTGTAAAATTGAATTGAAAGAAATTGGATATGAGTAAGCTTTTTATTGATTCATCTTAAAAGGCTGTTAGAAACAGAAATGCATTGTTAGAATAACCTGAAGGTGAGAAAATTGCATACTTAGATTTCGTTCGGTGCTCTGGGGCCTGAACCGATTTTAAAGCTTGAGATTCGTTAAGTTTAATTAGACATTCTCATTTGATAACATCAAGTAAACGATAGAACGCACATAAAGAATCTTTTAAAAAACTACATACAGCATATTTCAGTCCTTCAAATAGGAAGTAAAAAAATCTTGAATTAGAGGTATGAGCACTATTTGCTTTATTAACTCTTTATTTCTTATACTTGCTACTTGATACATGCATAACGAAAAGTACCTAGAATTTCGGTTTAACTTACAATAAGAATAGACGATATTAGTACAAGCAATTAACACCTTTCAAGCAGTACAAAGGAAAACTCTAAATGTTTTTATCCGTACTTCCCGAGAACGCTACTTACAAAGTGAAAACTAGACTGTTAGCAATAGCAAGCATGAAGACCTTTGTTTCTTAATGGTATTGAAACACGAAGTTGGCGAGATGTATAATTTATAAGAAATGTTTAGATAATAATTGTTTATGTACACATAGTCTGTATTGTTCAAGCTTTTGTTTTTATTTCTGTGTGAATAACCGAGCTGGTGAAAGATCCTGTTGCTTAAAGGATTACTATAATTAAGTAAATATTATAGATTATAAATAATTCACAGACAGAGGAAGTTATTAAGAGCAATGATGGCAGAGATATTATGTTGTTCTACGCACTTAGAAATTTTCCATTGTATTTAAAAAGACCTTTAATCGTAAAAATTCTTTAACATTTGGACATTTAAGAATCTGTGGCAAACCATCACCAAACAACAATATCGCATCTTTTAGTTATCTTAGAAGCGGTCGTGATTTATAAAGCATAAAGTGAATTTGAGGAATAAAGAGATAACATACAATGAAAGAGTCACAGTTACTGCAAGTACTGGCTTTATTAACCTGTAGAACATAGGAGTATAACAAAGCCAACGAGTCAGAAAATAAACTGACAACGACTAACCAGATAAATAAAAAAAAACACCACTAAGTTCATATTTTATTACATAAATTCAGAAAATAACTTTATTATTGTACAAATTACTTAGAAAGCTAGACAACTTAGCTAGAGAAATTTCTGTTTGTAACTGACTTAACTCAAAATTATATCTTTTATCTAGGACGAAATCGCATACATTAATAGAAATAAGGAAAAACATGGGGGGATAAATCTTAATTTCATGATAAACATAAATTGTCGCATTTTATGATGGTAAAGATTTTATCGAAGTGCAGCTACATATAAGTGTTTACGCCGAAAATGGCGAATAAATATGAAAAAGATTTAAGCTTGCAAGTCTAGACGAAAAGTAATGAAAACGATTGGAAGACTAATTTATATAATAATAGACAATTAGCAAAAAATTATAGCGGTAAGAAAAGAATAAAAAGTAAAAACTGTGACGATATTAGAATTTATTTAAAGAAACTGTTACTGTTACTGTTACTGTTTTCTAGGAAGTAATAAATTTTCTAGTTACAAATCTGTTAATTTATTCTTTTTGCAGCTACTAAATCTTTTGTCAAATTAAAATGTTTTAACAAAAAAATTAAATAACAAACAAATCTCACTTTAAAAATCCCTCATTGAGCTCATTGTAATTTTAATTGTATTCTACGGTAACGTAAGCCACAATTACAGAATATATTTTAGCGTGGAGGCTAAGGAAATATATTTTCGGAAAATGTTAATAGGAGTCAACCGAGTTCTAGTTAATGATCCTTTTAGTTCACTGCTTTCGCAAACGTTGCTTAACTTTTCTTACTTAATAAATTAAGGATTTTTAAAGAAAATAAGATCTTTTTTCTGATTTAAAAATTACCGTTTAATTATTTAATGAACTTTAAATAATTAAACATAAATTAGCAACCTGACTGAAAAGTTGTACTTTTTTTTTACTTAAGATAGGGATTTAATTACAATTTAATTTCATTACCTTGCTTCGCTTAAAATCGAAATTCTTTTGGTTTATTTATTTTCCTTATAGCAACATTCCTTCTGGGTAGACTGTATAACGTTCTTTACTAAAAAAGAAAGTACCTACCTTAAAATAAAAAATACAAAAGCTCTTAGTATTCTAGTACCACTCACTTTGATATAGCGTGTGTGTATATATTATATATCTACGAAGAATTCAGAAAAAAAGTAAAATAAATCCACAAGAACCTTTTTCTTAAATATTAGGAGGTACGCCATTAAAATGTTACGAGCTTTTCTATACATAAAAAAGGAAAAGTAGGTAGCAATACAAAAAACATTTTACTTGAAGATTATCTTTTTACACAAAGGATACAATATTTGAAAAAGTAATATAATTTCACGTCCTAGATGAATTTTTTATATTGTATTTAACTGAGAATGTAGTCGCAGTTAGTTATTGTTCTTAAAACATTGACAACCGGTTTTTTGTCAAAATTCATTAAATGTAAATATCTTGAGATTCTCTAGCCTGAACCTCAGTAAAATGTACCTGAAACAGTTTCAACATTAAGCAAACGAAGAAGTTAACCAAAAATAACATAAATGTAAAGTTTTATTATCTTTTCATGAATAGTTTAGCAATTGTTTTTTCATCAAGGCAAGTCAACTATAGAAACATTTCAAGTTTTTTTGATATCTTTAAGATAGCAAACAACAGTTGTCTAAAGGCAGCAAACTTGTCGAGGCATTGTTGCTTGTTTGGTTGTGCAGTACTTCAGGAGTGTAGCAATTAGGGCTTTTGTTTTGCTTTTTAATAAAGACCTCCCAACTCTTTCAGTCCATAATTTAAGAATTGTGGCAAATCTGGTCCATATAATCTACTGAAAGTCACAGACTGCGCACTTGAGTTTATTTTATGGTCGTTTGTAGCGAGTAGATTATAGCCTCTTGGCTTTTTAGTCTGTCTGCTACACCAAGTACAAAACAAATATTAATGCACGGACACTTTTGCCTTACAAGGAGTGTTCCAGTTCATAAAACTTCAAACACCACTAATGATATTAGAAATAAAATTGAGACACTCAGAACCTTCTTGACATATTCGCACGAGTAACAAAATTTGGGTACAGGAAAGAATAATCGAAATCCAAATATGACAACCTTTAGAATACAATTCTTTGAGGATAAATACTTCGACGGGGCAATTGCTGACTGATAGGATTACTAACCCTCAAGTGACATATACTTCTAAAAAACAAAATCGGTCCTTTTCCATCACCTAAAACACAATGCAATAAACTCTTAAAATTTCTACATGTCTCATTTTACCAATTGTGTCAAATATTTGCCAAATCATAAGTATCTTAAAAAGCTCAAATAGAGAAATGAACAAAAACTAACAAGTGTACGGCGATAAACACATATCAGTAACTGTCGCGACACGCCTCTGTTACACCGACTGAAAAGCTTTCAACAAATATGTTCATCACTAGTGATTTTTTCTCTTTTGTTTGTTATCAGATTTTTTCGAATTCTAGGCTCTCACGTCGATCCGGTTTAACTTCACTATGTATCACTGCTAGACCGTCCAAACCCATTTGATATAAATCACATCATTACTTGTAAAAATTTATTTCAAATTTAAATGTCGGTGTTCTGTAGAATTCAGTATACATTCCTCCCGGGACCTATCTTTCTTTTTTCTTTGTTTATGTTGTCGGAATCTAAGATTTGTTTTTCCCATCCACCTTGTTCCAATTTGCAGTCAGTCCCTAAATCGAAATTACTTATGTATTTCATAAGGAAAAACCCGCTTTGTTATACTCACATTATAGTCATTTTTATTGCCTCTAATTTCCTTGTAAAATGAGCCTTATTGCATTAAAAAATTCAATTCTCATTATCTACTGAAATGGCCTTTTAGAAATGTCGAACCCAGACGATTTATTGCCGACCGTAGGGCGGATGAGTTATTTTTAAATTTCTCGTCTTAGATTGTTACTCCTGTTTTTTAATGAAAGAAATTTTTGTTTTACTACGCAAATGAAGGACACAATTTGGTTATAAATTCTTGCTGTTTACGCATCTCGAACTTATCTTGTAGTAACCATAATCACAAGGCATTGTTTTTTTGTAAAAGGGTGTGGTCTGTTTTGTTGTTCACCCCTTTCTTTGCTTTCTGTTGTTTATTTGGGACGATATCCGCAAAGTAGATATTCTGATAGAATCCCGCCTTAAAGAAACCGCTGTGAAAATACTTCAATCCCTGTTTATCAGAAAGTTTCTGTTATTTGGGAGCAGCTCATTGTGAAGTCCGTGGTACGAAAAAATTTGACTGTAGTAGATACTAGTGTATAAAATACGACTACAAGATGATTCTTTAGGAAATCCAATCTTGCGTGTGATAGTGCCGCACTCCACATCATTATAACACTGATAACCTCATACCTGTAAACTTTAAAGGTAACACTGTATTGTTTGTTCATTCAGTCAAGATTTATTCCATCAGGTATTACTCGTTTGTATCAGTTTGAACAGCCTGTGGAGTGGAGACCTGGAGGTTTGTAAACCTTTAATCGATCCTGCATTTTAAAACAATCTATCGAGTGTTAACACAGTGCAGAGAGCAAACTCAATACACTCACGGATTAGTTGTTACAACGGACTGCATAAATTCAGATTTTGTATCATAATGTAAATTCCGTTGTGTTCTTAGATAACCAGACTGACTTGCATTAACTGGTTAAGTTAGTTTTATGTAAATTTTTATAACGTTCAAACAGATTAGCCTGCAGTGTATATTATCAAAATATTAATAAAACAAGGTTTCTCTTTGCTAACTGCTAAATGAAGAGTTTTGTATTAAGAATTCTGCAGTAATATTAAAACATATGAACCACAACAAGTAGCAGGAGCAACAATCTGACTGCACTAAGACGCGACACCATCTCATAGTTACGAATGTTTATCTACTTATGTATTTATTTCAGGTAAATTTTAAATTTAACGAATCGTATTTTGTTCTATAATAGTAATAACAGAATTTAGAACGAACTGATAAGTATGACAGACCACTCTGACGCAAACATGTTATTGGTTCCTTTGTAACGTTTTGTTTGACACAAATGAGTCCGCTGAATACTAAATTAAATTAGTTTTTTTCTTTTGTCTGTTTGTTTATTCCAGTTGCATTTATTAAAGATTCTTTTGTTTGTTTTATGATTTAGTTTAAATGTTTATACGAATTTATTTGTTCAGTTACAAGTAAATATTGCGAAGTTTATTTTATGTGATGAGTTTACACAATTGTTTTCTTTTATTTTGTTTACAATATTGTATTCGTTGCTGTATTTGGATACCTTTGCCTTAAAGTATCTACAAATATATTATATCAGCTGTAAATTTTTCAGATCACCGTCCAGATCACGGAACTTCTTCAGTTTAGAATATTTAGCATTAAAAAAAGCTTCAACATCCTGGGTATATTTTTGAATCTTGGGTATAAAGAAAGTGTCAATGTATTTATGTATTTCATAAGTTTACCAAAAGGCCCGTATAATTGGCTTATGAATAGGTTATACTATTTAAGGATTGTCGATTATCGTTATTAACGCCCATTTGTCACATTGTCATCAACCTGCCGAGTTAACCAAGTGGATGTCAAATTGTATACTAACGGTAAGTTACCATCTCTGTATCACTAAATTTGGTTTTTCCTCTTACAACATCCCTTTTAGTTTTTTATAAGATCGT
>VTPC01090735.1:90074-129428 GCA_011009095.1 Ignelater luminosus
TAATTAATGCGATTGGTTACATTAAATGATTTATTAAAGAATTACCTTTATTGTCAATCGCAGCTGTGTCCCTGAATATCGTTTTCTCTATCTTCTGTTTCTTCTAATACGTATTTGTATTTTTATTTTCAATAAATACACAGTATGGTCCAGAATCTGTCATACTGTACGTATTTGTATTTGTTAAGCTTTCTCCCGGTTTTTCACCTCTTTTACCTTCATAAGAAATTAAAATTGCTTTCTTTACACAAAAATGACAAGTTGCATCTGTCAACGGACAGTTAACTTGTTTAACACCTTTTTTGCAGAAGTTAATGATAAATGCTGTATACTATTTACGCTTGCCCTTTTAACTTCAACTTCTTAAAAGTTGCTTTTCCTGAAAACGGCGTATTTATAAATGCCGTATTGTTAGACGTTTGACATTTTGGAAGGTTGTAAAGTTGTTGCTCCACTAATTAAAAAGTAATAATGGTTTAATAATAGAAGTTTAACTTTATATGTAACTCTTAAGCACTTTATCAGTTATTAATAGTATTCTGTTGTGTTTATAAAATATAAACCCGTATAAAATAGACAGCTTTCCCTTCAGAAGATATCTACTACAACCTTTTATATTTATCTACTTATTGAAATGCATTATTTTATAGCTTGTTTGAACTAATAAAAAATGGTAAAACGATTTACTTAAATGAGTGTTTTTTAGATAGTTTAGATTTATCTCTTGTAAAGAAATAATATTCAACATATTATTTTAGAATCTAATAGTTAGCAGATTCTTTCTGATCTCCATATGAATTGAAAAAAACACCCGAGAGAAAATGACGTAAAACTTTTTACCTAAATTAAAATGAGTATTCAAAGAACTTGGAAAGTTACTATTTATTTGCCTGTTTAAACATTCATTTACATCGAAACTATATAATTAAAAAGTAAGTTGTTTCTAAAATAATGGTTGACACATAACGCTAACTTAAATGCTCACCTAAAAAATAACTACCTTCAAGTACGTCAACAAAGAAATGTCATGAAACGGTGTGTGACTGAAAGAAATTGTAACTAAAGTGTACAGCTCACGCATTTGCGTGCAGTTGGAGCTCGGTAAAGCAAGTTTCAGATGCTTGGTGGACAATCACGCCCACCCACGGTTTAATGCACGCGGCCACTCTCAGTCATGTTATCGCTGCCTTCACTTAATGAAATGAATATTCATGAACTCGCTTGTTGAATATTCCAACTAACTTTACCCTAGCCGAGAAAATTGTCACAGTAAAACAAACATGGAATTAAAAATGCATGTTTTTCAGTCTGTGTGTATTTTTAGAAACATAATAATGGAGGTATTATTACACAATGAAACAAAAGTGGTTGGAGAGTGTTAATTAAACTCGGAAAAGTTTTTGGTGTTTCTTCAAACAAAAATAGAAAAAACTATTGTAATACAATAATAGACTAAACTTAATACAAAGAATTTTACTAATTTTCAAAATTACATAGGAACTAGATTCAGAGTATTTTACCAGAAGTTATTTAATAAACCTTTCTAGTTCTCTATAGTCATCTGTGCTCATATGCGAAACGTGCAAACTACCCTTTGCTTCTATGAACTCAGCTCTTATGAACAATCAGGTGGTTGATAACTTTCCAACCGTTCGCTTTGTGAGGTCAACGGCAAGTTAACAATACATTTCACACATAATTGAAGGAATACTAATTTTCGAACCAATTTTGTTTAAAATAGTCACGCAACACTTAACTTTTATTAACTTTATTTGTTATTTAATGTTCTTCACTTCTTGCGCTTAGCATGTTCTAGTAAATTACTTCTTAAAATTGTCAATATACATATCAGTACTTTTTATCAAACTACCACAGAAGGTAGGCTTACCTGTGAATAGTTCTCCTTGCAATTTCATGTATATTTGCATATTGTTATTCAGCAAACATTGCTAACTAAATCTAACATGCATGACAACTTCAAAAGCTTGAATGGATGGGTGGATGTTACGCAGCCCAAAAATCTTTATCACTTATGTCTTGATTTGATTTACCAAATGAACATTTTGAGATGTTTCCGTTTTAAATATTACTGCATGCTATATTATTGATTTAACTGTGTGACTTAAGAAGATGAAAAATGCGTCTTCTTGTGTTTCTTACTAAAAAACAGGTTCCTATATTAATGTTTCAAAAAGTTTTTTCTAAACCACTCCCAAATATATAAAAAGTATTTTGTATTAAAATCCAACAAAATCTGATAGAAGACTTGGAAAGTTTTAAATACCAGTACATAGATCCAAAAGTTTCTTTTATAAAAGATCTTAATCTCTGCTACGGCCGTAAACAATAACAAAAACAATAACTTTGACAGGTCGCCATTTTGTTTTGGGGAGTTGAAATTTCCTGAAACTTAGACTTTAAACGTATATCAGTGAGAGCTTCAAAATGAGTTATTACACAAGTACCCTTTGTATTTAAATTTTTTTTACAAAATGATGTTCTGACGCCATCTTGAAATTTGGAACAAAAATTGTTTGCTTAAAATATTACTGATTAATAAATAAAATCCACGTCTTCCAGCATTCTTCCGAAAAATTAAAAATATCACCATAAATAAATTTCTGCCTTACTTTTCACAGACTGTACAATTTTAAGTGAGCCCTCCTTATGTGCTCAAGTTTTAGAAAGACCGCACCTAGGAAATTCTCTTTTTAGCATTATTAGGATGTGCTCAAGATATCCTCCTTAACTTTATTGCACAACTTGCACCTTTTATCTAAGGTGGTTTTATGTGCGTCCATGAAGTGTCAAGAAGATACGCCGATATCCAAAGTTCAACTGCAAAAGGATCTGTTAATTGTCTTTCTAAGACAAGAACGAGGTACCACTTTATACACAGAGTTGCTTGCAGTATTATTCTGTTATGCTACAAAGTTGATTTTACAAATTTTACCAATTGGATCAGTAAATTGCAAAGTCAAATGTACCAACAAAGGTCTCTTTGAAGTAATAGCTATATTCAGCGACGGGCATTATCTAGATACAAAGTATTTAGATATGGTAATTACATCTTGTATCTGTTACTTGATACAACAAACATTTGTTTATTTATATTTGTTTCTCGATAAAAAATTATTGTATTTCACCCAAGCATGGTTGTCCAGGAAACATGCAGTTATGCATTGTATCAAAACGTAGTAATTTGGAACTTTTGGTGTTTGTTTAAGCAATTTGGGGGCCTTTTAAAGTACTGTAACTTTAAAAAGATGCTCAATAGGGTGGAACTAAAAAACGAAGTTTCAAATTTGATTTTGTAATAGTGAAAATTCTTTTCCTTTTTAATTCCATATAACGAAAAATTTTGCTTTTAAATTTCAAATGAAATTTACCAGTGCCGCAAAGCCTCTGAATTTCTAAAAAAAAGGTGAAAAACAATAATTGCATTAAAGCTATTTTAAGGTTATCAATAAGTTTATACTATGGAAAACATAAAATGTTAGAGTATAGATAAGTTATAATAAAGAGAGTAATTTAGTTTGGATTAGATGCAAAAGATGGTGACACTTCACTATAGCGATATTTAACCTTAATCGGCGCAGCGAACATTGGCTTTTGTTGTGACTGTTTTACTTGAGTGCAAGTCACAACAGGTTAGTCCGAGTTAATGCAAAGTGGTGTTTGTGTGTTTATCGGTTTTTTTCGATTATTCTTAATGAACGATCAGTGACGAATGTGACAATGTTTTGGTAATCTACCTAAAACTAAAAGTTTGGTAAAGCGTCCTGTGTTTGGAGAACTAAATCAATTAACTTTAGACAGTCGTGTATTGTCAACATACGAAGATGTTATGAAACATTGTTTATGGGTTCAGTTTAACTTAAAATCTGACAAGTGGAATTGGGAATTTCTCTTTCTGAAATATCGCAGGTTGTTGTTGATGTAATTAAAAATATATGGCTCAGAGCTTCAATTCCAACGGTTTCTGATACACGAATCGTAAAACTAATTAGAGACTATTATGACAAATGTCGAAATTTAAAGAAGAGTATTAAGAGTAGAAAGAATAATCCCACATTCAATACAAAATTGTAAAATTTTAGGAAATCGGCAAAGAAACTTTTTGATGTAAGCTTCTGTAAGTGCAGACTTTTCTTTGTGTAAATGCATCAAAGTTTGTTGTGCACCAGAACAAGAACACAACTTTCTCCAAGACCAAAGGGATAAAAGAATGATGGCAATAGAATCAATAGATATAAAAACTTCAAAGAAGATGATGTGCAGCGCCGAAAGCCGGGATAAGGAATTATCAAGATAGAAAAAAGGTATTTTAAAACAAAAAGGTGACGTTTTGGTGGCTGATTCGCCATTTGGAAAAGATAGCCTGGAAGTTATCAGTACAATCGGTAGCTCTATTAATACTGAATTTGACAATCAATCATCTACCACAACTAACAGCGGAACTGAAAAGGAAATGCTCAAAGATTTCATCTACCTGCACTTGCCCTGGCAGTTGAAACAACAGAAATATCAGACAGAGCAGCAACTATTATTGCAAACGCCACCTTAGAAAACATGGGTCTTATTCTGATAATAATAAATAGAAGGTACTTGACAGAATGGCCTTGAAGAGAAAGAGAAAAGCAAAGAAAGAATTTGAAACAGCACGAAAGACGACATGAGTTAATTTTAGAAGGCATGTATTTCAACGGCAGAATAGATAACACGATTAAAACTGAAGCAAAGGAAAAAAGAGTATATAGAAAAATAATTAAAGAAGAACATGCGGTCTTTGTGCAAGAGCCAGGATCAAAATATATCGGTCATATTTCAGTAGCATCTTCCTCTGCTAATAATATAGCCAATGAGATTTTGGCGTATTTTCAAAATAACGATACTGACATTTCAAATTTGAAGCTGCTATGGAACTGCCGTAAATACGGAACGTAAGTCTCGAGTTATCAAAATCTTGGAAACAAGACAAAAAAGGCTCTTACAATGGATAATTTGCTTACTACATGCAAATGAGCTTTCCTTCAGGCATCTATTTCTACAACTTGATGGCCAAACTACAGGTTCTAAAAAATTCTCTGGGCCAATAGAGAAACAACTTGAAAGATGTAAAAGTATGGAAATTATAAATTATAAAAAAATTAACTCGCAGCTGCCACAAGTTAATTTTGAAGATTTAAGTACGGACCAGAAGTATTTCCCCAAGACTTAACAAAAAGGAACCCAGGAAAAATTGCCCACTCTCTCTGGTTAACAATAGCAAATAGAATTATGCGTTTACATGTGTCCTGTAAAGCTTTTCCTCTAAATTTACAGGTTCTTGCCGAATATGTTATTAAAATTTATAGTCATATTTAGTTTAACATTAAAGTAAAACATTCTTGCAAGGATGAATATGTTCATTTGTGGGAAATGATTAAATGTTCCAGGTACCTAAAAAAAGAGGCATCATCGATCCAGTCAGTTAAAGGAATGCCTTTTTTAACAACCATGAGAATATACTTTTGTCAATGATATCTGATTTCCGGCGACATGTTAGAGAACTTGGGCTTAGGAGGATACTTGCCGCTAGATCCAAGCCTAATAAAAGTGTTGCGAGATTTGAAATTCCTCCCCTAAACTTTGAAGCTTCTGAGTATATAGATTTAGTAAATTGGAATGATTGTAAACTGACGGAACCTCCTGTCTTCTTGGACTTATCTGACGAAGAAGTGAAAAATATAACATAAGCCGGAAAAACACCTGATGTTTCCATGTTGTCCTTGTCATACTCAGGCAGTGGAAAGGTGCGTCGAGATTGTCACGGAAGCCGCGTCAGTCGTGTCTGAATCTGAAGCTAGAAATGGTTTTATCTTGGGGAGGTTGAAGTCTCGCAATGTTATGCCAAAGGTTAACACTAAAAAGGACTATAAATCCGAAGGTTGAATAGCTAATATAACAAAGGGCTGGAGGGAGGGTGGAAGTCGATACGCAGCCACCTCCTCGTGATGACTTCTGGATAGTATCTGCTTAACATAAGCTAATATGAGATAAAAGTTGCGTTTTTTTACTCTTCGTTACTCGATATTTGATTTGTAATATTTAGCGTCCATGCGGCACCGGTAAACAAATGAACTGACATAAAAGTTTTTTACTGGTAGTTTAGGCATCCAAAAAGGAAAACAAATTTTACTATTATACATCAAAATAAAAAAGTTTTATTTTTACCATGTGGTTAAGTTCCACCCTAATGCTCAACAGAAACAACACAGTGGTTTTAGATAGTAACCATTATAAAAGCAGATAAAACCGAAAAGTATAAAGCAGATATAGCGGCTTATGAGTGCAGATTGTTGATGAAATTAATGATTGCAATGGCGAGACTTGTTTTACATTTCTGAATTCATTTATTATTTATGTAGTAGACCTGACATATGTTGTAAATACTTTAGTAGAGACAGATAAACAGAGATAAGAGTGGAGAGACAATGAAGGAGAAAAATAACTTTTTCTAGATGTTTCTTTGGGCGCAGACTTCTAATAGCATTTCTACTTTTGTTTTTATTAAACAAAGTGTATTTGAAGTTTTGACAACTCCTTAGTGTGTCTTCACCACGCCAAAAAGTTTACCTATCTGGATGATATTTGGCAAAAGGCGTCATCGTCACAATCTTTTTCGGAAGAGCCAAATGCTCTATCATTTAAGCTAGCGAATTCTTTTCCAAGAGAAAGCTGAAGTTTCTGTATTTGTTAAATTTGGTGGTATTGTGACAAATACAATTGTACGCCGAGTTTGTATGGATTTGATTTCTAAAAGTAATATGTGACTAGACTGCTTCGCATAATTCCCAAACTTCTCAGAACGGCTGAGTGATAATATTCTCTTTATTTGGTTCTGTCTGCACCTTTTCCTACAAAATTATACAGTATCCGTATCTTAATTTCGGACCTTTGTCAAAAAATGTGAAGCATGTCTATCATTGTTCCCAAACTGCTCCTCAGTACAAGGAAACCTAAAAGATATTCAAAATACTGTTTGTTACCTGAATGTGCCCAATGAGCAACTCCAATTTTTGATTGATTCAAGTACTCTAAACACCTACTGATCTTATACCATCGTGTTATTTGTTCTGGTTTTTCTCTGTTGGAACTTTGATAGTTACTCTATAATAAATGCATATTGCAACAACAACTTTTTGCCAATACTCTAGGCAAACAGTGCAGTGTTGTTTAGACATTCACGCATGCACAAATATCTTTCTTGCGTGCTTAGCACATTTTACATTGCAGTAGGTTCTAAAGTGGTATAAATTTAGAAAGCATTAAGATACTTTAAATCTTAATTTGTTTAATTTACTACATCAAACTTGCAGGATTCTTGCTTGTTATTTATTCAGGAAGGGGTGTTAATTTTATAAAACCTGTCCTAGGTGCAGGGACGATAATAGGTATAGGATATCAAGATTTGTAGCAATTTTCAACTTTTGTTTAATCCGCACGTTGCATTTCCAACAGAATGAATTACGTCATATTTTCTATGAAAAATGAGAAAGAATTTTAGAAATAAAAATTTTCTAGCCTAGTTTTGAAATTCCGGTCTGCAAACAGCTGGGATGCGCAATACATTTAGAATCAGCATGCCAAGTTCCTTGGCAAGCATAAATTTAAACGAACTTTACGTTTTTGTATTTACCGCGATGCAGATAACGTTACAGATAGTGCAACTAAATTCCCATTTGGTAGTATATCCAGAACTAATGAACGGTAAGCAACCAATTTGATTAGAGATGTAACTCTATTTTACTGTAAGCGGTAAGTAGTAGAAATATTTAGAATAAACAGACGTGTAGTTAGAGAAAACTAAAATAACAAAAGAATTTATGAGAGATAAAGCAAGCTGGTATGTATGTGCAGTAACAATAAGTATACCAAAAAACTCTAGAAACAGTACTACATTAGGGAATATTTACGAACATACCTTATATTATAAATATAATGATAGAATTGAATGCGTTGCATAATTTATGAATTCAGAGTTATACAAAAACTAATCTTCCCGTAAAGCTGAACAAGTATTTTAGCCTGTACTTTAAAACTCTGTGTGTAAACTGATTCCCTTAACTAGAGTGTACTGGATGTACCTTAGATACTAATAATAATTCAATTTTGCAATTTATCAGTTAATGTTTCTAATTCAATTTACTTTAAAAGTCATTAATCTTGTAGATAATTCAAGCCCTACCTAATCAAAAGTTTTATTACTGTTTACTAAATTAAATTTTATCTAGTGTAAATAAAAATCAATCTAGTGAAATGTCTAAAATGATTAACCTTTCAGCAAGTTACTGTGTACACACTTCCTTCTTTCCAAACAAAAACGCTTGGTGGGTACGAAAAATATTAAGCAACTCGAAACACTTTTCTCGCACAATAAAATCTTATATAGGAACGAGCTTTTCTTTGCGCACGACTTAATTTGCTATTGTCCTTTCAACAGGTTACTTTTTTAATTAAGCCGTAGGAATTGAAAATTAATTTTCAGGGATTAGAATGAAATTTTTCCATTATAAAAGTCGAGGAAAAAGGAACTGCACGAATTTTAAATTATTACTTCCGTTTGCATTTTAACATCAGTTTCGAGAGTCACATTTTATTTTAAAAGTTATAATTACTCTTCTTCATCCGGGAAGTGCACATGCAAAGACAGAAAATATATTCACTAATGAGAAACACGCTATACTACTAAAAAAGCATTTAAATTATGTTTTGCAATACATCTAAAAATAAATTATACCCTCTTACTTATAAATCACATTAATGCGAGGTAATAATTATATTTGCTTCCGTTTAATAACCAATTAATTCTAATTTTGCTTCGTTGTAGAGCCATTTATCCCCATTTTAATGCGGGGTAATAATTTCTGAATATTCGCGAATACATCTCCATCCTATAATTTCGATGAAACAACCCCATTTTCGAAAACAACGAAATAACCGCCCACTGTTGTCTGTGTAAAAGCCGGAATTGAAGAAAAACGGAACGAAGCAGTAGGAAGTGACATAGTGTAAATTTTAGGAGCCGAGAAAACTGTCGAAACTCAACAGATGTTAGTAAGAAGAAAGGAAGCGATATCTGCTGCCGCTAAACTTCATCTAAATGGAAATTGCCACATATGAGTTGTCTTAAATTGAGAACATTTCCCGCTATATAGGAATATAGATAGTAGGTAGATATAACTTTATTTATTCTTTGTTCTAAACGAAGCCCTTAAATGCCCTTCTTTTAGTTGCAAATTGAATTTACTTTTTGCAGTAATTGTTAATAATAACAATAATAAAATAAAAATTTTAAAAATGTACTTTAAATGTAAATGTTTTTTCATAATTAATTTATCCAACTGCAGTCAATATTCAATTGATGATAATAACTGTCTCATCTTCCTCAAACTTTTTTAAATAATAGCAACTATTACTACAACATCAAAGAATTAAAACAAAAGGTGACGAAGCACAAAATTCCTTTTTAGTTTAAATAGATTTCAGGTCAGACAGGAGCAAGTTAATAAACACTGCAAGCACCCATTTCTTATAACTTTTGTTTTATTCGGAATCCTTTATTGTCACGTAAATCAAACCTTTCCGTTTCAAATGTGTGCAGCACTAAAGTTAGAGCTTTATGCTGAATGCATCTAACTTACTCTGCTTTTACTAGTGTTGCAATACGGATTGAAACCTTTTAAGCTCTTAATACCCTTAATATATGTATTTTTGGAGTGTAGATATCATGTTTTATTTTACAAGTGGTTACAACTCTTCTAATTAATAAGTTTACAGCAGCCATCTTCAGTACTTTGGTGGCTCCTTTTTGCATGTGATTTAACGTTAGAAAAATTATGTTTATCTAAATCGATTTTAAGTATTTTTAGGTGAGATAAAGACAATAAAATAATTAAGTAGTAGTTTGGGGTATTACTTTATTTGTAATGTTAGCTGGTGTTACGTATATTTTTAACTTAAGTACTAAGTAAATTGAATAAACAACAGATTCCTACATCTTTGAATACTATTAAATAAAATACGATTTTAATCAAATAAACATAATTGAAAATATTTATAAATCTGCACAATTTACTTAATTTATAAAAATGCCTTGTTTTTGGTTTTGCTTGTCCACTGACTTTAGTTAGTCTTCCTAGACTCTCTGGTATCTTCTTCACTGGACAAAATTGAGTTCTATGAATTTTAGATGTTAGGTTATTCTGTGTATACACCTGATTATTATTGTTATTATTGCTGGTTCTTCATTATCTCTGATTCTAAAATTGCTAATCTGCTATAGTTAACTGAACGTAGTTAAACTGCTATTTTTGTGCCAAGTACTCTAAACATGACTTGTGCACAGTGCGCTGCAATTAACAAAATAATTTTTTGGTTTGAATGTCATCAAACAGACTACAGTATACGTTTTCATAAAATCTTTCTTGGTAAATTTTTCATAATGAGATGTCTAAGAACATACAAATTTAGCAAATTATGTAAATATAACCCCTACAAAGCTAGTAAGCATACACGTAATATAGGAAAGGCATACGTGCGCCTTTACTAACAAAGGAGTGGGTTACAATAGATATTCTAGTCCATTACCAAAAACCCTGGTACATCTTGCCAGTCTCACAGCAGCTTTTGCAGTCTTACGATGAATATCTTTCCTGCAAGATGCGACTCAAAAGTACCTTTGACTTTGTATTCTATTTTAATGAGCTACCCTTTACTACGTAACCATAATATTTCTAACTATTTAAGACAAATCATGGAAAGTTCAGAAATGTGGTTTTTTTAGATAAACACAGCCTATTTCACACTTGATCTTAATTGAGCACCATAACATCTATATTGACTAACAAAAAACAGGAAATTTATCTATTTCTATGTTTAATTACTAAAAGATTTTCCTTACATCATTACAAGCATTAGGGGATTGTTGGAGATGTGGTTGAAGAAATGAGTCGATCATTATAACAAATGAGATTAACGTTAATAGTTTGTTTTTTCAGGATGACTTTTTTTACCTATTGTTTAGTATAGTATACTGACAGTAATCAAGAAAGGACAAAACTTGAAAAGCATCCCCAAAAGTCTTTACTAAAACCGCTTAAAACCGTTTGTAAAGTTGGAGACAGGATCTGATTATTTACCCAACGCTCGAGATCTAACGTTCAAAGTGACCTAAAACAGATACAGTTTAACTCATCGAAATAAAACTAACACTGGAAGCTTCACTCTTGAAAAAATTGCAAATAACTGCTTGTAGCGGTGGAAATATCACAGAAACTGAACGAATTCTGCAGTATTTCATTCTGTCTACACCAAACAACGAGTGACACCAGTCAGTAAGAAGTTTGCATGTTAACAGTACCTAAACTAGCTTTGATGTTAAACAAATAAGTTTAATTCCAAAAATCTTGTTGGCATTACCTAGTTTTTTGTAATTTAGCAACTGATTGGCAAAAAGCAAAGATACAGCTGACAGCAAAAAAGAGATGCTACAAAATATTGCACGTGCTTCCAATGCTATTGTTAAAGTTCGGATTATTATGGAAAGAAATCTGTATCTGCATCTTGTACCAAGAATACACGACATTTTTTGCAAAATATGAAGCAGAACATTCAAAACATGATATAGGTAGAATAGAAGTAATAGAACAATTTTTTTCAGACTGAAGATTTTATTTTCAACTTAATTAAGAATCAAGGACTAAATTGCCGCTAAAATTGGTATTCGGCACTTATTCTGAGTAAAAGTCAATACTTTCTAACAAAGGTAGGCTGTACAGAGTTAAAGTATAATAATGTACATATTTTCAGTAAAAATATCTTGTAGGAACAAAATCCATCAACTACATTAATTGAAATATTCTAAGGTGGAAAATATCTACTATTCAAAAATCATTTTTGTATGTAACTATAACTAAAACTAAAGAGAATATTAAAATATACCTTCAAGATTGACAAAAGATACCATACAATTAGAAAAATATGAATAAATATGCACATGGCATTAAAATATGCAAAAATACAAAAACATGCATTTTGCATAAAATCTGAGCCTTACTTAACAGAATAAGGAGCTGAAAATGATTTAAGAGAAGAACGGCAAGAAACAAACTGATAACCCTGTCTATGATCCACAAAAACAGATACTTTGAATGGATGATCAGCAAAATGTAAGACAACAACAAACGCAGCCATTAGAAAAAATCTACGGAGACCACGAATAGAAGCAAATTTCTTGAAAGATTTTAATATGAAGAGGAGGTATCTACAATGATATGGTACAATTACCACAACTACTACGAAGCAAGTGCTAATCTTTTACAGAGCATACCTGGAAGGAAACAACAGTAACGTAGAATGACATAGTAAATAGTAACAGGATGATTTAAGTTTTAGAAGAGAATGTTTTTGTGTTTGTAGGGTAGTAAGTGCAAGTTGTAATGGCACGTGAATACCATTCGCTATGAGTTATCTCCTTATAATTACTACCCAACTAATCTGTAGTTGAGTGAGCACTTCAGGTTGATCGTCTGCCCTTTTAGGCAACCAGCGAAGACTCAGTTCTGCATTTGTATTAAATTCAATAGAATTATTATTTGAGACTGCAGAATTAGATAAATATTTAGTTAGAGGTAGAACTTCATCTCAAAATATACTGCAAAACTATTGTAGCTCTTCTTACGCGTTCTAACTTAGCTCAACCTAACCTAACCTGACCCAAACAGAAAAGTACATTGTTCAGATTGAAACTGCACCACGTCCTAATCACTTTGTGCCCTTGTTGTACAGCATCACAGAATTTTTTTTAAGGTAGCTGATTCACTACACTACCCTTAACTCATCCAACAACAGTCCATGATTCTTTAAAAATTGTTCTTACGTTTGCAAAACAGTCGTCCTTTTGTCTTGTGTCGAGCTTTGAGTAGATATCATGTTTTGTTGTGGGTTTCGTTTTATTTTGATATCGTAAGAAGTATACTGGTACCATTTCGAGGCCATTCTTGCCATACATATTAAAACTGAGTAAGACAGAAAATAAGAAGGAATTAATCCTTGTTAAATTACGGAAAGCATATTTTATGAGAGAGGAAAAGTTTTCACGGCAAAAAATGAACTCCCTTCACCATAAATTTACTTTTTATAGTACAAAACCATATTATGGTTCTTGAACACGTGGGAAGATTTAACAGCGCATTTTGTGTTCTACTTTCCGATGAAAAAAAAAGACAGTTGATGGCGTTAATGGTCTTTGAGTATTGTACAGGACATTGAAAGATTAGGAAAAAGCTTTGGGAGTGCGAATTTCTTACAAATATAAAGTATGGTGCACTGGTAGCGGTTAAATGTGAAAACTATTTAAGGATTGTATTCTATGTTAGTGGAGATTTACATTCAAACAATCTAATTATGTAAAATAAATTTTGCGATTTTTGCTTTATCTGTCTAGAAGTTTCAAGAAGTTGCCTGAAAAAAAGTTTTGAAATGTTTGTTTTTGATAACAAAGTTAGTTATCTAGCTAAAATTTTTTTCTTGCAGGAACAAAACAACGTCTTTGATATCAAGTACTAAACAAATGAATTATTCAAAAGGAGGCGCTTTCGGGCGGTCGGTGTTGTACTTTATGCTCTTATGACAAATTTTTAATTATTTGCTGAGAAGCAGTTGGTAATATTGTGGACATATCGACAACTGCAGAGAAGGGATTTTATTGTCTTTATTCTTCTAGAGGATTTATCGTGTCTTTTTGTTACTTTATCATCTTTGCATACAAACCTGCCAAACAAAAAACTATTCAGTTGTTGATGTGCAAACAACACTACCAATTGTCCTTAAACAAATAACAACGCATTTATTAGCTTGAGAATTCTTGTTTTTCTGCGCAGTTGTGATTTTAAGGAGAGATTCGTGCAGTTTTATGTTACTTCACTCGGTTGCAATAAATGCATGTGAATATTCTTGTCTTGCAAAAAAAATTCCAAATCGAAAAAGTTCTATTAATTATTTCTAATAAACAAACCTTAGTTTTTGAACAATGTTGTTTTCCAAAAATAGTCTTGACAAAATTCTTATTGTTAATCATGAATGGTATAGATAATAATAGGGCGTTTGCATTTCTATAGAAGCATCAAATTTGGAAATAGTTGTAAAAGCGTTCTGTGAAAGGATTTCAAAGAAAGCATTGTTCTTACTTTACTAATTCTATCTGTTCTAGATTCAGAAACATGGGAAGGCATCTTTGTCTAAAGAAGAATTTGCAAACTTCTCAAAAAACCACATGACATGCACTTTACGACACTGTAATTTAAAAAATTTTAAAACCAGTTTGTACGGTTAAAGCATTAACGCCCATGATACCCACTTGTGTATCCACGCTAATTTGCGTTTCTTTAAATGATTTGTTTATAATTTACAGCTAAAATACGCAGTTAGACAATAGTGAACTATAACAAAAGAAAAACATATAATAAGTTATCAATTTTCAAAAAAATGTTGTTTGCCTTTATTAAAATAACTCATTCCAATATTTCCCTTTTTGTAATTAATATTAAATTTACATTCAAATGTTTTTTATTTTACGAAATGATCTTTATTCTACGTGCTCGCTAAACCTTTCTGGATAATATGGTACTAAAATTATGTAAATGTTTCAAAAAATTTACGTTTTGGAAAGCAAAAAAGTTAGATCCTCAAATGGAGTTCGAGGTCACTAGCGTGTAGAAACTGGTATGAAGCACGCAGAATTTAGAAATACGTGCGCACGCTTACGTATGCATGTTCTGACTTGTTCTCTGTACATTACTATAAATCTGTGTTTGTTCTCTACACGGCTCAGTGCAGTTTTACTTGTTAACCAGGGTAAAGTTTCATAGAAGATTCTTCAAGACATTTAAAGAATTAGAAGACATAGTGAACGATCTTGAGTTTTATGAAGACCTTGAAGGTCAGGTGAATATTACTGAATTACCACCTAAAGATGTAGGTGAAGTATTAGATTTAGAATATATAGATAACTATGATTTAGAAGACAGCTGTCCAAGAGATGTTCCAAGCAACTTAGGACTATATTGTGAAATGTATTCAAAACCTGGAACTTCTATGTTCAGGTCTGGAGAGGATATTCCATCAACAGCATCAAAACAATTAAAGGAAAGCCTTAATTCTTGCTGGAGGAAAGCTATACACTTATGTCGAATGATTCAGACGTGCCTTTGACATCTGTAGACAGAATGAAAGAAAAGCATCAGTAGACATTTTGAAAAATTTTTCAACGCTAATCACGATCTTTGCCTCTCTCCAAACTGCCTTACGAAACTTTTCGGAATATTGCTGTTATCAGGATACCACAATATTCCACAAAAACGAATGTTCTGGAGTACGGATGAAGATTTGGGAGTGAAAGTAGTTTCCAATTGTATGAATAGAAATCGATATTTAGAAATAAAAATATTTCTGCATTTAGTGACAATACCTAACTGAAGTTCAATGGAAACAAAGTTAATAAAACACTGAATGCTAGTTTAAGAAAATTTGAAGTATTATGGTAAGCATTGTTAAACAGATAGTGAGATACTTCGGAAAACATTATTTAAAGCAATTTATGCGAGGTAAACCATTTAGACTTGGTTTTAAACTGTTTTGGTATGGACATATACAAAAGCAAAAGGGATCACGTAGAACCCACTCTACATGGTTGAGATCCATCAGTTGTTACGAATATGGTTTCAAAGGTGAAAAAGCCTAAACGGCACTAATTCTATTTTGATAACTTCTTTACTAGCTTCCATTTTGATGTGTGAACTTCACAGGTACGTGTAGAATTGATAGAATGAATAGATGCCTAATTTCATTGGATTCTGAAATAAAAAAAGAGATCGAGGGTCACATGACACAAATTTGATTCAAATAATGTAATTTCAGCTGTAACATGGAAAGATAATAATTGTGTCAAAATGTTATTAAATCATCAAACTGTTTTCCCCTTACTCAGGCAAAGAGAAAGAAATGTCAGTGCCTCAACCACAACTAATTCATTTTTATGATACATATATGGGCGGTGTCAATAAAATGGATTGGATTGTGCAAAGATATCGCATAAAAATTAGTGGCAAGAAGTGGTACTTCCCGCTATTCACAAATGCCATTAATGTAGTAACGCTCATATATTGCACAATATGGTAAATGAAAAGGTGAGCATCTGAGATTTTCAATAGAAGAAAACTTACTGTGTCGTGCTTGCAAATAAGCTCAGTTTCAGATTCCAAAAATTTGGGACAGATGCCTTATCCCAAAAAATTTTTATTAGTACTAGAAGAAATAAGAAGAAGTGAACATGAGAATTTCTTGGTAGTACATACAATTGGAGGGAAGCATCGTAAATGTGCTGTGGGTAAAACGAATGCAAAGAAGGATGGATTGCTTTATTGTATTTCATGAACAATACTATCTATGTATTCCATTTGTTTGTTTTTATTGTGGTACAGTAAATAAAAATACATACAAATATTACACGTTGTGATTAATTGAAAACTGCATGTTTTTACACTGCATGTACCATGAGCCCCAAATGGGGATCGTAGAAAAATACGAGCTGTACGGTAATATTTTAACTTTAATCTAAACTGTCTTTGCTTTAGTGACTTACTGTATAACAAAAAACAGTTTTACATTAAAATTTATTTAAAATTTGGACATTAATAGGTTAGCGCGACAAACTCTCAACCATTCGACTGACGGCTTTGCTTAGTACGTGAACTTCCTTAAACTCAAGGAATTTACACCTATGCAAAATGTTGTGGATCTATTGACAACAGTGACCTATAAATTGAGTTTTTGTATATTTCCTTCTTTCTCATGGTGGTGCAAAAATATCCACAAACGTAACAAACACTAAACGTGTTATTAGATATCTAAGAAGAGAGAAAGAGAAAAAGAGTCTGCATAGCTTGATTTAAAAGAATTTGGAATTAGACTACAGTTACAGAAGTTATACAGTTTATACAGCTATACACCACACATAACAAATGCTTGAAATTGTTCTAAAAAACTTTATTCAGTTTCACCTACAATTTAGTACCATGAAATAGAAATTCACGTTGTAAAATTCATCTTCACAAATTCTACCGAAATCAAACCTTGTCACATTACAATTTAGCATCATCACAATTCACTATCTCACAATTGAAAACAGTAGTCATAAAATGTAAAAAACCTTCGACTCTATAATCTAAACCTAACATTATCATTTCTATCTGGATTTAGCTTTAATCTAAAGTTCATCTGGTTAACTAACCTTAGTTTGAGCTATAAACCTAGTCCTAATATAAAGTCAATGCAAGCATCTTGATCTTCACTGGTTCTTAATTTAACTTCAATATTGCAAGCAAGGTGGTCCTAATTTTCTCCATACCACATACCGATAATTTATAAACCTTATTTGTATGAAGCAATGAATTGTTTACGTAGTAAAAGTTGCGTAGGTTAGGATAAGGAAGAATGTCGATTAAATTTTTACAAGAGCTCTTTTATTGTTTTATGATTTTCCAAATGTGGTTACCAAAAAGTTTTTTTATTCATTAAAACCACGTAAAAAGTTTTGTTGATTTTATATTTAAAAAAAAAAGAATGAATTAACGTAGCATATTTCAACGAAGCCTACGTTGAAATTTACATTCATGATAACGCATTGCGTGTTTTCAGCCACAGCAGTGTTTAGGATTTTTTAAAAAGGAAGTTTTCAGTTTTAGTATTCCAAAAGGCTTTATACACATTACACAAATTTTCATACTTTAACGCTTCACAAAGTTAATCTACCATAATAAAAATTTCCATTTCTGTGCATATTACACAGTAACCTTAACCCAAAGTTTATTTTTCAATAAGTGAAAAATAGTTCGGTTGAACTTTTTGTAGTTTCGTTCAAAAACGGGAACGTGCGCACCCCATTTCTTCGTGATCTGCATTGTACAGTTTTCATGTAGTTGTATGCAAAATTGGTATGCCCAGGGTATGCAGTACTGTACTTCTAAAGCATTTCAATATATCTTTCTAGGCAGTCGTGTTGTTAGTCTAATTTAAAATAAATCTCCAAGTTCGCAACTGGCGCAGTTTGCAAACAGAGTTAAGTTTTCTTATTTATTTGTCAGGGTGTTCTTGTTATATTTCAGAATTTATTTTAAGGAAACGTATTTAGGTGAGTTCTAAATTAAAATGTCATATTAAAGGCAGTAACAGGAAAAAAATATATTTTAACACTTAATAGACACTTTCTAGTACGTATTTAAATACTATCAACTATTAATACTTTTTTTATTCAAAAATCAATTATAGATATTGTATATTCTCTGAAAGCAATTTATTATAAATTAATTAATTAAAAATTATGAACTAATTTATTATTGTGGTATTTGGCATTCAAATACTTATTATTATTAATTATTAGTTTATCTCAATTTACAATAGTAGTCCATTAACACACTTTCCAGGTCATACATATTTACAACTTATATACAAATGGTACTTTAATAATAGATCACAAAAAATAATTTACTTAATAAATGTATTTTCATCTCAACCACGCACTTTGAAACACCAAAACTGTCAAACAGAGCACAACACCAAAGTTTAAGAATAAATACGTAGAAGATGAAGTAGAAGTATTGGCGTGCTGCATGGCTGCTGGTTTTTCCTCTGAAATTTATGTATTTATGTTGAAAAGATGTGTACCGTTTTAGAAAATTGTATTTCAATTTACCTGCCGTCGCATTGAGAACATGTACATTTATCGAAGCAGGAACTGCATTTGAAGGGCTGCAGGTGTAATTACCATTATGACTCTTGTCGGTTTCTTGCAAAAGCAGAATACTAGAAGAACGATCTGGAAGTACCATTACGCCCGCATCGTAATTAATCATCCGTTGTTCGTGATACCAAAACACATAAGATGGTGGTTCTGTTGAATGCTTTAAACTGCATACTAAGCGTAAAGTTGAACCTGCTCGTAGGTGTAAATCCGGTGCTCCGAGTATTTCCGCAACTGCTTCTGCAAATTTAAAACAAATCATAAAATACAATTAAGTATAACAATCTTAAAACTATACAAATATAAGAAAAAAAGAAAAATATTTGTTTTCTAGTACAAAGAATTTAATATTTTTTTGTTTCTTAAACCCTCAAGGTTCTTGCTTTGAAATACATAATTAATTACTTTTTGTATTCGTTGTGCTTGCTTGTGAAGTGAGCGACTTTACGACTGTTCTAAAAAAAAAATTCTTGAGTTCCACAGTCTTGCAGGAGAGGTTCGTAAAGTTTACTGAATGTACGTATTCTAAATATTTCACTTTACATTTGGTTGAAGAAAAATGCAATTTCAAGGCACAATAAACTTATACTGCTGCATTGTTAGACTTTCGTACAAAACACATCTTGTGGTTAAATACGTTGTAAAAGCTGTTGCATACAAATTTTACATTTAAAATCATGTAACATGAAAGTGATGTATCTACTGCAAAATACTTTGGAAATAAACCGACAATTAAAAACCACGTTCGTTGGCTAAAAATACAAAAAAAGAGTTTGGTTTTACGTCCAAAAATCTACATTCTACCAGATATAAACTTGGAAATTAGAGCGATATCAGATTAGCACTTTTTGAATTTTGGCTGACTATTACATCTCTACTGTTCTAAAAATATTGGAGGTATATACAAGGCAAAAATCTTCTTAAAAACTGTATGCCTGCGCCTTTGAGAAGATGAACAATTTCATCATCACTCAGTTTAGCAAGAAAGTTCTTTTTGCATCTTTCCCCAGGATGCATCGTTTCCAAATCAAATCGAAATTTTTAAAAATATTTATAAATCCAATCTTCCTTATAGGTATTTTGATAGAATAGAACTTTCTGAATGAAGGAGTACATTCTGAAAACTACTGCATCTGTTTTCAAAACACCCTGTATAAATATTATATTTACACAACTGATATTAAAACAGTTCTAAGCTTTATAATGCGGTTACACAATTTTTATAATCAGAATACAGCTTTAGGGCCATTTCTATAAATAACAGATGAGGTTTTCTTTTTATTTAGGCCTTAGTTCTGGGTCCTTCATTTCTTATGTCGCTCCAACTTTAGAAGTTTATTTTGGTATCTCAGTTTAGCCCCAGAAGATAAAAATCTTAGATACGGACACCACCCATTCATTTTGACGATCGATTATGAATGAAAGATTTTAAACTATCACTACAATCTTTTTTAGGAAAGATCTGTATAATATATAGTTACTTAATTTCTTACTTTCTTCTCGGTCGTGTCTTTTGTGTTTCTTTATACGTAGTTGTCTTATGTTTACAAGTGTTTTTAAGGTTTTGTTTACTATAAGATTTTCAGTTTCATTTTTTTGTTCTTTGTGCACTTTTATTTATTTTCCCTAAGCTATTGTTTTTAATTTTTTTAGCTTATTCCATTTGAAACTTTATGTGATCAAACTTGAAATTTCCTTCGTAGTATGTTTTTTAACTTGATGCTGACGGTATTCATTTGTGAGCAGCAGCGTTCTAGCTCTTTGAATATAAGAGTTTTCAGTTTCCAGAGAGATTTTTGTTTTGTATCAGCTTGTTATATGCTCAACAAACGTTGCATTACTCTACCGTATTGTATACCTTTTTTTATGTAACCTCTTTACCTCGACCCAAGGCAACCGATTGGCTAGCAGGGTTGTTATTAGGACACATGAAGAATTTCCCGTTTTAGAAGGAGCAATTATACACTTACTATGTCAGGTATCGCCAGAAAAGTGGCGAACTCTTATAATGGCCGAAAGGGAACCGGAACACAACATTGCTTTGCTTGCTTGCCTTGCAAAATAAGAGAGTATAATTGAAATAATAGTGTAGCCTGTCTAATATATGAAATGATGTACTCTGCAGTGCGCTACTTACAACCGCCTTACCATAAATAATGCAGAGTAACTATATCAAAGGTATTTTTCTAGTTTTCTAGTTTTGGCTTGGGTGCACCCTATTATTCCTTCTCATTTAGGTGTAGTCATTAGTATGAACCACACATTCTATAAATCTGATTGCTAGAAAACGCACCATCATTATTTAACAACTAGATACGTTGATATATAGAATTTGCCATTTTTTCCTATGTTAGTGTTTGCTAGTTCTTGTTCTTTGCTGTATATTTGTAGTTGAATATTCTCTTTGAGATTTTAGTATCTTCTGTGTACCTATACTTTTAAGCAATTGTTTCGATTTTTTTTCAATTTTGTCTTTCTATTTTAAAATACCCAATGTATTGAGAATATCGTCATTTTGTTTGTTATCTAATTATGTGGCTTTTCCTATAAATTGTTGTTTCATAGTTTATAGTTTCGGAATGTGAAGGCCGAAAAAGTAAGACCTCTCTAAACTTATATACTGGGAGAAGCTGCTTTTGTGTTTTTCTCGTAAGATGCTTTGTTTTCGAGAACGTCTAAATTTTTTTAGAGTTGGTGGTGAAGCTCATAAAGACCGTATTTGGTCAGTTTCGTGTATCTTTGCAGTTTGTTTGTTTTCTATATTTGTTTATTTGTGATACAATTTACATATGTTAGACCAATTATTTGTTCCTCCGTTGGTCTAAATTAAAAACGAAGTGTCTTTACTTTGTGCATTGAAATTTTGATAGATATTCATATTAAAGATGGCTAATGGCTAATTCTCTTTGGAAGCTTAAAATATTTTCAGTAGAAATAGTTAATTCTGTGAGATTTTTGCTTTGCTATAAGTTTTTTAGAAATGCTACTGATTTTGGTGAAATTAGATACACCAATACCTCTTGTTCTGATAAACAACATTTAATTAAGACAACTCCTTTAAGTGTTCCTAAATTACGGCCCCAGTTTAGTGAAGTATCCATTTTCTAGTTACGCTCAGTACCGCCATACTATGGTGGAGGCGCCGGTCAGGCAAAGAAAATAAGTGTAAAAATTACAAAGATTTAATTAACTTTATCTACGGGAATATCAACTAATAAGTCGGCAAAGGCTAAATAAAACGGTTAAAGAATGTATTAGGCCCGTTTTAAAAACTAAAAATAATTTAATCATCGATAAAATTGATTTAAAATCTTTTGGCTCTTCGACCATATTTAACAGAAAGGTGACGTTATTGATTCCTGACTTATGATATCAATTATTGTTCTATAGTATTCTGTAACTTTCTGGTATAAATTGTGCCTTTTACGATTGTTTGGGTTTTTCTAGAGGTGTGCAAAGAAAATATACATCAGGATATACATGTTTTGTCGTTTACTCGAAACCGTTAACACTATATACAGAGGTGTAATGGATGGCAATGTATCTTGTATTTCGTCATTTAATATTATCAGCATCGTGTTCATCGTGCTTTCAGTGGCAAAGTAGCAGTGTCCATGAAAGACTTCCCATGGGGGATAATTAAGCCGCGCCTCCATCGAGTAGATCTCCGGAACCGCACTGAACTTGGTATTAGAGTTAATTTCAACCTTAATATCTGATTCTGCTAATATCAATCATCTGATCAGTTAGTCAGTGCGCTTGAGGTTAACGACTGACCTGGCATTGGGTGTATTACACATCTTTGTGTCTTTCAGTCTGTTTTGATTAAAACCCATACTATTTACACTTCTGAATATACCGCAAAAGATTAAAGAGTTTTGTTAAAAGGGGAATTTTGATATGCCATTCGTTAGACATCAACACAAAAAGAAATTTTTGTTATTTTTTTTTCAGAAAGTAGGAACAGTTTTAAATTAATCTAAAAATTTTTTATTCTGAGTTAATTCATTTAGCTTGAAATAATTTACCTTCATCTAATTATTCATAAAAAAAAGATTAAATTAACAAAGAGACAGTTCAACAAGCTATTTAACGAATGCAATTTAAAAAACATTTCGTGTTTATAAAACATGTGTCTTTTCCAATAGCTTTTGTGCCGTTATTACTTTTCTACTTTTTATTCATATCACAAGTTGACTTTTAAAATAAAATCATTGTACGTGCTTGTGATTGGTAGATAGCTTTCCAGGGATGCTTTCGAGAATTAATCACCCGCGAGTGATATTAAGGAAAATATATTATACCTGTGACTTTCAGGACCACGAATATGCTAGTCGGAGGGTGCGTAGACACTTGGCATTCGTAAACGCCAGCGTCTGAAGGCTGAACGTGTTTTATTAACAATCCCCAGTTCTGGAGGTGCCTGACGTGCTCCACTAGGAAACGTCCATCAGCGCTGTACGTTGTGAGTCCTACGGTTAAAAGCCGGTGGTTTTCTCTGCGAATCCACGAGACCTATTATCAGAATTAGAGATAGTGCTTTTGCTATGTTGTCTTAGCTGTTCACACTAACCACTCCAGTATTGAATTTTCTAACCACGCAGGGTAAAGTGGCAGTTCCACCGATCTGAGCTACTACCACCGTGCTGTTGTCTGTAGCAAAGACACCCGGTCTTCCGTTCGTGGCACCTTTAACGGCGTTTTCAGCTGCATTGTCTTTTCCCCTACGACGGACGTCATAACTACGACGACTACGATGATGAATTTCGGCCTCTGCGTATTCTGAAAATAAGAAAAAGCAAATATAAAACCTTCGTTTGCATAACAACACAGTTGTGAATTTTATTATTCAACAAGCGGATCATAAACAAGACTGTTTGGAACTGTAACCTATCAACGTTTACAATGCAAACAAGATTTAAATATTATAATTAATATTTTAATTCATGCCTTTATAATAGTGTTCACTATAAAAAAATTCAGTCAACATAATTAAATCCAGTCATAATAACAATTAAATTATTCGTTTTATGTTAGATTGTATCTATTTACTTCATTATTGTCTTAAAACAAAAATAAATCGCCACATAGGTATAAACAAGTAGAATAAAAATTTTTGATGTATTTTATACAAAATATTCATTTTTTTGACTAACTCATAAATATCGGTTAAGTAATTCGAGAAAAATTTAGAAAAATTCCTTTAGAAATCTCAATCTAACTTGTTTAAGAAATACCGTTTCTGCAGCCATCGTTAAGGTTAGGGAATCTTCTTTAGCGGTTGTTTAGTGAGGCTCATTTTGAAGTGGGAAGGGATGACGGGTCCTTAATGACGATTAAGGGTAACAACACAACCTCATCTACATAAGATATTTTTGGGTATGTTCATGAAAAACGCCCGATTCATAGAAAATAGCGTTACTGATAGTAAGTTAGCTCACATTACACCAAGAAATATGAAATATTTCTTAGTACGTAATTTATTACAGCTTTATGATTTCAAGTGCAACAACGACAAATCTTGTCAAATCTGTTGTTGATGTCTAACCTTGTCTTTTTTGGAAAGTAAAAATATTTGATATCAGGAAAAGGGAAAATATCCAAAATGTAATTTGCAACGCTACAGTACTAGACTTTTTTAAACTTTACACTATCATTCGAATGCATGAGGCTCAGTTTCATAATGCTTCGTCTAAATAGTTTTTAGATGCAAGAGTCATATTTTGTTATCAAAATGATTAAAATCTTTTTCAACACAACTTTGTGAATAAGCCCACAATGTAAATTATTGGGTGTCAATATATTGATCTTTAATTTATTTAAATAAATTTATAATCTGTAAGTTTTTATCAAATTTACATGATAAATAGTATCTTATAAAAAGGAAGACCATTTATTATTCTCCTACCACTTCATAAATTATTTTCTGATTTTAAGCTTAAGCATTTTTATCAGGCTAAGAAGCAACAATCAGTTATTTATTTTTATTTACTTGATAATTAAATTATCTGATTATAAATAACGTATAGTGTATTTATTCAGAACTTTAATAACTTCGTTATTAATTGTGAATAAAAAGTTTATTCATGGCGAGGAACTTTTAATTAATTAATTAATTAATTTAGCACCTCAATATTGGAATGCCCAATATTGCAGACTTTTCAATTAGATTTTCACAACAGTAAAATTGATGTGCTGTCTTCAAATAATTTTACCTTTTTATAGATCTCATACAAGGCAACTACAATTTTAAAAAATCGATGAACAGACACGAACAATTTAATTACAATTTGAAGTAAACGTTTCTCTGCTTTGATTTTCCATTTATCGACTAAAAGTATCACATTAGTAATAGACTCATCGGATAGTATTATGTAACTTCATTGATCAATAGCAAACAGGAACTTACTTCAAGATTACTACGTGTCACCTTTGAAGAGCTACAACTAGGAGAGAAAGTAACATCAGATATGAGTTTATAAAAAATTATTCATCTTATTAAGCCAATTTTGATAGTCGAATGTGACACACCCTGTACAAACAATTATTTATAACGTTTAAACGCTCGAGTTATTTTTAATGTATAATTTAATAATGTCTTAATTAATTCTAAGCACAGAGATTCTCCAGAAAATCTCGAATTAGCGCTGTTGTTTGTTCTAATTGAAATTTGTTACCAACCATCAAACAGAAGTGTCCAAATGGAAGAACCCTTTAATAAATTATCAGGCAACCTGAAGCTAAAGTGAAAAATTCCGAGCAAGCTGTGTAAGATGTTCTAAATAAAAGAAGTGGGTGGAATTTGTGTTTATTAGATTCAGCAGTTTAATTGGTGTCTATGTCTAAGCCTGAATTACTACGTTTATGTTAATTTTTAATCATACCTACATTTCAACCTGGAATTCTGTTTCATTTTGTTTGACAAACATGTTTGTTAAGTTATGTATGTGATGCTCATTTGAAAAACAACGTTTTGTAGATCAAGTTAAATATTAATGAAACTCGTTTTCACCCAAGTGTCTTGAAAGAATTGTGACAAGTAAAATTTGGTACTTCAGTTTCTTCAGCCTCTCATTCGTTGACTGCTTGTTGTCTTTTGCTAAAGATTTCTAATTCTACTTTGGAAAAGTTTCAAATTTAACATTTTGTTTCATTTCTCTTTGTTATAGTTACGTTGTTACAGCCAGCCTTTTTTTAAGCTTTATAATAGTACGAGTACAGCAATGTGAAAAGTCCTGCATCGCTCAATAATATTTTAAAACGTAATACACATTTTTAGTATATTTTCTCTAATTATATTTAATTATTTGGTGGTTACTATTATTAGCAATGTTTCGGCTGATTATCTTCTTAAAATTTCGTAGGAAACGACAGAAATAGAACTCTCCTCTAACAGATTATCTATAGCTTAAATAATACGAAATATCGTTAAAATTTACTTAGAACTAATTACTATCACAGACTCTAATACTGTAGGTTTATAAACCTTGCAATAGGTTTAGGAATTCTTTAAAAGTTGCAAAATGGTGTCTAACTATTTATCTACAAACTACTATACAGGGTACTTCAAAAACCAAGTGAAAATCGAGAGGACATAAATATGGATGTAATATGATGCATCAAGCACTAGAATAAGACACACTTACTTGAGTTTCTAATACATCTAGATGTGAAAGATTTAATTACTGTGCTAAATGATATTACGCAAAGTAACAAACATTTTTGAAATGTTGAAGAGTAAATGCTCAAAATAGAGAACTTATAGAAATGTTAGTTTTCCGAAATCTGAAGAAAATTACTTTTAAAACGTAACGGTAATTAAAATATTCAATTGTAATCAATTCCTCCATGTAAAATGCTTAAAAAGCGTATCAAGTATAGATTCTACATGTGTACCTACAATTATGTAACATACTATATGAAGACACTTACATTCAGTTAATGATCATCTTACTTATATTGATATATTTTGTTCCGGTAGAAGTAATACTTTCTTAACTACAGGAGTTAAGCTATCTAGGCTTTTCCTTTTTATTGATCGAAGTGACGAAATGAACAGGTCGGATAACACTAGCAGAAAATTGAGTATATTCTCAATATTAGCCTTTCTGGAAGATTTGCTGAAATGCGCTTCTCTGTATTGTCGAATGTGGTTACCCAAGCTTCTTCTTTCTCTGAAGATATGCCAATTGGCAAAATAGCAGACTTAATAACATTCTTGCCGTGAATTAATATTTCGTGTATTGATACAGGCATAGGATTTGTGGTACTAAACCCTTCCTCATTTATTGCATAATCAAGGTTAACGGTCTTCACAATAGCTTGGGCAGATATAGTAAAATTTAAAAAAAAATTCCATGATTCGTATTACCACCGCCACTTGGTTTTGGGATACCGATGAGTAATATCGTAACTACTTCCCTTTGGCATTTATTTTAAATTTCCAGTTTTTGCACTTTTTATTTGTCTTGTGCACTTCTTGCTTGCCATTTTCGAATGTCTGAATGATATACAATGTAGAGAAAGTATTGAAAAATTATATTAAAGCATGCAGCGTGTAATGTCATTTTTAAATAATGCATACTTATCCGGCTTCTGCCTTAATTTCGTTCAAATATTTCTTTCTTAGTTCATAATAATTAATTATTTATTAAATTGTTTATTTTATTAGTCAATACATTTTTGTTCAGACTTGTAAGTCCGTGAATGTGACTTATCCTAAATTCTCAATTGCCCTTTCCACGCCTAGATGTGTTTATAAATTGTCGTTTTGTAGAATTTCAGTCTGCATTTTATGACTCTCACGTTCATGAAAAAAGTCAGTTTCACAATGGAATTTTGAGTAATGGAATTTTGAGTGATGGAATTTTCCATTCAGTGTAGGGTCGCTGGTGTGAATTTATTTGTCCCAGTTTCATCCAGACTGCGTCTTAAGTTCTTTGTTAAAGTAAGTAGGAGCCGCGTGGGGTACAGCAATTCTGTTTTGACTTTTGGAATGTTTCGGACGCGGGCGTGTTTATTAAAACACATAAAGTTGCGTTTTGTGAATCCCAAAAGAAGGCTTCCTAAGGGGTTAATTATGGCCTCGCGAGGCGAATATGAAATTAAACTTATGAGCAGAAAAGCTAAACCTACTAATTTCATATTTTTGAGTTAAAAGGTGAATTGTGTCACTGTAGTCGGTTCAATATTGGGAATGAGTAAAGTAAGATTCGCCCCAACGACTGTGATATGAACTTATCTAGTTTTGTTACCTTTCTTCATTTTGTTGATCGAACAATCATCTTGTGGGAGAATCCTGTTTTGTGTTGTTATCTCCAAATTAAGAAACGTTGCAGTGAACCTTAAGAACCTAGTTTCAGTTCGACAAGAATAGTTTTAAAAGACGCTTGAATTTGTTAGCGACATAGGAACTTTTATGTACTGAATAAATTTCGGCGAATATTGAAGTACGAGGGCTGTTTGACGGAAGCGTGACTTTCCGCTAGATGGCGCTGATATCGGTAAATCGAAAACATTAGCATATACGTCAGTCTTTTAGAGGCTTAACCTCCAAATTTCATGTCAATCTGTGAAATAGTATACATTTGGCAGTCATAGAAATCAATCAAGTTTGTGCTATTTTGTAAATATGGAAAAACGTGAATTTCGTGTTTTAATTAAACATTATTTTTTACGTGGAAAAACAGTGAAAGAAACTGAGGAGAAATTACGGAAATATTACGGTGAATCTGCTCCATCGCATGGAATGGTTTCCAAGTGGTTTAATTCATTTAAAACTGGCCGTATGAGCACTGACGATGGTGAACGCCCCGGGCCCTTACAAACGGTCACTACTAAGGAAATCGTTGACAAAATCCATAATATGGTAATGGCTGATCGACGTTTGAAAGTGCGCGAGATAGTTGATGCTGTTGGCATCTCAATCGAACGGGTGCATAATATTTTACACGAACATTTGTATATTAAAAAGGTATCGGCAAGATGGGTGCCGCGATTACTCACAGTGGACCAAATGAGAATTCGTGTTCAACCTTCAAATCAATGTTTGGTCATGTTACAACGTAATCCAGTTGAGTTTTTTCGCCGATATGTGACTGTTGACGAAACCTGGATCCACCACCATACCCCTGAGACAAAGGAACAGTGAAACAATGGATATCACCAGACGAACGTGCACCAAAGAAGACTAAAATTGGTCACTCGGCTAATAAGGTCATGGCGACTATTTTTTGGGATTCTAAAGGCATAATCCATATTGACTATTTGGAAAGGGGTAAAACAATAACTGGCCAATATTATGCTGATTTATTGACCCGTTTTGATGTTATCTTAAAGAAAAAACGCCCACATTTGGCACGTAAGAAAGTGCTCTTTCATTACGACAACGCCCCATCTCATTCATCTGCAATTGCAACCGCTAAATTGGTACAATTACGCTACGAACTGCTTCCCCATCCACCATACTCACCGGATCTGGCCCCAAGAGACTTTTTTTATTTCCGAATTTGAAAAAATCTCTCGCAGGAAAAAAATTCGCATCAAATGAAGAGGTTATTGCTGCAACGCAGGCTTATTTTGACGAGTTGCCAAAAGAACATTTCTCAGAAGGCTTAAAGAAATTGGAAAGTCGTTGGACTAAGTGTGTAGCACTTGAAGGGAACTATGTTGAAAAATAATAAAAAAAATCTAGGCTAAACCTGTTCTTTATTGAAATGTCACACTTCCGTCAAACAGCCCTCGTATCTACAACCTGCAGCCCGGGTTCAGGATATATTCCCGCCGTGCTTGGGCATCCCAGTGAACCTTCGATGGTATTTAAAAATAGAAAGAAACCCAGGGAAAATAAAATGTAAGAACTAACTACCTTGATTTATATTATTTGCTTTTGTTTAATGCAAATTTTGTGTGCATAAAGCTAAATTTTTCTGAAAGATTCATTAAAATTTTTTGTTTATAATCTTCATCAGCTTTTACAATAAATTAGATTGTACACTGAACGTTTACAGGTAAAAGTAGTAATTTTACAGTATATGTTGCACTTTTAAACATTTTAAAAGTAATCGTTTGTTTTGTTTTAAGGAAAGCTAAATTACAGTTGATTACAGTTATATTTAGAAATTCATTTTTTTTTATTCAACGGATGATAATTGTATTATTCTACTTACAGTTTGGTTCTACCCCTTCTGGGTGGGATATTTAAAGCATAATTCGCTCGTCCTTTTCTTGCTTTTATGTGTTATAATACTAACCCTTTATTTATTTATTTTAAACGTTTTATTTTCTTGAAGATAATAAATTATAGTAAAGCTTAGTTTTGCTGCTTTATTGAAACGTAAAGTGTAAAAGGGTTTATTTTACATAATTGTGTTGATGTTTAATAATGTAAGCCATCAAACGAATCACCAGGAGGGCCAACAAAATTCTTAATATTCAACATTGTGTTTAATTTATATCTTTAGCTTGTGTAACTGGCAAATAAGCGTGACCTGTGAGCTCCAGTTTGTTAGTAACATTTTATTTATATTGTTTTGGGTAAGTGAAGGGAGTATCAAATTGATACCCTTGATAAAATTTTGAGTGGCTAACATTAAAGAGTTCAGAGTGTCAAGTTTATGATTCAAGATTATCTTTGAAAAGAGAAGTGTTCATTGCAAACGTTTTATAAGCTATCTGTATACAGGGTGATATTTTCTAGAGCCACCCATATATAGGGTGCTGTTGCGTAAGGGATCCATATACTGGGTGTTAGTCTACGAGAAGCTGCGTGGGCTGGCCGTTGGCGTTGGTTCCCTATGATGCGCCCTTGATTTTGATCATCTTTTGAACTTGTCAAGAGTTTTTGTGAGTGTAAACTTTCTTTTTCATTTGTTATGGTAAGTTCAGCTTGAGCCATCCCGTCTTCGACTTGAGCTACGGGATTGAACATCTTCCGCTATCCGTAACGAGCCTTAGGCTTCTTTTTCAGCTTTTTCCCGTTACAAGCGTTGATAATCCGAATTCAAAGTACTCCTTTTTGACACCTCTTTTAAAGCTGTGCTTTCATGTGACACTACATATACAACAGATTTGGGATGAGGTATTTACCACAAAGCTTTTTTTTGGAAGAGTAGTTTAATAGGTTAGCAATATCGAGTTGAAGACGGCCTAGGTTTTTTTCACACAATTATCTTTCTCTATGAAACAGTGCAACTAGTTAAAATATCTGGATCTGTATATTCCCTATTCACATCAATTTCAGAATATGATTAGTATCGTTGTTTTTATAAGTTATGTCCACTGTTTCTATTGCAGCCCCATTTAAAAATAGCAGAAGAAGATTTTTGAATTTGTGCAATTTAAATGTGTTTTCGTGGGCTTCTCTTTTGCCTTCCCGTCTGAATGACATTTGCGTCGACTCACTTAACTCATCTACAGAATATTGATCAACTAGTGGTTTTACGTGTTTCTTCTTTCCTTATTTCTAACAGTCGAAAAATAATTTCCTCGGTTTTCGTAGGTGCAAAGTAGAGTTTGTGGATTGCCACCGTTCACTTATCACATTGCATACGTACATTAATAGAAAAGATTACTGCCTTTGCCAACCATCCAGAATATAGAAATCTTGTTTCCTTTCGTATACGCTCGGTCAATTTTTTGACCACTTTGATTTAAAATCACTTAGATAGTTTTTAATACAGTACATAATATCTTGTGCACAATTACATAAACTGTATTTTTGGAATGTATGGGCGAAAAAAGCGTTTGTTGTTTTTAATCACATTATACAGATCTAACTGTGTTAATGAAGATAGACGTTTTACAGTACATTCTAAAACAACCACTTGTGATAATCAAGAGGACATAGGGGCGAGATTTTTAAGTTATACCGTACACATAAAGTGATTAGCTGTATGATATGCTTACAACAATAAAAATATTGTGAAATAATGTAAACGCTTTTAAAATTCTACATATTTCTAAAAATCGAAACAAAATAACTATATAAATACAACTGCGGTGTATTATTTAACAATTCGTGCTTGTGGTAATCTATGCACCGAAGATATATCTCCAGATTTGTTATCCATTTTTTCTATCTTCAAAATTCAACTCATATTTAATATACTTTTGCAAAAAATTGTGGTCATACAACAATCATGCGTTTGCATAGGCTATTGACCACAGCGATGATTATAAGTTTGTTCGTCCAACTAAACGTATAATGTAAATATCTGCAAATTTTAGTTCCTGTTGATAAATTTTAAGAAATTATTTTGGTCAGTTAGGAAACTTAATTTTCTCTGATAGTTTTACAAGCGCTGAGTTGATTAAGAGGGTGTAGACCACTAAGTCACTTGTTTCCAAAATGCAAAGATTCTTTTTTTGCAGATATTCTTTATCTTAGGAACGACTGCTTGTATTGTCGTAGGACTAGGTCTTTTAATTTAAAGCTTAATGCACACGAAACCATTTTCAAATAATAAAATCTACCTCAAAAATTGGTACTAACAAATTAAAATGTATTATACAGGGTGTTCAGCGAGGAATGGGACAGCGCGATATCTCGGGAACGAATGCAGATTTTAAAATTCTTAAAACTTTGTTATAAATATAAGGTTGGGGCACATATTTTGTGATAAAGAATTTTTAAATTAAATGCGTCACCTGGCGGTGACTAACTTAATTTCTTTTAAATGGAATACCCTACTCTTTATTTGATTTTCATAATTTGCAACATATTTATCACAACTTTTGTTATAACTAGTACCAATCTATCTGGTTTACTTTTTGAGAAAATGATAATTTTTATAAATTTAACACCAAGATGTAAAAGATTGTATTCTATAGAGATAATAAGCAAAGATTAATTTATCAAAAATATTAATACAACTTAAAAGACACGATTATTTTAAAACACTTGGGTATTTTGAAAAATCTTTCTTTGATAAATAAAATGACATGTCACATAACATTACTAAATTGTTTTATAGTCCTTTTAAGTTACAAACAATAAAAAAAAACACTCTCTTAAATACACTTAAATGCAAAAGCGAGCTTTTATTAATTACGTTGTTAATCAACCGGGAGCTCTGATGCCTCTGAACGAAACAAAAACATAAAAGAGTCTTTTACCTCTCTTTTATCTAAGATAAGCTTCGCTTTCTCTGCAAAAGTTTTAAACTAAAAGCCTAATAAATAGAAAGTATTACCCTGCCTAAACTTTTTTTATTGTAGATAACTTGAAAGTGAATATCTCAACCTTGATCGTCATCAGATTACCTTTGTGATTCCAGTACGCTTTTTTGGCTTTGGTAGATTTAGTCTTACACACTTTATAGTAAAGATTTACATGCAACAATTTTTTTACTAGAAATAATTTCTATATAACAAATCATTTCAGATCCGAAGCTTCAGATTGTTTTCTGCTATATTAATTGTTTGAACAAGGTGATAAAACCTTATAATACACAAGGAAAACATAATAAAATAAAACATCAAAATTTCTAGAATCTCTAGAGTATCACTTTAGACGCCCAACTATCTATTACTACCGCAAATGTAAACTTAAATAAGTTGTCCTAACTACATTATTGAAGGTTAGTTCATGTACACAGACATTTTATGTAATTAAACCCAAACGGATGCTAGTTTAGAAACTTTTCAGACAATTGCAAAGTTTTGATTTGAATGTACAAACCGTATCTGCAAATTGAAAACGTTCTCATTGTCAAAGTTTTCTAATTGTTTGAGTGTGGGGTAAAGGCGTTATAAACATGCATAAATTCTTTTTTGTAATAATAGTAAAATACCAAACTAATAGAAAAAAGCTATTACAAAAATTGAAACTTCAAGTAAAAGTATTTGTGTACAAAAGGGTAAAAGAATTTGTTTAAGTGTCATATTTATTTGACATGTTTTATTGCTATTGCGTTGTTATTTTGTGATACAGTTGTCGAATGTCAATTTTAATCTATTAGCAGGTTAACCGCTGTTATTGCAAAATTGCAAGAAATATTTTACACAATACTTCAGCAAGTACAAAATGTGTGAAAAATTTAGTTATAATGAATGTAAGCAAATCTTACATTACTTATTGCAAAATGTCAAAGATGAAAAACTGAAGAGAGGCATTATAAATACCACCGCACGTAGGTTTTGCTGCTCCTGTTCAACAATTTATAATCTGTGAAAACAAGCTAGAGATTGCCAAACTAACAATTTCTTTGTTTTCAGTTTAAACAATAAATTCTCATTCAGTAATTCTTTGTTTTCTTTTTAATTTACTTTCACATAAAACAAAATGTAGCAACTATTTTCGGACAGAGAAAAATTATGAATTACACGTTTTCAATTTACAAATTTTATATTCAATAAGTATTTTATAAATTGTATAGCTACTAGTTACTATAAATGTTGTATAGTGTTTTTCAGTTGGAAGTTTAATTTAAAAAAACCACTTTGCTCTGGCACACTTCAGTGAACTGAGAAGGAGAGAAGCATCCTAATTTAATTATTAAGTCAACAAGTTAGAAACAATTGCTTTAACGCGGGTAGTTTTTACTAATTACTTTCAAACTTCACAGAAATACTAAATTCAGGCCGTCTTCAATTAAGTTTTTGTATAAGTAATATGCTCCAACGAAAACTGGGTCAGGGCTAGTATTATTCAGTACATTGTAAAATTTTCCTTTATTAACTCACAATCGTTTAGTGTAAATTGGCTTTTCATAGTTGAGGATTTATTAAAGGCTTTTCATTAGTGTTATGGAAATTATATAATAGTGTTCTCATTTAAAAACATAGTTCAAGAACTAAATCGATGTAAATTATTGAAATTGTTTTTTGTTTTCCTCTAACTTTCTCTACGGAATTTTCAAAAAGCATTTTTTAAATATACGAGAGAAATGTATCTAAACTAAATTCAGATTCAAGGAAAAGTGAAAGTAAACAGTGATCTCTACCGGATCATCTCGCATCTGCATTGTGATGAACCGCACCGAGCGATGGTGGATGCGGCTGTAAAACTGTGTCGAATGCAGTTCTTTGCCGAACTGTTATGACATTACCGGAAGCATTGAAAACTATTTTTGTTAGGCAAGAATAGTTTTCTGAGCACCTAAGAAATGTCTTACCATGTTAGTTTTCCAAAACCTTTGCAAATCAAGTTCTTCATTACTTCAGTGGGTTGAACCTTTTAAGTTTTATTTAAACTTGCATTATGTTGCTCATAAAGTTATATGAATTGTTAAAAAAATAAAATCGTATAACGAAAGAATGTCAGAAATCAATACCTGAAGTGGGAGCAGTTGGAATAGTGTTGCAAATGAGCCTCAGAAGAGACATACTCAAACTGTACATTATCCATTTTTTTAAACCTTGATAGTACGGGTCACAACATTAGACACGTATTGTTTGTATCGTCTGAGCTTGACGTTAAGGAGGTAAAAAATACTCTTGAAAATTTGGTAAATTTTATTTGAAGCCCTGTAGAGGTGCATATTGCATGCGAAAGAAGCTGGGTCACGTAGTTTATCATGATGTGTCACAAATAAAATAATGCTTCCAATTCTAATACGCTCAGTATATTAGACATGGAAAAAAAGTGTAAAGAGCAAAGAAATAATAAGAGATATTAGAAAATTTCTTAAATTCGATCATACTACATAAATAATTCCACCCACGAAGGTCATTTCACCTATAGCACCTACTTTCGTGGTAGGCAGAAATCTCCTGAGTCAAAGAAATCTTCTGATCCATGAGAATCTCGTTACCCTTGGAAATCTCTTGACACACGGAAATATCAATCTCATATACCAACGTAAGTAGGCGTGAGTGGATTGCAATTAAAAATTTGGTTGGTTCACCTTGCAAAATTTGATAACTTTTACATTGGTTTACGTTACGTTTACGTTATGTTTCCATTCACCATCAAGCCGCATCCCTTTTTTATATTTTTTATCTTTCTTTTCTGTTTTCTTTTGAGGTTGCTTATTACGTAATTTTAAGAGTTATGTGCAATTTGTTTTTTAAAATTTCTGTTATTTTGCATATTTTCTAAAATTGCCTCTTCCGTCCAATGTTTTTGCTCGATTTGCTCAACGTGTACTGTAATTAAACCGGATAATATGCGATTGACACTAGAACTGAATTATAGGTTATGTTTGGGTATCGGAAACGCTGTTTTACCGGGATTAATGCAAATACTGTTTACTGCTAACGTTACTATTTTTACCGGGATAAAACTTATATCATCACTCTTCTAACATAGGGCCATCTTCAGGCATTGCAAATCTAAACAGTAAATATAATATTAAACATACGTCAAAATGTGGCGCCTGACAGAGGTTGCATCAGAAATTCGACTACTTTTACTCCTCCATACTGAAGTGCCCATCTAGAATCTAACTCTAAATTATATTACCAACTTTTTCTGCCCAACATGTACCTATCTATATTTTAGTTACAGCTGATCAATAAAAGTTTCTTCGAATGAATGTTTATCGTTTCTTTCATTTATTGGATTTTTAGTGACAAAGTTGGTAATATTCCTTGACGCTATTCCATATGCTCGTTTAAACTTCCAGAAATTTGTTCAGAGTGTAAGTGCTACTTTCATCACTCTTTAACAATCGGTACTTCCTTGATTAATGTGCCCATCGTTTTAATTGTGTAGTAGACTACACTTTCTTATATCTATATTGTACGCTAGTCAAGCTTGTTACCTGTTTTTCCGTCGTTTTCTTTATATTCAAAGTCCAATTTTCCACTAACATTAAGATATTCAGAGTATCAGATTGGAAATTCATCTTGAGATTCTGTATACCTGTTTTGATTTTCATGTGTTTCTTCTTTATGCGCCACACATTAAGCTTTGTATGTCTAATATGAACCTTCAAATGCCAAAGTAACTTCTTGTTCCACATCCATCAACTTCTTGTGCATGTTATGCATCAAAATACCCCAAAGATGTTTACTTAATTAAATCTCTTTATTTGTGGTATTAGTCCTTGGTAAATTTATATTTGAAAATGTAGCCAACAGTAGGGTAAGAACGTTGAATTGGCAAACATACTATTTGCAAAATGCACAACACCGCAATATTACTACCTCTAGACTGATACTAGCTACTTGAATTCTATATACGTTTGTTAGAAGTTTGAAAACACTTTTCTGGAATCTGAGTTAAATAAATAATAGCCTCATTCTTGTATGTGCGTGCTTGCGTTGCGCGCGCGAATGTAATGTGCAACATTAGAGTCTCTATTATTTGTCCCAAAAAAGTTGTTTTTATCTGCTTTCTTGGTTTTGGAATTGTTTTGTAAGCAAGGTCAAGCTTCAAAGGATTTTCTTTCTTATGCAAATGGACTTCGAAAGGATTTTCCTGCTTTACGTATTCTAACTTCCTACAGTCTAGTGTTATGTCTTGCGTGAATTGTATACTCACCAAGGCCAGTTTTCATATCAAAAATGCGATTTGTAGTTGAATTGAATTTTTTTCAGGTCCGGGAAATTTTTCTCTTAGCTTTGGAATGTATTGATGCATCTTCTTGCAAAGATGAATTAGACAGCTAAATAATTATTCTTCGGATACAATTATTGCTATACGAAGTTATTCTGCTCTTTGTAGAAAAACATTTATTCCTGTTGTCTTCAGATCAGCACTAAATACTCTTCGTTTACACATACAGGTAGCTTTGGATTTATGCTGAACACACAAAATAGATTTCTTGGGAAAAAGTGGAAAAACTGTTTAGATTATCTTTAAGTTTTTTTACAGCTTCTGTTATTTCAACCTTGTTTTTGGGCAAACATCTGCTTTTTCTTTACCTAGATTATTATGATCAGTAACTATCAGAGCTCTGACGTGTAAGAACTATTTTTAACTTCTTGATGGTCATTTTGATCAAGATTGGAAATAATGACCATTAAGGTTTTTGAGTTGATTCGTTAAAGCTGTATTTTTCTCAGAAGTCGTAAATGATTGGGAGCATTGTAACAATCATTTTTCTCTCATTACAGATGGTCAGTTTTATAATTAAACTCTCTGTTTGTACCACGGCGACTTCATCGTTTTCCTGCTCTAGGATGTCAATTTTTCGAGTCCTGTTTGCCCTTATATATAAGTAACGATTGTTATCTCTAATTCGTTTTCTATCTAACCATTAGCATTAATTAATGTTGAACTCTATGATAGTTTTTTCTATTTTTTGTTTTTATTTGTTTAGAAAAAAATTAAGGTGTTGGCTTTCTAAACTTGTCTCTGTTACCTTAAGGACATTTTAATTAAGATTATTTGGATTTCAATTTTTTCCCTACTATATTTTTTATCATTCATCTATAGGAGTAATTAGTCCTGATTTTGGAATTTATTAATATTCGTGTTTCAAATTTCCGATTTTTATTAACCCACGTGACTATTTCTATGATTATTGGCAATAATCAGTGGCTCGTTATTGTATATTGACTATTTATATATATGTAGTCCATCTGTAATTAATTTTGGACTAATATTTGTATGTATTTGTCTTGTTCTAAGCCAAAAATATAAGTTTCCTTTTAGAGTCTGTTAGTTACATATTTCAACTTTTCTAACTCTATTTAAGTTTGTTTATAAATGTAAAGTTTTCCTTTAGTTGAGTCTTTTATTGAGAACAGATTTTGCTTATTTCCTAGCGATTTTGCCTTTACCAGCTATTTTTAATAATTACAAATTTTATCTTACTTCTCAGAGTTTTTAGATACTAAGTCCTAATTTTTCGCCTCGAAATAGTCGTAGGTTTTCCAATTACTTAATTTTAATAGTTTTTCTTTATGGAAAATCTAAAAATTCTTTTCCTATAAAAATATTTTCTATTTCTGTTCGCTGCCGATGACAGCCGTTAGCTTTCTTTTTTTTAATTATCGCTTGTATAATAAAATTCTAATTTTGAGATTTTCTTTCTTATTGGGGAACTTCGGTGGATTTTTCCGTTTCAGTTTCTACAACTGTAGTTTGATTGGATAACCGTAAGGGCTTATTTCGCGAGGGTTTGACAAGATATTCGTAGATGTGTCATTCCTCTTGTCAAATGTGCTTTTGCTTTTTGTTTGTTTGGTAAAGCTTTAACTCCATTAAGCAGCATCTAGACGAACGTTTTCCACACGGTGGCTTGGTGGTTAATGTGTTGCTGACCTGTGAGCTTGAGTAGTTTTACTCTTCCTTTTGTGGTATCATTATTGTTAATTCCTATGCAAATTTGGAGTAAGATTGGAGATTTTTGGATAGCTTCAGTGACACCAAGGATAAGTTTTCTTCGCCCCTATTTCCTTCCATTAAGTAATTGATATCTTTTCTTTTCTTTGGGTATTCAGCTTAAAATTCCGAAAGGCTTCCACTACTGGGTGGATCCCTAGCGCTTTGTTGGTTTGGGTGCAGATGGAGACATCTGACCTCCTTTCTCTGTTCAGGGTCCCGCCGTTCATGGGGAAGTTTTAGGCGTCTCCGTTTAACCTTATTTACATTTCAATATCTTCAAATTAAACAAAAAAAA
>VTPC01090735.1:132428-165512 GCA_011009095.1 Ignelater luminosus
ATTGACTACAAAGAAGTTATCATGTAAAATTAAATTTAATGGAACAATATGAGTGGGTGATTCTGAAGTTCGAGAAATTGTATTGTCAAAGATTAAAAACACTACTCTTTTCGACCCGTTCGGAAAAAGAATGTGCATTTTCATCCATACAGAATTCAAGAATTGAAGAATTTTGGTAAAAGAAGTGAATTTCAATCTTGTGAACAATTTCTGACAATATGATTCGGAATCATTGGTTTTATTCAACTACAATGACTAGGAGCAAACACTCATTGTTTTAGCAAAATCGAACTGGGTGATCATTTTAAAACTTTCCACCCTGCATATCTTGAAAACCAAAAAAGGCATCGAAATAAATCTAATGGCATTTTCTTATACTGTAAGGGGGAGACTAAACTATATACGAAGCTTTTGATTAAGATTCTACCCTACCTACCTACTTTACTTATTTAAGATTACAATGAATTTCATATTTCATTGCCTAGCAACCAATGCAACGCAATTCGAGCATCTATTACGATAAATTTAATAATGTACGTTTATTAAAATAAAAAAATTAATTCTTCGAAAACCAATCGGCCGTTTTGATTTTTTCATACACCATTGCATCCTGGTATTGAAGTCCTTTAATTTGATGTGCTACATACCATATCATCCAATTTAAAATTTTCAAGTGAGCGTGGCTGGAGCTAAAGAGTACAATATTAATCAAAAATTTTGTACATAGTTTAGTCTCCCCCTCCCAGTTTAAGAAAATCCCTTTAGATTTATTTCGATATCTTTCTTGGTTTTCAAGATTTTCAAGGTGGGAAGTTTTAAAATGATCACCCGGTATATGACAAAAACACCCAACGTAATTTTAAGATAAATATCCATAGGTTGATTAATTTTGCATTTGTGACGTTTAAAAATATATTGGAGTTTACTCTTCGAGAATGTCTCAGATTCAGCAGGTCAGTTCGTCGACAGCCATTTCATCGACAGACACATCATCGACTATTTAATCGACATGGACATTTCATCGACAGAAGACAGTATACCTCACAATAGGTGGCGCTTTACGCTATATTGGGTATTGATGAGCCCCATAGAGGACGCCAGTTTCTCACAAGTTTTCAGTGTGACAACAACAAACGCCCATTTTTAATTTTGTAATTCGTGGTTTGTGACCATCAAAATGCCATTGGAATATGTTACCAGAAGCGAGAGCAAGCAGAAACTGTTGGAGAAGGAGTTTATTTATGATAAGATAAGAACCCGAGAAGATAGAACCTATTGGAAATGTGAAGAATATTTTACTAGATCATACCAAGGATGAGCTGTTACCAAAACTGGCTCCGTTGTTCATGAAAACGGTAAGCACAACTATTTACCACGGGAAGGAAGTGTTGGAGAAAAGGCATTGACTACAAATGACAATCCGCAGCAGATAATTGGCGAAACTCATCGAGTAATTCTGGAATCTGTTTAAGCGGTTTTGCCAGCAATTTCGAAAACTGCACAACAAATTCGAAAGAGGACAAATCCTGCACCGCGTGCTTTGATTTTATTTAGCGAACTAGTCATCGATGGTTCTTATTCAAAGACATTCTGGGAAAAACTTCCTTCTCTTCAACAGCAGAGCAGGTGACCCCAATCGAATCCTTCTTTTTTCACCGAAAAGAAATCTTAAAGTCTTGTCTTCTTCTGATCATTGATTCTGCGATGGCATCTTCAAGACAGCTCCTCTACTTTTCACGCAACTAATGACAACTCATGCGATTAAATTTAATGCAGTTATGGTGTACATTTTTCTTCCAAACAAAACCAACCCCAGCTACAAGCGAGTTCTGGAGCAACTAAGGAACTTAAAATCAACCAACAGTGATGACAGATTTTAAATTAGTGTTATATAGAGCCTTTGTTGCAATTTTCGATGGAATTTTCACACCTGATTTACTGGAAAAGTATTTTGATATTGGTGATCCAGATGTCTTTGACATTTATTCTTCCTCAAGATGTCATTAAATCCTTCGAAGATGTTGCGGATTTACAGTTCTACCAGCAACACGAAGAAATTCTTTGCTTATTATTGGACTATTTCAAAGATAACTAGATCGGATGCCCTTCTCGTGGAAATAGGCAAAAATCTCCATTGGGTCCTCTTGAGATGTAGAACCAATGCGAAGGCACCTTGGCTAGTCTTCCAAAGACGAACAATTACATCGAAAGTTGGCATAAGACGTTTTCTTCCCTTGGCTGTTACTACTTAAGAGTTTTGGAGTTTTATTGAGAAATTGAAAAAGTCACAAAATATTGAAGACCTTAACATCACTCTTTTCATTGCTGGATGAGATGTTTGCTTTGGTCAAAATGATCTTGATTGGTATCTTCGGGGACTTGCCCACCATTTCGATATTCAGAAGGATTAATTGTGGTTAATATTATTGTACCCTTATATTTAATAATATTCATAATTGACTGTTCATTTATATTTATAATTGTAATTAAGCCAAAGGGTACTAGGAGCCAATTAAAGTTGGCAGTCCGACTTGGCTTTTACCTTTCTTGTTCTATTACATCATTATTATTAATAGCGTCAATAAAGTGTGTACTGATGAATTTCTTGTCGATGAAAGGTCCATGTCGATGAAGTATCATGGAAACCTATCCAGAACTATGCAAAAGCTTGAATTGCACACAAATCTTTCAAAACTGCCCATACGTATTGCCGGATCTTCAACTTCTATTATTTCAAACTTCCTGCCCTATTAGCTTCAACACCTTCCGGTTTGCCCATTTTTGCTTTCCCTTCTTCAGTTCAGAAAAGTTTTGTTTTTATACTTGGTTTAGATTTTGTCGAGCTCTAAAGATAAATGGATTTTATTATTTTACACAAGATCTCCGAGTCAATTACTGTAGAAGCAATCTTGATGATTAATGATTTCTGTTTTAACAGTTTTAACAAGTAAGATTCACAAAAGTATTTTTTGGTTTAAACCAGATGCTTTGTTAAACTTTCTATCGTTGATAATTGAATTAACAGATTATGCCGTCATACGTCTGTCGACCTAAATTGCCCAAGATGCTTTTTCCACATAGTTCTAGTAGTTTCAGTACCTTCTAGTAAGTAATATCTCTATTGATGATGATCTTTATCTCAGAGGTTTTTTGAAAATTCATTATTAAGTATGGGTTTTTGTCAACAAGTCAAAATGAGACGGCAGGCAAGTCACACGTTGTTTCAATGGAACAAAAGATTTAATAAATTTCAGAAATACTTTCAACTAAATTATCGACCGTATATCTTTTTAAATAGTACTCTCTATATGTTTTGATATTTTAATGTCTCTGATTCATTAGTGATTGTAACTATAACAGCACTATAGGAAACTAAATCTAACAGTTTTGATGTTATTCGAGTGCTATAATGCTTTTTAAATTTTTTTACTTACTCGTCTTGCCGTTTCATTGCTGACGCATTAAGTTTCTAGGTCTCTAGTTCATTTGGACACTCCATCAATTGTTTTGTCCCAATCAGTGCACATTTTTCTGCTAGTTTTCTTGTTAATAGAAACTAGACCCGTCATCTCTATATTGTTCTTTTAACATCCAAACAAATACTTAATGCAATTTACTTTTTAATGTATGAAACTCAAATTAGCAATGCCAAAGGCAAACACAGAACTTCATAACTAAACTATCCCTGTATTAAACTCACAAATGTTTTTATTACAGTGACTGAAATAAAATGTTACTGCTTTGAGATTACACGGTAACAATTCAAAGCACATTATCGACTATTCTACAACTGTAAATATCAAAACTAATCTCATCCAGGGACCCTTTAGAGAAGCTCCATTGCTTTCCATAACAGCACTTTAAGCCACCGTAGTGGCATAATGATGTTTGTGACGTATACTTGATATGTTTCTATTTTATAGTTTGAATACTTATTAGTTTTCAGTTGAAAACAGCACATACATGGTGTCTCACTTAAGCTGAATTCTTTCACAACTTCATTATAAAACTTTTAGCACTAAACGATCTATCAACTTTTTGAATCTGAATAAAAAGAAAAGTTAGCGATATACCTACCTTCATTATAAAACAGTCTCTTGGTACTTCCGAGAAAAAAAATAGAAAAAGAATTCCATCTAACTTTGGTTAAATTAGTTTTACTTATATCAATTTTATATTTTTGATCTCATTGTGTCATTGATACGCCTATGTTGATGCAGGTAACTTAGAAACTTCAAGAATTTTAGTAACAGATAATATACATGCGTTTAATAATAATTTACCATGAAATATGGGAAACTTGAAGTTCTTGATACGTAGCACATAAGGTAAAGTTTAATAAAGTAATCCTATATCATACACTCAGTCTAAAAGTTTACATCATATACAAGGTAAAGGTGAGTGAGGTAACGTCGCATAAGCTAATGACTTGCGTAGTAATAACGTTGATATCTACCCAAAAATATCCAACTTCATAAAAAGAGTACTGTGATTATCAGACCTTTTCATTCTGCCTTCGCGCAACTCTTTTTCATACAAATAACCCCTAGGCGTTTTCTCTCTGCATAGAAAATTACAATACAAATTTTCTGAAGACTTTGAAGGCAAATACAATTCGCTTACACCGTAGATGAGATGCCGTTTAGATAATACATGAAGATTATATTCAATTTTTGATTAAAATATTTTAAAATTTTTTTCAAAAAAAAGCAATTTTCATAATAAAATCTAAAACAAAACACATTAAAATTAATGAAATCTTTCGCCCAACAAACTTTCATGATAAATAAAAAGAAATTCCGCTTCTTTGTAATTTATTGGAAGCCTAAATTAACACGGTATCTAAGCAGTTGATTCAAGCGTTTAAGTGACTTTCACAACCAATTCAAGTATTTGTCTTCGTAGACGCTTAATTTTTATCTACTAATTAAGATAATGTTTGTTAAGGCATGACAGAAAAAGTTGTTTTACCAAAGAATAAAATTGCTTTAAAAGTTAAATTTCTAACTTCCTGAACAACGTGACGAGACTAAAAATTCTTATGAGTTTACGTAGCAAGAAAGATAATAAATTATTTTATATTCAAGTATTCTCTTTCCGGAACTTTTGTTGAAATTGACATTAATTTATCAAATAATTAAGGTTTATTAGTTTAATAAAGTCTCTCATTCTAAATATTTTCTGGTAAGTGCAGAGAGGGTGGTTAACCCCTTGATTGCGTGAGGCACGCAGCTCGTACCGCTAGGCTGTCACTAAATAATAAAAAGGTTTGTTAACTTTCAAGGGCACAACAATAGGGTTTGCGAAGATTTTTGCTTTTATATAAATATTTCACTTATAATATTCACTCTTAGAAGTAGGTTACTCGTAAAATAAGCATTAGCATTTCAGATTGCGACAGCAGCAAACGAAAGGTTGCCTCGACGAGTTTTTCATTCCCGGCTGTTCGTGCGTTTCGGGATAAATTAAAATTTCGCTTGGAATATTTTTAGAGCGATCGCGAATTTGAGCGAAATTAATGAGTTGGTCGTTTTGCTTCCTGATTTATTCCCTTTTATACAAGCTTTCATCTAACGTCAACCTTAATTTTGAATTAAGTTTCTTGTAAATTTGCCTTCCGTTCCAATAAATTAGGAATAAATAAGCTTCCCACACCGTAATTTCATTCAAAGTGCTTGACATGCAAAACCGCTTAAAAGTGGCGAGATTCAACAATAAAGGCGTCACTCGCGTAAGGTGTATCAGAAACAAAGAGTCCTTCGGGAAATTATTTTACATTTTCAAACATCCTAGAGCTTATAAAAAATAAACAATACAATAAAAGATTTGAGATTTCCTCGAGACTCTTAGAAAAGTACCTTCTGTTCTTTTTCTTAAAAGGCCCCATCTATGTTTAAACGTGTGGAATTTCAATTTTCCAATATTCCAGATAAGATGCTGCTTGTTTTATAACAGGTTGCTTAAGGAAACTTCAATATTTCAGTTGGTACTGTAGATCCATGTTGCACAAGGTGTATGTATCAGTCTTGAATAAGAGTACTTTCTTAAACTTCATCTTAAGCATTATAGCTAGACGTATATCACGTTTATTGCCATGATAATAAAGTTAACTTTTAAGATGTGATAGTATTAAACAGGATGTTAGAAAAGTAAAATATTACTAATCTGACACTAATATCACTTTAATATTCACATTCTATATGGATTTTAGCAAAACACTAGCCACCTTTATAATATCTTCAATATTATTATCTCCATTATCAGAAGAGCATTAGGCTATGGATACACTGCAAGCGATTTCGCACGAGTAACTGTTTGCGCGTATTCGGGCAAATCCGCGCGATCAAGGATATGGTTACAGCATAAACGAATTCACGAGAAAATACGTTTACGCCAGAAGGTTGTCTCTAGAGAGTCGTGGTGATGAACGTTTTAGAAGTTTTAATTTAGTAAAAAAGTCTACTTTAAAATCGGTTATATTTGATATAAAAGGCAGCATTGGGTTAACCCTACATTTCAACAGAGACAATTAAATTAATATAATCAACTTTTAGAGGCGTTCACTAAACAATCTCTAAAATTTTACTAACATACACAGTGAGAATAAAAAGTAATGAACCTGGATGCTCGAGCTTCTATTATTGGTTGTACAAAAAAAAGGGACTTTAATGTCTAAATATTTGGCACAATTTGATGTTTCTAATCTTTTTCTTGGGCGTCATAGTTTCAGACTGTGACGTCATCAAAAACTTTTTTGAATGGCAACCTATACTTTGTGTGGCGGAACTGGATAGTATTTTGTTTTCTCTTTACGGTAATATAAGGTTATCCCTAAGAACAATTTTAAGAAATGTCCCACTTGCCGTAATTGGTAGTAGCGTAATCCTCATTGAGTGGAGGAATTACATACGCAAAATCCAAAGAAGATCAATGTTTGGGCAGAAGTTATTGAAAATAGAATTCTTAGCCCCGTTCTCTTTTTGAGGGTACAGTAAGTGCCGCTCAATATTTAAATTTCTTGTTCCTGCATTAGCCATATTGTTTCTGAATGTAGAAGACCCGGACGTACTAAACGAAGCAATTCGGTTCCAACAAGACAGATCCCCGCCCCATTACATTATTCACGTTTGACAATACCTAGATGCAAGAGAAAGAGCTGAATGGCTCGACCAATTCCCAGATTGGAATCCGCTAGATTTTTCCAGCATCAATGTTCCTTACTTTTTATTCACATTGTATAATGTACAAGGTAGCGCAAAAGTCACAGTACCTAAATTTGTTAATTTCAACTTTTTTAGCCACAGGTGGCCACTCCTTATGGCACTTTGGACATAAATAATGGCGGAATACAGTATAAACTCTTTTTTCGGTGGTGTGAATTTTGTACCACCTTGTATTTAATAATATAAACTTTACTTTTCTAACCCCACACTGTTTTTCTTACAAAAACAGCGTTATATTTTCAGAACTCAGTTTTTCTTTAAAATTTTTACTAGAAACTTGTTTGGATTACAAGCGACAAATATCATTTTTGTTTAAGTTTGCTTTTTTTTTCTCTTAATTTAGTGCAAATTCGCGCGAACACTTCCGTGCAAAATTGCTTCCACCGTAGCCATAGGCTTTGTCTTCTGTAGAATCTTTTGAATACTTATTTGTCTTGTAAGTAAGAATTTCTGCGTGTGAATGAAATATACGCGCTAATTATAAGTTTCATTGTTTACTGACGCCTTGCAAACTACCAGATTTCCTAAAACACTAAAGCCGTTATAGATTGTCTCCTACTCTCAAAGTATGCTAACAGACACTTAAGATAATGCAATAATCTACAAGAGAAGTCCAGAAATAAGAAAATGTACAAACACCAAAAGTAAACAGCTTTTGCATTTTTTGCTAAAAAAAACTCGAAAAGCGAAGAACTTGAACTCCATACTAGAAAAGATGCTGTTTGTGAATTACCATGCTTTTGTACATTTTCAAAGTTGTTAATTCCACAAGAGTACAAACAAGCTTAAAATAATATGGTGGCGGCTTTTCATTAGTCGTTAGTTAGAAAAGAAGTGCTACAGGCTGGGAGTCTACAAAAATGAGAATTCGGATCGCTACCAATTAACTTTTTTTTAATGATGTTTGCATATATTGGTCTAGTATAGACAAAAGATTTTATTCACGCTAATATGATTAAATCTTATTCCATAGGCATAGTAAGTTTCTTGGAATATGTTTAAATAGGATTGGAGTTGTTATTCCAATCATTATCATTAGAAATCATGCAAGAACGGCCAAAACTACAACTACTTATGTTTTGCTCCATAAAGGAAAGAGGTAAACGGTTTCCCTTGCAAATTCTTTTGGTCAAAAACAAAACTACGGTTTTGATCAAATTATATAGCGAAAAATATCAAATTTATCAACGATGACTATGAGATTTGGAAACTTAGCAGAATAAAGACTTAAAAACAGAACGATCGTCTTATGCTTTTTACCCCTTCCCTGAAAAAGATCCAGAAAATGTTATTTTAATTCATGTCTTCGAAATGAAACGTCATATACTTTTTATTGTAAACTGTACATGACTACATAATACAGGTCAAATCATATTTATGTATTCCGTTAATTCTGTTAACAAAAGGTGTTTACGAAAAGTAACCTTAGGTTCACTGGGTAAGTTGTAGTCGTTCGAAAATAGATTGAGTTAACTTTATCTTTGTTCAAAAAGTGATGGAATTTACCTAGCTGATAAAATAATGATGTTTCACAATCTTTCATGTAAAGTGATATTTAGCAATTCGTTCACAGCCCGACCATAGTCAGATGGGATTTTATCTTGCATAAGAATTTTCCCATTAAAGCCTTCTCGTTGCTGTAATTGAGGAATAGCATATTTTTGCGGCATTTCTTTATAATTCGCAGCATTAACATTTCCTCAATAAAAGTGAGGTCTAACCACCAGAAAGTGGTGGAATTTCAGTACTGTAATGGACATAAGAATGTCTATTAACGTACGTACGAGCAATTAAATGCTCAGCAATCATCAACCGTGACGCTGTTGAGGTTGCTGAGAAATTCAGCTTTTGGGACAGCCTTTTAGCGCTTTTATTGGGACTCTGGGTTAGGCATTTACAAACAGTTTGTTTATTTACCTCATTGCATGAATAAATGGCCTTCAAGCATTTGACTATATCAAACTGAATAGCCTCTAGAAAATTTTCTTATAACTCTATAAACTAGAACTTCCGTCGTAGGGTCTGGTTCTGAATGGAATATCTCTCTACAAAACTCTTACTGCTTCAGCATTACAATGTTATAATAAGGTTTCATGATAGCTTCATAGCTTTACGTTTTTTAAAGTAAGTTGACTATCGGTTTTTGATAATTTATATAAATAATAAACTTGAAGTTTAGGCATTTACAAAAGGTGATTTCTGGTTAACGCTGAGTTTGAAGTGATTTAAACAGCTGTTATCGAGGTTTAACCAGGTAGTGCAGTATTTCCGGACTCATTTTACAAGTTTTGGATCAAATGTAGGACGAAACGGGCTTCATTATTATTTATAAAACCAAATGAAAGACTATTGGGCAGTTGAAGAATGCAATAATTGCAAATTTGGATAGAATAGAAGGAGAAGCTCGCTATCACCAAGACTGCTATGTTAAATTTGCTTCTAATCCAACATCAATCAAAAAAAGAGGGCGCCCCCATGATCAAAATTTTAACTCTACTTTGGAGAACTGTGCAATTTCATTGATACTTTTGAAGAATGTCAATTTGCCTTAAGTGATTTGATGGAAAAAATTGATGAGCGCCTGTCTTGATAAATGAGGAAACGCTTAAAAAAAACTAACCAAGCGGTATGATGATGACGTCTTCTTTGCTAGAATGAATAAAAGGGTGCCAGTTGTTTGATTTCGTAGCAGAGGGCACAAAATGATCCACCAGTGGTTTAATGAGGTAGGTGGTGGTGGATAACAGGAGCGTTTGAGAATTGTAAAAGCAATATATAAAATCGTCCAAGAAGGCATTCGAATGACACCTTACAACACAACTGACTATCCTGATAAGTTTCATTGTAGGCTCAAAATCTATGATCTCTGAAACGTTGGAAACATTCGTTAGTGGTGTCATTGGTGAAAAATGCGAAGACAATGATGGATCTTTGAGGGGAACAAATAGCTATTTTCTTAGCTACAAGGTCGCGTTCGTTCATCTATCTTCTGCAACTTGATCCAGTTGTATACTTGTTTCGAAAAGTGGGATCAAGAAATATTGTTGAAGCTGTCTCGAATATGGGGTTTTGCAGCAACTAGAAGAGTGTAACCTTATTTAAAGCTTCCACTGTGCAGACTCGGAACAGTATTCACGTATTTCTTGGGTTATTCTTTTCCAACGGCTGCTACTCAAAACGGGTAGCTCGCAGCCAGAACCTGCATAGGGCCTTTCTTGTGCAGAAAGTAACGTAGAATATTTTTTGTAATAATGATCGTCTTTGAAAAATTAGTGAAAAAATAGAAAAAAAGCTGTTTTTAGGGGGCAGGGGGGAACTTTTCATCTGCCGTTCCCCCAACGAGTATTTACCCAAAGTAGCAAAACTTTATAAATTATTTCATTCATTTTCCCTAATTTCCCTGAACTATTAACTATTAAACTATTTTGAGTATGTGCTCAGTTTGTTGTTAAATTTCCGTCACTACTTAATGGATTGAAAAAAATTCTAACTTTGATAGGGATGGTATCATCCGCAAATCGCCGGTTCTCTCTTTGACATTTTCTCGATATTTTACCAAATAGTCTTCAAGATTTAAAATTGTTTATATTTCTCTCGTCTTACCTATCATTTGTATTAATACAATTCTTCTGTTCTTGTCCGGCTCTGTTGAATTGTGACTCCTCTTTTGCATAAGGCGGTTTATGTCAAAGAATCTACACCTAGCTTGTTTTTCTTTACACTCTATAATGTGAGATATTTATACTAATAATATGTTTACCAGCGTTTAACGCTGCATAGAATTTTGTAGAATCTGCTCAGAAGAATAATGAGCGTTTACATCAGCCATTCTCGATATAATTATTTAAGTTTTAACATTTTCAAAACTGTAACAATGTATTACTTTTATGTTACCTTGTGCTCCTAAAGGTACGCATAAATTAATTATCTCAATCCGTAAGTAATCATATGATTAATACAAAATTTGGTATCAAGATATTACTTAATACAAGGAACCCAGTTTTCATATCGGAAACGTTGCCAAGGCTATGCAGTATTTTTGTGGTAATAACTAAGATGATTTTCGTAAATGGAATGCTCTATATTGTGGCACATTTTGAAAACTGCTCTTCTGGACGATTTCAAAAATTCAGATATGGACGAGCTTATTTTTAAAACCAAAAGAGGTAATCAAGAAGATGTATCGAAATTGTTAAGCTAGAACCAAAGTATCTATGGGAGACAAATTCAGTCATAATTGCCGATCTTGTTGCTAGGTTCTATAGGCTCAAAACCATGACCTTAAGTATAAAAAAGCCAAGATACTTTGGTTTAAGTCCGGGTTCTGTCAGCATCACTAATCATAATCAAAATTCTCTATACGATCTTTAATGTTTCGCGAAATTTGTTTATAATTAAAAGCGTTCCACGATATAAAAAAAGGTCAAAGTCGATCAAATGAATAACCGAAACGAAAACTCAATGGCACTTAAACAGAGTTAGAAAATCTAGAACGTTTAGAAATAGTAGATAACATTCTACGAACAGCACTGAAAACTTCTGACAATTCACATCATGTTATTTAAATATGTACTTCGAAAAATCTCCAATAGTAGAAATATAGTAAAATGTTTCAAGATCAAATTCAATAGCATTCGACTTGCCAATCTTGTTAAACCACTTAAATATTAATTTTTTTTCTTAAGTAGGAATTCCCTAGCGAAAAGTGGGAGTTTTATGGCATTAAAAATTAAAATCGGATGTGCACTGAATACAAGAACGATTTCGTGCTAACAAAAAATGAGTACTGGGAATTTTTGAGATGCTACCTATTCCCTCTACAAGTTGAAATATATACTTGCATTTGTTTTGCTGCCCTGTTTCGAATGTTTAATAATTTCAAAGATTGTCTATAGCAATAATAAACCATAATAATGAAAGAAACTGTAATGTTTAAAATATTCGGAATGCACAATCAAGCTGTGTTGAAACACCTGAACGTGTGATTTTTAGTGGCGCTATAAATTTTGTTATGTTTGAATGTTTCCTTTTATTTTCCTAATTGCCTGAAATAACACCTCATTTTATGTATTATAAGGTGCGGTTTCTATTTAATACGGCATAATTCAAAATAAAAGGGGGTTTTAAATTAGAGGTAGAAAACTAATTGTTTTGTAGTTTAATGAATTCAAAATGTATGGCAAATTAAATACTGCAAATTATGTATTTATAAACAACTTTTTCTACTGCATTTACTTGTAAAAAAGTATCAAGTTTAGACATCTGCGTGTGCCTATTATGCTGGTCTAACACTGTAAATTTTAAAATAAAGATTCGATGTTTTCCACTTTTATTTCATTCGGAAGTGTTCATGGTTGTCAAGCACAACGCTGTAGATTTCACTTCAATGTCGAGAATCCAGCCCGTACTGTAAAATCGGTGGTAACGATATTTCAACCATTTGATTGCTGTTTTAATGAACTGATGCCGCAAGTTTTGATAACTGTATGATGTTTCTGTTTCTAATTAGTCTAATTAGTTAGCAGTAGCGATATTATAGCAACTGCTATTCGTCTCTAAAATAAATTTACTAAAAAAGAAATATTTATGAAATCAGAAAAATATTGGCAAGGTTAACCATCATAGACCCAAGGGTGATTGTGTAACGTAGAACACCACGGAAGTGGGAGTCTACGCGGACCCCATCAGAAAAATTGAGAAACTAAATGCATGTTGAAGGTCTGGGCATCTTACGAGGGTGGTCTAAAAAGTTTCCGATCTAACAAAGATACAAGATATTTTTTCTGAAAATTTTTTTTTATTTTTCAACATAGTCTACTTGTAACTCTACACACTTCTCCCACCGATGCTCCCATCTCTGTAACCCGTCCAAATAGTACTCGGCATTTTTCTCTGCAAAATAATTGTTCACGAAGGTGATTGCCTCTTCATTTGACGAAAATCTTTGTCCTCCGAGCGCTATTTTTAGATGAGGGAACAAAAAGAAGTCGCTTGGGGCTAGATCTGGTGAGTAAGGCGGATGGTCAAGCAGCTCAAACCGTAATTCGTGGATTTTCGTCATGGCAACCGCTGAGGTGTGAGACGGTGCGTTGTCTTGGTGAAACAGGATTTTCTTTTTCTGCAAATGTGGCCGTTTTTTCGCAAGTTCTGCCTTCAGCTTGTCAAGTAACGATGCATAGTATGCTCCTGTAATGGTTTTTCCTTTTTAAAGATAATCGATTAAAATAACTCTATGACTATCCCAAAAAACAGTCACCATCACTTTCCCAGCCGCAAAAATAGTTTTTGCTTTTTTTGGAGCCGGTTCCCCCTTTGCAGTCCACTGTTTGGACTGTATTTTTGTTTCGGGCGTATAATGGTGTATCCAAGTTTCATCTACAGTAATTAATCGGCGCCAAAACTCGGATTTATTTCGCCTAAACTGCGCCAAAAGAGCGTTGGAAATATTCATTCGAACACGTTTTTGCTCTAACGTGAGCAAACGCGGCACCCAACGCGCGGACAGCTTTCTCATGCCTAAATGTTGATTTAATATGTGACAAACACGTTCTTTTAACATGTTCATAACCTCTGCTATCTCTCTCACTTTAATTTGGCGGTCGTCTAGCACCATTTGGTGATCTTTGGCGATGTTTTCGTCGGTAGTTGCAGTTTTTGGACGTCCAGAACGTTCATCGTCTCCCAAGCTCTTACGGCCACGTTTAAATTCAGCAGTCCAAAATTTCACTAAGGTAAATGATGGTGCAGAGTCCCCATACACAGAATCCAACTCATCTTTTATTTGCGAAGGCGTATTGCCTTTCAAAAACAAATATTTAATGACAGCTCGATACTCGATTTTGTCCATTTTCACAAAAAAACTCACATCAACTCACTCAAACGACTGTTACATAAAAACTGCGCGTCCAAAATGGCTGAAACTTTGGTGAGTAACTGTCAACAGATGAACAACGAAATGCAGTAGCTTTTATTTACGAGTGCTGCCATCTTCACGTTGAGGTCGGAAACTTTTCAGACCACCCCCGTATATCGGTTCTAGTTCTTAACAATATAAAACTGATAAAGAAGTAAATAAAAATCCAACCTTACGTATAATAATAGTGTATTTTAAATATCAAAAATTGTAATTCAGATTTATGTTTTTTAATTTTATTCATTTAACTTACATGGTAAACACATTTTTGTTGTCTTTGTTTCTAAGTGCTCTTCACACACAAATCTTTTACATGTATCACAACTTTTTCTAATTTCTTTGTCACGTTTTCGTGGACAGGCGAAACATTTACCGCGTTCCTTCTCATTCTTTTCAATGTTTGCTGCAGCTCACTGATCTCTCATTTGAAATTCAGGATTCAAGATGTTCATACACTTCCAAACTGGTGAGATTGTCACCTATTTTTTACACGAGGTAAAACAAGTGCCTTTCCAAGTTGAAGCAGAAACATTCTGTTTTGGTCAGGCTTTTGCAATTCCCATTCGGGAAATTTAGCTGTCCATACTGCAAATGCATTTACTCCAGCAAGATCCAGTAAATTTGAAAAACAACCATTGGCCAACGGTTGGTTTTTCTTTTTGTTGTAAGTTCCTTTGCCATTTTATGTACAGCTTCTACGTCGCCTTTTGTACTATTGTAATGGAGAATAACATCAGATTTCTGAACTAGTCTTTCAGTTGCTATTTTTTTTGTCGTGGTATTCAGTGAATATAAGGATCACGCATTTTCCCTTATCTGGAACATATGAGAGTAGTGATGGTCCTGTGTAAAACAGAATTGACTAGTAAATTTTTCTTTTTGTTGGAAGGCAGTAGGTTTAACTTTTTCCCAATGTACGACATAACGTAAGTTTTTTCTCTAGTAAACTGTTGACAAGTTGGAAACTAGTAAAAAAGGACAACAAAGAAACAGAAGCAATAATAGACCGAACGGCAACCGTAGTTCACCCTACGACAAGTTACACGGTAACCACTGGGAGGTTACGGTGCGGCGGGTGGAGAAAGGAAGACTAAGTCTCTTGGTCAGTACTAATCGGCATCTTGCCTCACGGTAGTCTTTGCATTAATGCTAACAACGTAAATAAACAGCCAGAAATTGTAACGTAGATGAATTCCTTATATTGAACTTGGCCAGTGAATTTTAGGCACACCAAAGACTTTATATGTGTCTATTACACTACTTTTACTGCAATTTCTTTTTTGCACTCTATGACGTAGGTTAAACTACGGTCGCGGCTTGGACTATAAGCAAGTATTTATAACTTGGTTACATCGGATATTCTCACATCGTTTCTTCTGTGCCTTTAAAAGCTTTTTAGTTTAAGAAATGACCAAAATACATTTAATAAGAACAAGCTTCATTTGAATATGCCATTGTTATCAGACCATTCCCACGTTACCTATCTTGTTCGATTTTATAAAAGCACTACAGCACTAACAGTTTGATGAATTTGTAGTTCGGTTTTATAATTAGAAACACTCAGAAGTTATAAAATTTATAAGTTGTGGTTTATATAATTTGAGACTAAAAGAAAATTTATTCTTGAAACTGTGGTAAAGAAAATAGTGCGTTGACTCATTACACTTGCTGTCTAGATCTGATAGCCCAGCTGTGGTAGAATATTAAACATAGTTCTTAAGAAAATTACAAAGCCGTTTAAGCAGCAATAGTTTACCTTTCATATCGCCATACAATTTTGAAATTTGGTTTCTAACTTGACCAAGAATTAGTCTTTTTTCTGATTTGTATTTTTTGTTAAATCGATATAATTTTTGCTCGCTGTCCAAAAAGCAAACCTATAACTAGCATGTTACTAATCTCAACTATTACTTTATAAAAATTAATAATGGAATTGAAACCTCTCTATGTACTCTGCAACCGTTTCGTGCTAAATCTGTAGCAAATAATTGCCTTACATCAGTATGCCGTTTGATGCAGATAGCTTCTCCATAGCGGTAAGAACCTAAAACCTGTCCAGTGTCCATGTACTAGAGATTCATTTTTATTGCAGTATCTGAATGGTATGTGTTGGAACTGCGGTCAGGGATTGTTCTTGCCGGCGTTACATTGCACGTCTACTAAATGCCATTTCGTCATTCAGATATGCTTAACCCATTTTTACGATAAATCCATCCGTTGGCATACTTGACCTCTTGATAAAGAATCAAGCCACGTCCTTTTTATGAATGCTCACACCGTTCCAAGATTTTACGTAACTTACGCTATTGAATGTTTACCGCAAACTTGACCAACGTCGCGTTTCGTATTTTGATAGAACTGCTATTTGTTCCTTAAATGTCTAATCAAATAATCTAAAACCAAAATTTCTCAACTTAAATTTTTACATTTGATAGAAATTACAATTTATAAAGAAGCGGCAAGGAGTGACAAACGTTAGCTTAGCCTGGAAGGACATAAACGTCAACATCTGCTTTGCAAACTGTATTGCATTTTGGTAACTAGTAAATATAACGAGAGCATTCATGCCGTGTCAAACAATATCTATGGAGGTAGCAGCTGAAACTTATAATAACCATGATTCAAAAGCTTCCAGGCTTAAGGTTTATTAGTGTCTCGTCTTACACTAGCAGTATGTAAAATAGTTTGCCAATTTCTTTTACCTCACACCCATATTTGAATATTAAATTTTCATTAAAGGGGTGTTAATACTACAAAATCAAAATGTCATAACATCTAATCTAAGAACTTTTTATACTTTTTAAATTAAGATCACATTTTTTTTAATAATCAAGACAATATCTCTAAACGATGGAATAAGTAAATTTATGAAAAAAATAAAATGTTTTACTTCCATTTTTAAACTCTAGATACTACACGCTTTTAGGTTTTGAAACATTTAAGCCAGTATAACATTTGCACACATTCTTAAGTTAAATATTTGGATTCTAAAGCGTACCGTTGTACTTGATAAAGTTTTGAGGTCAAGAATATAGTCACAAACTGTGCTCTAAGCTTGTCTTGGGTATATTATAGATTATCAGATTATTTGACTTTTCACATTTTATTTTAATCTATAGAAACTTGCCTGAACTAAAATTATCGATTGTTCAAGTTGAATTCTCACAGGCGGTATTCATAATTGAATTTTATTATCAGAAATATCACCTACTGGCTTGTAGAGTGAATACTGACTCTCTTTAGTAACTTTCAATGTGAGTGCTTGGCGTTGGTAACACATTATTTAGCGTAAGACCACAAAATTCGTTCTGGCTGTCATGTAGGATGGGCTCTTAATTAACCATAAAGAATAGTTAGACTCCTGTTTAAGTTTGTTGAAGTTTATACCTAAGCCTAAGGTAAAGTATAACATGCAAAGCAATAAATCACAAATATACTTAAGGGGGCCCTTTTAAGACGCGTGAATGCCTGCTCTGTCCCAGTGTCGGTCGACTTCACGCCTCAATGAGTTGCCACTCAAGTGTAGAGATATGGTACCATATTACAAAAATCCCCCCTTTACAAAAAAGGTTTCATGCATTAACTTCTTACCAAGTAGACGCGTTACCAAAAACTTACAGTAGCGAGAGGGGTTTGCCAGCGTCGTCCTTCGTCGCGCCTAGAAGATCGTACGCGCTGGTGTTGTTGGCCGTCATCTTCAGTGCACTGCCGAAATCATGGTGACCTGTAACAAGCGCCTATTGCGCTGTGATGCCATCCGACGGAATGTCGGCTGACCAGGTGGAAGCACCACCGTCATAGCACCCACCTCCCCGAAGACCGCTACTTCGTAGGATTGACGTGCAGAGATCTGCAGGGGTTCCAGCTGCCCCGGACGCTACCCGGACGGTACCAGCCCGGACCACTGGTAGGACTCACTTTCCTCCAGGTCGAGGCAGACAACACGGCCACACCGAGCCATGCGTCTCCAAGCACATAGCTAGCTATTGCGGTTAATTTAGCGGTTGTACTAGTGAGTTTTCTACACTCAGTAACAATCCATTAACCAACGAGTGCCCCCTTCTCACTGTGAATAGACACGATACCAATGCTTCAATAACAACAATAACGATCAGAAAGTGGCAAATCTACACAATAAGGCCACAGCAACAACAACAATAATAATCAGAATACCGATTAAACCAAAATAGCATATGCATTTATCATATTGGTTATGCTTTACAACGGTCCCTCACAAAACACAAAAGACACACGCATATTAAATTAGTAAGATTTACGTGTTTATATTTTGTATGTTTTGTTTTTGTGTCGGCTTATTACAACTGCGAGGGTGTGAATGCTTTATGACAGGATAAACCCATACGGTTAACTAATTTATTGCTTTTAAAATATAATTCTTTCTTAGTTAAATGCTTGACAAATTAAAGGAATGGAATACAGGATTTATAAAATACACAATATATACGAGAAGGCAAAATTGAATTTCACATTCGGCCATCCTGGGTTATTCTCGTCCTCGAGAATCTTCCTTATCATTGGGCAAAAATCATCACAGGCCTGAAGTAGTTTTCTAATAGTGCTTTCAATAGTTTACTCTCTGCTGGACGAAAACCAAATCGTCCTTCTGAAGTATAGGATCTGCCTTCAGGTGATGATCAAGTTTCCCGCGGGAGGCAGTCCAGGGTGTTATGTAGGGCAAATTGCACTTTGCAAAATTTTGCAGCCCAATCGTAGACTAGAGGTGATCGTAAGATTGTATTGTTCGAATTGTCCATTTGTTCTCGGAGTGGCAAAGGTAGTCGTGAATCATGATGTATGTAGGTGAATCTACGCAAGCTAACTGCGATGCTTTGGTCCAACAACCGGTTTTGGGGCGTATCATGCGTACGGAAGTTGGAAAGAGCCAGCATAACATACAGCTTCTTAGCTGAGCTGCACTCTGGTAAGCGCGCTTATCACTTTTGTCAGGTAACACAGTTTATTTTTATTAAATGGAGTTATCTTTAGTTTGGTTTTTTCAAAGTAGCCGGGATGTTCATATGGATGGTACGTAAAGTAACCGGTACTTTAGGAATACGTATGATGCGGGAATCCTGGTTTCTTTTCAACAGGTTGTTTGGGGAAATCAACACGCTACATATATCGTTTTACATACTATTGCATTAATTTTCCAAAGCACTTGTAAGTGGAAAGTGACCTAATAAACATAGGGATGTAAGCTCTTTCTTTTAAAACGTCGTTGCCCTGTGGGCACTACAGGCCGTTGCAACTTTAAACCTTTTGCCCACCATACAGACTCGAAATTCTGAAACGGACTCTACTACGGTTAGCGTTTCAAGTTCAAAAGAATGATACTACAATTCATTGTTTTTAGTTTGTCTGCTGTATTAGGCCACTAGCCTAACCCGGATCTGGTGTCTCTGAAGGAGCATGCTAGACGTTTTTCTGCTTTGGCTTGCAAGTCATATATGACCAGACCCAGAAAGGTGACTCAAAGAATCAACTGGCGATTGTTGGGCAGAACCCCCATTCTAACTGAGATGTTAATCGCGTTAAAGGGCGTGCTGTTAAGACGTATTTTTTACAGATTCTGACACCACGTGCAGATATCTCAAAACCCAGACACGTAACGAATTGTTAGAGGAAACTGCAGTGCGTAACTCGAGGGTTAAGCCCTCTTCTCGAAGTACTTTTAGTATGGTCTCGAAGGGGTTACAGTTATAGTGTGCATTAAGGGGCAAAATTTGCTACCGCGTCTGAAACTATTCGATCTACTCATTCCACTGCATTTGGTGAGGTGGTATTACTACCTACTAACTAATCTTAAACCCCACTTATATACTATAGCAAGGATTCTGAAGTAGCATTTACAATTTACCTTTCCATTCTGCTCAAGATAATTTTATTGTTATCAATTCTTTCCGTTATATGTCAACCAACCCTTCCATCTAGACCACAAATGTCTCCTAATTTGTCAATTTTGGAACACTAACCTTTCACGGATTGTTCTCGGCTTAAAGTCAGATACTAAATTGACGACACACAGATACCGAAGAAGGACCGGCCCCCCATAACCTTAGTGAAGTTGCAAACAATAGTGCTAAGGGCTATAATCTAGTTAGTTGTATTTGTAGTGAATGTCCGCGCTGAACACTTAGGTAGGTATATTTTCTCATAGAAAACAAAAATTATTTGGTGTAGTTTGCGGTATCAGTCATAGTCGGCTTATGGTAGAGGAAAAGAGTTCACTGGGCAAAATCAATTTATATCCTTACTGTTGTTATAGCTATAGCCGGTTTATTACTTTTGAAAGACAGTTCTTTCTTAGTCAAATGCTTAACAAATTAAAGGAATTTAATACAGGCTTTATAAAATACACAATGTATTAGGGAAGGCAAAATTGAATTCCAAAAGGTTAGACTTCTCCATAATACCAGAAACTGAGGACAATAACGCTCTAAACTTTTTTAGAAGAAAACAATCAAAGACTTGTTCAGACGTGCATACTATATGAGGTGATTGTACGCACAAATGAATTTTTGGTACTTGGCCTCCTTTAGGAGACATGATGCATGGCAGTTAGAATCGTTTTATGTAAAAATATCAATTTTCGATTTTTTAGCACTTACCTCCTTATTCAATTCTGCTCTTCGATTTTACAGAGAGTTTAGGAATCTATGATACAAGGTGAAAATCGCCCTACTTGTACAGTAATTTCCAAATGAAAATTACCGACCCTCTGCAACTCGGTACAATAAAGTTTTCCCATACTGGACCTACTAAGGTATTCTATATGCATTTCCTTTTTAAGCTACACGTTTAGTTAGCGAAGAACACATATCCCATCCTTTTATGAATACCTTCAGAAATACAGAAAATAATTAGCATTAGCACAAGATTAATTTATAACGTTTTGGTTTATTTGTACAGTGTGGTTTTCCAGAAAGAGCCAAATCTCTAGATAACTAAATACCGTGAATGTTTAAATACTAAATTCAAAGCAAAATCGAAGTAGATTCGCTTTGTTCAAATTAGTATTTAATATAATTACTTGTGCTTAGATGTGAAACTAATTACTTCAAACTATGTTAACTATTCATTCCAGTTAATTTTAAACAATTTACGTTTTCATTCTAAACTTGAAAATCCTTGATTTAACTGGGACTGTACCTACTACATTAATTAATACTTTAACACCGAATATACAAATCAAATTTAGGTGCGGCTGTCAACTATTGTATCATGGCAGTTACCTGGGGCAAGCGTAGCTGAATAATTGATTGTCTTAAAATTGAATTAAATTCCTGTAGCACCGGCATTAAAATGGTCATAACCGCGTAACACTAGCTCAAAGTCAGTCTGCAATTTGTAGATATTATAATTACTATGTGTGCATTCTGATTTCAATTAGTCGTCTACGTAATGCGATGTCAGTTTAATTGTGTTTGGTTCATCTACTGATTATGATTATAATTGACAAAACAATATGCATTATGTTAATACACACCTAGTTATTAATCAAACAATAAATTGTTGTAACGACTTTATTTATTTATTGTATTAATAGGTAGTTTTTATATTTTTATCACAGGCATTCTAATTTCTTGTTTCTTAAGAGCTTCTAAAGTTCGAATTAATTAGATTTCCACGAATTTCCCTACTGAAATTGTGAATTACAGTTACAATTACAAGTTACATTTTCCACTTTCTTTGGATTTCCTTTATTGATTTGCCAACATAGTTAAATTTTTAAATTATTGTTACCATTGAATAATGGCGTAAGGAATTAGTTTATAATCTTTATACGGAAAAGATCACCTGAACTGTTAAAGACTTAAAAGTTAGCTAAAGTTACTTCTTGCAATATTTTAAATAAATTTGTTGATTTTTATAAAAAACGATGAAAACTTTTTTAGTTCATTGAAAAACAGAGAATATTTAAAATACAACTTCTGCTTTGCGTACATGAATGAACGCTGTAATACAGATTAAAATCTAACCATACAGTATCGATCTCTTTTTCCGTCCTTTTGACTTTTCGATCATCTAACGTAACATGTATACAAATGATATCCACTGCATTACTAATAGTCGATTTACTGCTATTTCCACAATTGTGCCCCTTTTAGCTTTTCACATGACAGGCATGACGGATAGGACAATAATGTTGACATTATTACTACCCTTTGCATGTTGAATTTAACAGCAAATACCTGTTTACTTATGTTTTCCTTTGTCAAATTCGTCACGGGATTTGTTATTTCATTATTTGCTTATTCACTGATACGTCATAAATACTGTAAGCATACACATTTGTGATTTATCATAAACAATGGATGTAATAATTAAATAATCCTCGCGCTAACGCTTATTTAACTGGTTTAAAGTAACCTAACATAATCCATATTTCGTCAGCAATCGTGTATTTCGGCATTAATATTTTACTACTCCTTAAGAACTTGGGGGTTAAATACTTGGTAAAGTTGTTTAAAATTTTCTACTTGAAAAATTCAACGTGCTGTAGGCTCAGAGTTTATTAACCTTTTGGCATTTTTGAAATATTTATACTTTTACAAAAGTAGCATGTGTAAATCGATGTTTTTAAAATCTGTATTAAAGTGGACCCTAAACAAAGCTTTCTAATGTCTATATTAAACTGTTCTTTTCATGTTGATAAAATTGTCAGTGTCACTTTAAGTTTTGGCATTATAGATTAAAAGCTTGCTGTAAATAGAAAAGCTTTGCTACGACCTACTCCAAACAGTAAAAAAATTTAAATGCGTATGTAAAGATATTTTCATCAGTAATACCAGGTGTATACCTATGAAATGAGACTTTCAGCTATTAGACCACAGATGTCGCTAGGAGTATTTTTAAACTGTCCCAAATGTCTTATTTTTTTCGTCTGTCATCTGTCAACAATATTCAATTCATTGTTTGTGATGTTTCATACAACAACGCATTTTTTTCGCTCTTAAAAATGTCGAATTTCGTGCCTTCAAACTACGATTTGCGGACATCGTTGATTTTCTGTTATCAATTGAAGAAAAACGCTTCTCAAGGTCATCAAATGCTTATAGAGGCTTACGGTGGACATGCTCTAAGCAGAGCACAGTGCTTCAGGTGGTTTGAAAAATTCCGAAGTGGTGATTTTAGCGTGGAGAACGAGGAACGTGGCCGGCCACCGAAAAAGTTTGAGGACACCGAATTGCAAGCATTGTTGAATGAAGATGATGGTCAAACGCAAGAAATGATGGCAGAGCAGTTGGGAGTGACCCAAAAAAACCATTTGCAAACGTTTGAAAGACATGGGCATGATTTTAAAGGTCGGAAGATGGGTGCCGCATGAACTGACTGAAAGGCAGCAAGAGAACCGAAAAACCACTTGTGAAATGCTGCTCTCCCGGTTCAAAAGGAAGTCTTTTTTGCATCGAATCGTTACGGGTGTATTTCTCCAATCCCAAGCGTAAACGATCGTATGGTCCGCCCGGCCACAAGCCAAAATCAACGGCCAAACCAAATCGCTTCGGCCGCAAGGCAATGCTGTGTGTTTTCTGGGATCAGCATGGTATGATTTGGTACGAGCTATTAAAACCAGGTGAAACAGTTGACGGTGCACGCTACCAACGACAATTGGCCGATTTGAACAGCGCTATACACCGAAAACGCCCAGAATATGCCGATCGGCGTCACAAAGTAATTTTTCTTGATGACAATGCACCACCACATCGAACAAGAGCGACCCGGGAATTGGTGGAGACGTACGATTGGGAACCGCTGGTGCATGCGGCTTACTCACCAGACTTGGCGCCTTCCGATTATCATTTGTTTGCATCGATGGGCCACGCACTTTCCGAGCAGCGCTTCAATTCTCACGAAGAAGCCAAAAAATGGCTCGATGATTGGTTTGCGGTCAAAGACGGCCAATTTTTTTGGCGCGGCATTCACAAATTGCCTGAGAGATGGGTAAAATGTGTCGCTAGCGATGGCTATTATTTTGAAGATTAAAGTTGTAACCATGTTTTGTTAATAAACGTTTAAAATTGAAAAAAAAAAGTCTCATTTCATAGGTATACACCTATGTACAGTTTATCTTTTTTCATCTTAGTTATTTTGCAATACCTTAGTGATTATTTGCTTACATTGAATATAAGTATCCGCACGCCTCTGTTAACTCTTCCAAAAAGGTATCCAATACAGTTTTAATTTAATTAACATTAGCCACTATAAGTACCATTACTAACAAATTCTGTTTGGTTTTGCTCAGTTAGATTGCAGTCTCCCAGTAGTAAATAATGAGAACACTATTAATCATCGTCCTATTCTGTTTGCATAGTGATACCTCAAATTCCCTTAGAAAATCTGTTATGAATTCCTGAGTACGTCTTTCTTAATTTTTTATTTTTTGCAATTAGTTTAACTTCACTGACTGGTTCTACGTAAATACAAAATTATTTTTGACTTCCACATCTGAACAACCTTTAGCTTATTCAATCTATAAAAGGGAATAAAATGGTGTCTATATTGTTTCGTAAGTGAATCATATTGACATGTTAAAACATATTTTACATCAGTTGAACCCGATCATCTCTGATTGTCCAAAAACTGACAAAAACATTACTCTAATCAAAAGAAGAAAGGAATTTCTTTAGTTTGCAAAAGAGAATAATGTCATGTAGCTCAAAGATATTTTAAGATAGGGATGCGTTGCTCAGAAAAGGATTAAGCTACAGATCAAATAGAAAATACAAAAGAACTCAGAGAGCAACAAAGTCCACGCTTATTAGAAGCCTTTAAAAAGTTTAGAATAATAATAAAGGCATGCAAAGATTTTTTTATTAGAAAACAATCATCTTACTATAAAGTTCCGTAGTGAGTTCTGATTTGAAATGGTATCAACTTAGAGTGAAATTGCTTACTGTTTCATAAATTATGTACGTACACGTGCAATCTCAATATATATAATACAAGGATAGATAAGGTTATAGTTTATAGGATTTCAAAGCAGTTAGTAATTGGAATAGTTATAATAGTTTTTCCAAAACATAATATTTGACAAGATGAAGAATATTATTCATGACAACATTTCTTATTTACGTTAAGCGGGATTTTTCTGATTTCTTCAAAAGTAAATATTATTCATACTTAGTTGGATTTGGTGGTTTTCCAAGACTTTATTCAATAATAAATCTAGCATTAATGTATTTAGCTTAGCGAATGTAAAGAGCCTGTTCTAGGCCAGAAAAAGTGTGATATTTCCTCTTCTGGGCAAAGACATCTTGGTACTCAAAGAAACTCACTCGTTTTCTTTGACCCAAAATGGCTAACAAATGATAATACACTTGAACCAGTTGGGATGCAAATTTATAGTTGGTGTTGGTGCTTAACCGAGTTACTTATTCTTTTTGTAGGTTCTAGTGCAGGCAAGACAGCAAGTCTCTGACTGCAGTACTGTAGCATAGTTACTTACCAAGAAAAAAAAATAATTTTACTTTCAGTTTGAGTTTATAATATGCCGATCGGGTACCTTTTTCGCACTTGTTGTTACATTCAAGAAGCAGATAGGCTTTTCCAGGGTTACCACATACAGTTGTAGGTATGAGGTGAGCATGATCCATACACAGCCTAGATGCAGCAAGTTTTTGTACCTGTTCTAGCTGTTTCTATTAAAAAGCTGCTGGATTGTAAGCTACCTAACTATGAAAGCATGTAAAACCTGTCACTTTATATATAGACTCAATACAGCATTATTGCGTTTGAGTTCTATTTATATCAAGAATTTTTCTTTATACGCTGTAGTATGAAATTGCTATTTAACTTTTCTGCCTTGTTTCTTTGTAAAAGGCAGTTGGTTGACTCTTCTATCTCATCATCATATTCTGCCTAGACATATCCCGTTTGTTCTCTCCACGTTTCTCTATCCTAAGCCAAGCTCTTCATCTCACTTAACTGTGTCCACTCTTCACATCGTTCCCCATTTCTGTCTTTCTTCTTCCCCAACAAATTTCTCATCAAACAATTATTTCTAAATACATGTCCTAACCAATTTCGTTTTCTTATGTTAATAGTTTCCAACATTGATCTTTGTTCTCCAACCCCTCTCAGCACTTCTTCATTCCTAACTTTGTCCTTTCATGTTTAGCACGCTCCTCTTTTTGTATCCTTCTTCATAATAGTCCATGTCTCACACCCCTATAACATTACGCTCCATACAAAGCATTTTGCTATTTTTTTCTTCAGCTCCAACTTCTATCTACATCTTTCCAATGTAGTCTTCCAGTTCTAATCCATCTCTTGTATATCAATTCTGTATAATACTTTACCTTAGCTTAGCAACGGTTCCATAGAATTATTCTACAAATAAATTATTATTAATTAATTATCAGTTGGATAGTGTTATAAGTACTAACAATTTTAAATTATTACATACCAATTTGAGCGAAAATGTTTTTTAGTTATTTTTGTTGCAAAACCCTCTAAATTTGTAAATAGTTGGGCAAGCTGTACATTTTGGCATCGCCACAACACTACCTACTCTTCACATCAATCTTGTTGGGGAAAATCATATACCAAAAGACGGAATTACATCCTGTAGCTATGGAGGGAAAAGAAGAAAACAACAGCTACAATCAGGGTTCGTTGTTTTAGCCATTTCAAAAGTTTTTAGAACGACGAAGACAATAGAGGTAGTCACAGAAAGATGGAACAGGTGCAATTACAGAGATTGTTATGTGTACGTAATTATTTAGGTGCACAAAAGTATAAATACTATGCAAAAGAAAGCACTTTATGTCTAGAAACTGCTAACCAGCGAATGACAGAAAGTAAAAGAAATAAACGAAACACAATAAATATTTATTTTTTTATATTCACTGCATAAATTGTTACTTGAGAAAAGACAAAAGTGCTCATTTTTACAACTGTAGGTGTAAAGTAGGTTAGAGCAGTTCAGTCTGTATCTTCAATTCAACTGCAGCTACTGCATATAAGTTTTCTTGTCTCTTACTCTGCAATCGTAAGCTTTTTCCTAGCCAGGCCAGTCTTTTGAAGTCATGAGACAAACAATCTCTTGGCACTCCATTGATAAATACAGAGCCAAACTAGGGCAAAAAAGAGAGCGCTTCCGTTGTAGAGAAAACAGGAAAGATCATAATTATGTTGTTGCACTTTCTGTGAGTTAATAAAGCATTTCAACTGATCAAGGAAAAACACTTTGGCTGTAGAACTGACCTCCTCTCAGTTAAGATTGGGTGATATTTAAATTGTAATATTGAGTACTGATATTGAAAAATATTGATAATATTCGATAAAAATCCCCATTTATTAACTTTGTACTTCCAAGTTATAAGTAAAAAACTTTATGAGCATTTCTGTTTCTAGCCACACCGGTTCAATGCATGTTGGTGCCCTTAAGTAAGGATTGTCTTTGTGTTCTTATCCCTTTTTTGATATTGCAGAATGTTCTACTTGCAAGTAGCCTCGAGTTCTAAAATTATCTGCAGACGACCATGGGACTCCTTCCTGTGAATTCCGCAACAGGCGCATGGGGGATGGCTCTCAGACTTCAAAACAAACATCGGGTCTACTGTAGGATGTCTCTTTCTCTTACTGCTCCCGAAATGAAAATAAGTACTCTTTCAGTTTTTTTCTGAGAATTCTGAAGATAGTCCATTTTTTTAACTGATAACTAGAACAACATCAAAAGCTCTTCTAGATTTGTTAAAATCCATACCAAAGAAGAAATCAAAAAATGCTCTTTCTATTTTCATAAACTCAAAGGAACGTTCCCTTCTTTTAACCAGCCTGCAAACTAATAACTAATAGGCTTCGGGTCACTTGATTTTCTCTTTAATTCGTACGAACTGAGTTACAGTCAAAAAGCTTTAGTAATAAAAGCGCGCTAATAATATGTTCGAGGGTGGTTTGATAAGTGTTTAGCCTGAGCATGATGATGGCGCCACAAATCAAAATGCTTTTATAGTTACGATGGTCCATCCTACAGAAGGCACTGCTAAAAATATCACCAACTTTTGACGCGTAGTTTTTCTTTGACAGTCGTTTGTGTCAGTCGATGTTAATCATTTGTAAAGAATGAAGCCAGTCGAATATCGTTTAGTTATAAACGTCTGGCATTTGAAGGATCAAACTCCAACGGAAATAAAAGCCGAGTTGGACGCTGTCTACAGGGAGTTTCTCCCTTTGTTCACCACCGTAAAAAACTGGGTGACAGAGTTCAAACGTTGCCGTACGAGTGTGTTTGATGAAAAGAGTCCGGAAAGGCCAAAAACAGCAACCGTTGAAGATATTATTAAAAAAGCTGTTGGATCGATCGATTGAAGAGTAATTCAATGAACTTTTTGTGGCGATTTATAACTGTTAATAAAACATGTGTCCATTATTACACATCAGCGACCAGTGGACTTCAACACGCGAACCTGCTCCGAAAGAGGCGAAGGCGGTGTTGTCGCCTGGGAAAATAATGCTGACTATTTTTTGGGATTCACATGACATTGTTCATAGACTATTTGCAAAAAGGAAAAACAATAACAGGATTGTATTATGCTTCATTGTTGGACAGGTTGAAGAAAGGAATCCAGTGCAAAAGACTTCAAATGCAGAGGAAAACAGTTCTCTTTCATCATGACAATGCGCCGGTTCACACGTTGATGTTCGCGATGGCCAAAATTCATGAACTTGGCTTTGAGTTGGTTCTCCAGGTCTGGCCCCGAGCTACTATTTTCTCTTTTCAAACATGAAATCATGGCTTGGGGGAAAGAAATTCATGAGCTATGATAAAGTGATAACCGCCGTGAACGCGTATTTTGCAAACTTTCAGACACCGTATTTTTCTGAGGGAATCAGAAAGTTGGAGCATCGATGAATAAAGTATATAGGCCTAAAAGGGGACTACGTAAAAAAATAAAATCGATTTTGACCAAAAACACACTTTGTTCTATGTTAATCTAAAGACTTATCAAATCACCCTCGTAGATCATATATCAAAATCTTATTATTGTAACGATTCCTGAGTTCAAAATTGCGGTTTTGGGTTGTTCTAAGTAAAAATGATTTAAACGGTTTGCATCTAAGTTACTCTTGAATACCAAGAACCAGGTAACTCAATTTTTAAATTCTTTCCATAAGTGAACACTTGGAAAAATCAATTAGGATTAGCATTTCGTTACTTCATTATCGTTCCTTATCTGTGCCAATGTACAAACGTTATCTGTTTTTATGTTACGAACGAATTTAGCTAATTAAATCTGGGATAGGTGTTAAAGCTCTGATAGAGACTGCATAAGTTGTCACAAAGCGGCTTGAAGGTAAATGAAAAATCTTTCGTGTGCAAACCCCAATTTGTCAGAGGAAAACAACAAATCCAACTGCATTTAAAAACCCGAATAGTCTAAAAGATACAATTGACTCAAGAAGTTTTCCAGACTCAAATGGCTTAGCCAGCTAGAATGATACAAAAAGACTAACACAGACCTAAGAAAACAAAAATATTCCAAAACTCAATTTGTATGTGAACTTTAGATCAGGACCGGCCCAAAGCATATTGGCCGCTTAAAGCAAAGTTGTGGGTACTCCTCGGGCTCTATTCCAAACGGAATTCGAAATAGGCATGGAAAGGCCTTGTGACTTCGCGCCTCTTAACAAATGGCTGTGCTTTGAGCGCCTAACGTCTTAAGCCGGCCCTGTTTCTAGTGGTCCTTAACAACAATTAGTTTCGCACGAGGTAAAGATCAGAAAACGATTACCTTTTGTAGCAACAATAATTTTATTGATTCTGTCATGAATGGAGATGTTAGAGAAACCAGTTGCATTGCAAGAGAGATGCTTGATATACACGTCACAAACAAATTATAATTTAACTGGAAATCAAGCTATTACCCAAATAAGGCTTCATTAAAATACGTAAAAGGTTATTTTATAAATAGCTGAAACGATAGTCAAAAAGGATTAGTGAAAGAGGGCATGAGAATAATCTTTCAGCTACAATTGAGTGGTTAACATTCAAATATGTTTCAATTAACAAATGTGTACATTGTATTATTGCTATTGAAACATTCAAGTATGATTCAATTAATTCACCATTATAAGCTTTTTTGACATTAAATAAGGTTTAACCCGAATCGACAATAATATTTGCGGAGTATAAATTGAAACAAAAGCGTCGGTCGTTTAGTTAACAAAACGAGTAATGAAGTCAATCGTTATTAACGTAGTGAATTGAATTATTTCCGTCATTAATTATTGGCCCGAAAAATAAAAAATAATATTGATCAGTGGCAGTAAATATTTAACTGTACAGACAAAAGGCAACCTTGTAAACTTTCATTGTAAGTCGAAATGTCTACATAGTAGATGGACATGGTGATTTCCTTAAAATTAAGGCAAACTTTAAAAATTGATTCTCTTTTGTTTGTTTGTCAAAGGTGGACACGCTTTTGATTTGATTACCGTTTCAATCTGTTGTACTTTAAAGCTAAACTATAACAAATTGACTACTTTCACATAGTTATATTGAAAATGGTGAGGCGTATAAAATAATGCAACATCAAAGACTTTTAAAACGTTACGTTACTCTATAGTTGTAAATTTTAAAGCCGAAAGGGTTTTTGAATTTCAAAAATTGTGTACTAAATGTACGTATAGAAACATAAAAACAAAAGCAAGTAAACTGTAAAGTATTATAAGTAGACAATACTATCTTCCTATTCCCGTAAAAGCAGATTTTATTACATTTCAGCTTTAATAAAAATGAAATGTTTATATGAAGACCTTGATCTCTATTTTCATTAAATGAATTTTGACGAAAATGTATAAAGCAGACGGACATTTTTCTACCCAAAAAGTTTTTAGTTAATGCTTCATCAAACATTTTTTTATCCTAGCTATTAATTTTGGATTAAAATAAAAAAATCTTTTCATTTGCTAAATTTTTTCAAATTATAAATCATGTAATGAAAACTTTTCAACTACTTTTTGCGCCTTGCCTAAACGAGAACGACGGGTTTTCAACCGTTGCTCTTTAATTACCTTCCCAGTTCAAGGACTTTTTATTTGTACAAACCGCAAATTTCACTTTCTACCCTCGCGTAGGGATATTAGAGCATATTTTGTTACTTTAGCGAGAGTTTAAATTAGATTCCAACTCGGAAACGCTAGGCGCAAGATAAATTTAGGAAAAAAATTGCAAATTATCTAGAACTTTTTGAATATCCTAGATGTTAATATAAGAATATGAGATGCAAGTGAAGCTTTTTTAAAAAGTTTCATTTTTTTGTCAATGTTCGTCCCGAGGCTTTACTGCTGTTTCTCAGCTGTTTGCACATTTTTAAGTTTTTGACATACAAAGCAGTTAAAAATTCTCTTTAGTACGCGAGTCTGAGTCGATCTAACTCGTCAAGTTTAAAATATGGAATTTTAAAGGGTATTAACGTTCAATCTGGATGCAGTCTCTGGAGGAATTGAAATCGACGTACTACTAACGTGTGCGATATTTAGAAATCCAACCACACCCCGGAAAAGCAGAAGCTCTGAATTTATATAGACTGCCGGCATCGACCAATCTTTATTTCATATAATACACTTATGGGAAGAAATTTTATATAAATAAATATGATGTATTACATGAAACCAATAACGGATCTAGTTATGAATCAGGAGGATTCTATACTTACTTGCAAAAGTTGATGAGCTAATGGTGAAGTGGAGAAAGATTGCGAAAACCAATAAATATATAGATGAAGTTGAAGAATGAAAATCCATTCTTCCGGATGTCTGCTTCTTTTAGATGGTATCCATACTCATTTGCTGCGCGCACTTGTATCACTTTATTTTATTGAAGTTTTATTACGTGGCAATATGGTAGAAATATTACAAAGTTCAAAACCTTTTTAACGTTCGGCATTATTTTATATGTTTTGTTTTTACTTCTTTTTGAATGCAAGTGTTCTCGAATACATCCTTGTTTAATTCGATTGAGTAAACTAAAAGAAAAACATTTTTATTAAAATACTCTTTCGCAGATTATTTATGAATAACTATAATCTATAGACTACATTTCTAAAACCTAAGCATTAAAAAAACAATTGTAAAAGATTTCTTCTAATTGAATTATGAAACTCCCTCGAAAATAGGTTATCTTGGGATAATTCTCTAAGAGCCTTTCAAAGAGTAGAGCTGGATCAATGATTCTATCTTGAAAAATTAATTACGAATTCACGTTATCTTTGTTTAATTGTTTGGAATGATTTAGCAGAGCTATTACACAATCTTAATTAGTTGTTTTAATATAAATTAGAAAGATGTTACAAATACAATTTTTTTCATATTTTGTAATTTTTCATGTAAAGTTCCATATTCTCATATTTTTAGTAGAATAAGATGTTTTCATCAATACTGCAGTCTCATAAAATTTTGAATCAGCGCAACTGCAAACCAGCAATGATAAAATATTCATTGTTCGGGGGAAATATTAGATAAATGTGGAGGTTAGGGTAGATTTTCAATCTGATAATTAAAATGCGCTGAAAAAGGGTTGGTGTTTGTTAATAAACCATTACATTTCGTGAGTACTTTTTGTAATTTTGTAGTAAAAATCTTCTAGGATTAGCCTTTTTGCCTAATGTAAAAATTTTTGGCAAAGTAAATCAATAAACAAAATTGGCCGTTTGGATATTACGGATGGTTTAACGTCTGAATTGGACGAATCTATTGTTATAACTTTAAAGAAGAATACCCTAGATCTTGGTTGCAAGTTTCAAAGTATCAAAGCCTCCCGGCTGCTGCTTGAATTAAATTTCTCAACGCATTAGATCATCATCCTCGAGAAAGCTATAGGAGCTGTAAGCAAAGCAATAATTTTGTTTCCATGACTGAACTTCTCCTAGTAATCATGTCATGCATCTACTAAATAATGTTTGTATTTAGAACTTGAAA